>JAVJIF010007156.1:0-221500 GCA_038442645.1 Agave tequilana
ATTGTGTTATGACATATTTATATATATACTTATATTATGGAGGAAGGGGCCGGGTGGAAGCCGGTAGAAGGGAGAAGACGGAGATTTCACACTTCACTTATAATTTGTATTTGCATATGATCATGTATAGTATGTACCCATTAAATATTTTGTGTGAATGTAGACGGGTGAAGTGATTGTATTATTGAATTACTTGAGCAGGTAAATAATATTCGTAGAAGTGTGATGTAACATTGTATCACCGGAATAGATAGCTATATATATATTGGAAGTATGTTGATGCGCTCCGTGTATGTTATATAAACACACGGATACTGCCACAACGCGAGTACATATAATGTAAGCTACTACAACTCATAAACCATGTAATCTGTGGCGGAGAAATTAAATAAAGTTAAGGAGAATCAATACTAGAAAAGTTGGACCTGCACACAGACTATATAGATAATACTGTCTATTATCTTTATTATATTGCTTTCCGCTCGTTCCTTTGTCCATCCATGCTTGCTGAAGTTATTGAAGAAAAACTTACTCATTATGGAGTTTTCTTTCCTAATACTCTTCTGACTCTCTCTTACTGAGCTGTTGAGCTCACCCCCCTCAGATTAATATGTTTTCAGGTTGCAGCGAGATGGAGGTCCAGCTTAAACTTTGGACGTTTTGAGGAAAAGTTTCATTACTAGTAAACTTGTTATAGATATAGTTACGTTTTATTACCTTGAAAGATTTTATTGTACAAACTCATAACATTAGTGATATGTACATGAAGCAGGTATTATTCTTATTGGATATTTTTTAATTAAAGGGGAGGCAGTTTGTAATAACTTTGATTAAGTTGGAGATATAGAAATTCTGAATTATGTTGTTGATGCCGAGAGGGTACTCTCGAGCACATATTACGGTGGATATTAGTAGTAAGATTATCTGCTATATGGACTTGATGATATGTAGGCCATGTCAGGCAGCAATCTTATTATGATTGTGTGGTGAAACTTTAGTTGACTTATGTACTGAATTGAGATAAGTCGTGTAGGCTGAATAGAGATATACTATGTATTTGGGGTAAGTGATTAAATACAAGGAGATGCTTGTCGAAATTTTAAAGAAATCATAGATGATTATTGTAACGGTCCCAGTCTTATAACTTCCATTCAGATTACAATCTCACAGATTATCCTTAATCCAAGCGTAGGACCCATCAAGATACAATACTTCAATTCGGCTAATATCAGCATGCTCTATACTTTACAACATTTTTCACTTTTATATGCATATGATCTTAACATGATTAGCATATTCTAAACATTGATCCGACAACTCATACTGTAATGGTCCCAGCTTCATGACCCTCTTGCATATCCATTTCTACCTCCAAGGCTCCTTCCACAGCTTGGAGATATTCTTCAGTTGTAGAGGAATCAATCTGCCTCGATTTCTGATCTCAGACCCTTCGCGAACCTCTTTGTCCTTTCTACTTCACTCTTCACCAAGGCATCAGCATACCTAAATAATTGGTGACCTCTGATCATATTGGACACATTCATCAGGTCTCCCGTAATACCAAGAATTTTGGACGCCATTTTGTCTCTGGGCAGTCTCTGGGATATATTTTTCAGTGAATTTATTCACTAAAAAATCTCAGGTGATTGATTCTCTTTTACTTTCACACGACTCTTTACCGCCCTCCACCAATGTTCTGCTTCCTTTTGAAACATAAGGAAGAGAAAGATACTCTTTGCTCATCGGTGCAGTTCTTACATTTAGGATCTTCTCTATCCGGAAAAGCCATGCTTCAGCTTGTAAGGGCCCACCTTCCTTCAAATACAGGCGGTTTTATTTTCTGAAACTGTTCCAATGCTTGGTGGGAGTTTTATTATTTGCTCTTGTCATTAACTGAGTGAGCCACTCCGGCATCACCCCTGGAGTTCCATGACCTCCTCCTATCTGGACTTCAGAATTTTTCATTGTTGTCCATGGGGTTGTGCACTTCCCATCACACTATAGTGTGACACACGAGCGATAAAGACTCATTTGGTGGTAGTTGATTTAAATCCATGCGTCCTTCCTATAAGATAAGGACGTCTAGTCAACATACTTCACATATATGAAAACATTTTAGATAAAATTTTAATTTCATGCAATCACTTTAATACAATATTCATTATCACTTTGCAACAAGCAACTTGCTATATATATTTATATGTACATCCCAAAACGGATACAAAGATATTACACTGATATCTACCCTTTGGATATCCGAACTAATCCATGTGCATTCATATAAGATGTGCCAGGGCATTATACAACAAACTCTTAAGATATCCATCAACTAGCACACTAGGCTTATATATACATATACATATCAAAAGTATTTGCTCATAGATTCATCCTTCATTAGGGTAGAGTCTCCCCACTTGAGTACCCGCTAGTACTGCTACTATCCTCGCTATCACCCATGCTTTCCTCGGAGTCTTCCCCCAGTAATTCATCTCTTGCGCAGCACCAGTCATTTAGATCATCATATAGGTCCATGTCGTCTTCTCATGTTTCATCCCAAAGACACCTCCATAAGTGAATCCTCATCGGGTCTCCTCCTTTATTGTACTAGTATCCTCCATCTCTACTACAGTTGGTATCAGAACTAAGGGTTATAGGTAGAATGAGGAGGTTAAGTCGGAGGTATGAGACAATGAAATTGTTAGGCTCATATGTATGGATATGTGATTATAATTAGGTAGTGAGTTTTATGTGACGGATTAACCATGAGTCAAGCGGTAATTGAGTATTTCCTCGCATCAGAATCAGGGTGCCCGCACATCCTAATTCGGGTGAGTTGACTGAGGGTGCGGGCTCTCAGTAACAACTTCTAGTGGTATGGGACACTGGGACGAGGGAATGCATTGAATTATCTATTGAACTTAAGTTATTCTAAAATATGAGACTTACGGGTAGACTAAGGATAAGTGCAAGTGCAAGTGTGTGTATATATATATATATTGTTTCTTTCTGATTATAGCAGTATGTTGAGACTATTTTATGAGATTGAGATTGATATGACTCCTTGTTTGCATGTAGATGGGTGACTCTGACATTTATTGGCCAGTCTCTAGCTCGGAATAGTTCGAGTGTGAGTTGGACGGCAGGTTCTATGGATTGGGGATATGAGTCTGATGAGACTGACCCAGAGGTCATATTTGCAGCTCCAGACCACATGACTATGAGGAGGTTGAGTCTCAGGCGTCTAATGAGCCTAAACTAACCATTGACGATACGGAGAGCTTAGTTGGGGATTCACTTGATGTAATAGAGATGGAGGATACTAGTACAATAAAGGAGGAGACCCGAAAAAGATTCACTTATGGAGGTGTCTTTTGGGATGAAACATGGGAAGACGACATGGACCTATATGATGATCTGGATGACTGGTGCTGCGCAGGAGATGAATTACCGGGAGAAGACTCCGAGGAAGGCATGGGTAATAGCGAGGATAGTAGCAGTACTAGCGGGGACTCAAGTGGGGAGACTCTACCCTATGAAGGATGAATCTATGAGCAAATACTTTTGATATGTATATGTATGTATAAGCCTAGTGTGCTAGTTGATGGATATCTTAATAGTTTTGTTGTATATGCCCCTGGCACATCTTATATGAATGCACATAAGTTAGTTCGGATATCCAAAGGGTAGATATATCAGTGTAATATCTTTGTATCTGTTTTGGGGTGTACATATAAATTTATATAGCAAGTTGCTTGTTTGCAAAGTGATAATGAATATTGTATTAAAGTGATGCATGAAACTAAAATTTTATCTAAAATTGTTTTCATATATGTGAAGTATGTTGACTAGACGTCCTTATCTTATAGGAAGGACGCATGAATCTAATCAACTACCACCAAATGAGTCTTTATCGCTCGATGTGTCATGCTATAGTGTGATGGAAAGTGCACACCCCATGGACAATAATGAAGATTCTGAAGTCCAGATAGGAGGAGGTCATGGAACTCCAGGGTGATGTCGGAGTGGCTCACTCAGTTAATGACAAGAGCAAATAATAACAACTCCCACCAAGCATTGAAACAGTTTTCAGAAAATAAACCGCCTGTATTTGAAGGGAAGGTGGGCCCTTACAAGCTGAAGCATGGCTTCTCCAGATAGAGAAGATCCTAAATGTAATGAACTGCACCGATGAGCAAAGAGTATCTTTCTCTTCCTTTATATTTCAAAAGGAAGCAGAACATTGGTGGAGGGCGGTGAAGAGTAGTGTGAAAAGTACAGAGAGAATCAATCACCTGAGAATTTTTAGTGAATAAATTCACTGAAAATATATCCAGAGACGGCCAGAGACAAAATGGCGTCAGAATTCTTGGTATTACGGCGAGACCTGATGAATGTGTCCCAATATGACCAGAGGTCACCCAATTATTTAGATATGCTGATGCCTTGGTGAAGAGTGAAGCAGAAAGGACAAAGAGGTTCGCGAAGGGTCTGAGATCAGAAATTCGAGGCAGATTGATTCCTCTACAACTGAAGAATTATCTCCAAGCTGTGGAAAGAGCCTTGGAGGTAGAAATGGATATGCAAGAGGGTCATGAAGACTGGGACCGTTACAATTATGATAATCTTTTGATTAATAAGGGTATATTATTTAATTGAGAATCTATTAATACTGGGACCGTTACATGTATCCACATGATACCCTATAGATGACAATATTAATTAAACTTTGGTACTTATTATCATCATCATTTAAGATTTTTTCCCGTCATATGGTCAGCTAGACAGGGTCACTTATGGAGCAAGACTCCATAACTAATTTGACAAAGTTTTACAACTAGCTATCTGATATCAAAGATCTCTTAAATAGTGCCAAATCCCTTGGCTAAGGAAGCTTTGGATGCGAGAGGCTTGCCATAATTCCTTATGGTGTTTTGGATATGCGGAAGAAGTTAGGGACGTAGAGCGGTGGCTCGAACCTTGAAACAAATTCTTTGTGTTTGCGATTGCTTGTCTCTTGATCTCTTGATCTCTATCTCTTTACTTGTGTTGTTACTTCTTTCACAATCTCTATTTATTGCTTGCATCACTTTCATCATTGCTTTACATTCATCATTCACTTTTGTCGGTCTATACTCATCTCAAAAAGAAGGCAATTGAGCACCTCAACTCATAATCTAGAAGAATATTAGTGGAGAAGTTCTAGAGCTCTTCACAGAAAATCGGTTTCAAATATTATTATGAGTAACCGGTTTGTATCATTTAGCTAATTTGTTTTTATTCCGCATTTAATTGGCATTACACCTATTCAAACCCCCCCCCCCCCCCCCCCCAGGTGTATTTTACTTGTGTGGTTTCAATATCAACGGATTCTGATACATATCAGTCCCTACAAATTCTCTCTGTGTGATGGTCTTCAGATGCTACAAAGATGCCCCAAGGTCTCTCAGACCATTGGCCTGATGGCCTCCACTATGATTCCCAGTATCTAAATGCCTCTGATGATGGTCCATGTAATCATAACATAGAAAGTCAGAAATCTTCAGCTAGATTTCTGTGATAATACTGAACATAAGTCAAAGGCCTTTGCAGAGAGTATTGCTGAACTGAAAGTAGAAAGAGATGGCAAGGTCAAACTGGTACGCTCATTCAAATTGAGAAGATGGGCTAAGAAAAAGTCTCGACTCACAATTTCTCCATGTTTCTCTGTAAAATTCAATGCTCTAGGGTCACAGGTGCATTCTTCAAAGGAAGTGGCAAGATACTGGAGCACAGCCTCTGTAATCCACTCAAATATTCTTAACGACAGGCAGCAAACTTTTGCAAAGCAAATGAAGTTAATGAAATAAATTAGTACCTGTAGTAAGGATCAGTCACAGAATGCTGCCTCCATTTTCTATCAGATACTCTTTTCATATCTAGTTACAGTAAGTTACGGCCAACCTTATGAGCTTTGTAAATACTATCCATTGGCTAAAATTCTAGTCTTTTTTTGTCCAGAAAAAGACGATGTAGCTCTATTATCCATCCTTTAAAAGAATACACCCACGGGCCCCAGTAGAATTAACCAGCTAACTCTCAGGTCTTTGGCCAATGAAGGCACTTAGGATTGCCCTCCATCGAGTTAAAGGTAGCTTACAATTTCTTTTTTTCTTTTCTTTTTCCTTTGAGGATACTAAGTTAATGGTATTCTTTGAATTAATATATATGTGGTAGTATACTGTGGTAGCAGACAGTTAAATCCACGACGCACATAAACTTTTTAAAAGTAGCTATTGAATTAATGAGGTGGATAACACCCATCTCTCAAAATTTAAGGAAGAAATTTTTCCCATAACAACTGTGCAAATTCATCTTTTAGTTGGCTTCCAGATTTCTGTAAGGGGAAAATATAGAAACCCCCCACAACGTTTACCCCATCTTCAACAATACCCTATAACATTAAATTTCGTTCACTTTGCTCACCTCCGTCGTCAAATTTTTAACTTTTATTAAAATTCACTTGTCAAATTGACAAAATATCCTTTTTTGGTCTAAAAACACTTTCATCATCTTCTTCCTCCTCAATACCAGATCTTTTCTCTCTTCCAAAACAAAATTCAATTTCCTCTCTTTTGTTTCTCACTCTGGCTATGTTTGGCAAATGGAGTTAGGAGTTAGGACTTGATTGTGGGTATTCTGCTTAACAAGAATCAATCTGACAACTTATCAAGATCACTGAGATATCAACAATCTAATTGGCCAGGTCGGCAAATATCAGGTGGGAGGTTTTCCGTTCAAAGAACGTTCCTTAATTCAAGAACCACCTTTCAATTTCCTTCCTTGTTTAAGCACCAATTAGACTGAATCAAAGTCAGTCACAATATACTGTAAAGTATATCCCCTGTATAAAGGATTTAATCCACTTATACAGTTTCACTTAGACTGAATCTAAGTCAATCTCGATATACTATAAAGTATATCCCCTGTATAAAGGACTTAGTCCACTTATACAGTAATTGAAGTGAGGTACGCTTACAGCGAATCTCCTTAAGACAATTACGTCCCCCGCACCGGTGCTAACGGGATAATGGACGCTGGTCTCCCAAGATACAACACTTCTTCACGGTATTTGGACAGCACTACCAAATACCGTACGGTCGAACCGTAGTCAACCAGTACCTACACAGGATTAGCAAAACAGCGGTATAACGACAAATTTCAAATGAATATTTGTCTTACTCTTTGGAGGAACACCCACTGTTGAGGACGTAGGAAGGTTGAAGAATTTTGGCAGAATCTCCTTTAGGAAGTAGTTCGGATTCCCACTTCACTTGGAAGTCGCGGATTCCCACTTCGTTGGAAGTCACTTCTGGAAGCGTGGATTCCCACTTCGCACTTCTGGAAGTCGCTCTGGAAGACGAGGAGTCGCACTTCGCCGGAGCCCAGTTCAGATCGGAGTCAGAACTTATAGAGAGAGAGAGAGAGTTCTTTCAGAAGAGAGAAAGACTCTGATATTTGGTGTGTCTGAGAATGAACCCCTGGGGCGCTTTTTATAGCGCTCCGGAGGGGTATTCTCGTCCGCCAATTCCCAACAGTTGCGACGGTTCGGACAGAACCGTCGCAACCGACCAACCGCTCTGTCGTTTTCCGACAGCGGTTGGCGAACGGTCGGATCCGTTCGCGCGGGCGGGACACCCGTTGGAGTTTCGAAGTTTCTCTTCCGCGGGCTGATTCAAAAGGAGAAACCAGGTAGGGAATGGTCCAGGTCCAGGTCCAGGACCACGGACCACGGACCAGGGCCCAGGGCCCAGGGCCCAGGCCCAGGCCCGAGCCCGAGCCCGGCCCGGCCCCGGCGCCGGCGCCGGCGCCGGCGCCGGCCGGCGCCGCCGCCGCCGCCGCCAGCGGCGGCGCGCGTGCGCGCACGTACGCATGTACGTGTATAGTTCCCTCCAATTCGCGCGCGAAAACTCCAAGTACCCAAAAGGGCACACCCTTTGGTCTCATTTTTTCTCTATTATACCCCATATACTTCCATCACATGGCCAATGTGGGACTAAATGCTTGTAGCTAATTTAGTCCCTTTTGGCTTTGAATTAGGCAATCTTTGGACTTGAATATCTCATTCATTCGAAGTCGGAATTGAACATGTAAATATACCACGTTCATCACAAATGGAAGGAGAACACACTCCAACCATCATCCGGTTGATTTGATCAACGGATCTCGCCATAATTCATCTCGAAGATTCAGCTTTTATATTCTTCAATTCCAACAATCCCCCACAATGAATGAAGAATTCAAGGAAATGACACACAAAGAGACTGACTCTATTGTGTAAGGTACTTTAGAAAAGAAACTGCATAAGGATAGGTGAACTAGGTCTTGAACCTTCCATAGCGAAAGCTTTATCGGACTTACTGGCTAATCAGTGAACTAGGTCTTGAACTGTTAGCCGTTAGTGTAAGCCAAGTCAATAAGCTTCACACAGTGACTTTCAAATCAACTTTGGTTCTCTGTTGTGTCCGTTTTGGCCCTGGACATTCTTGGTTTCAGAGAGTATCTTTAGGGAATAACAGCCTCCATAGAGATTCCCAAAGAGCCGACCCAACTCTATACTCACATAGGTGATGGACCTATGAAGAGTAGTCTACTCTACTCCACTTGTTTAGAAACAAGATATAGGCATCATTAAAAGCGTTAAGCTTATCCTTAACCCACTTGTAGACAAGCACTTATGTGCACCTTAGGAATGGATTGGAGTCAAGCTCCCAAGTGCTTACTTGCTGAGTCAATCATAACTAGTTTTTCCTCTTGAACTTAGTCCGTGGGATCTCCAGTCGCTAAGTGAGGTTTCCATTAAGCTGACTCGGTAAGGTTAGGCTTTTAGACCCATTCCCCTCGATGCGCAGTTTATACGCTCTCCACTTAAACCTTTAGTAAGCGGATCCGCTAAATTATCCTTTGACGATACAAAGTCAATAGAGATAATTCCATTTGAGAGCAACTGCTTCACGGTATTATGTCTACGACGAATATGTCTAGACTTACCGTTGTATATCACATTTTGTGCCCTAGATATAGCTGCTTGATTGTCGCAGTGTATACATATAGCGGGCACTGGCTTTTGCCATAACGGTATATCTTCTAAGAATTGTCGAAGCCATTCAGCTTCTTCTCCAGCCTTATCTAAGGCTATGAATTCCGATTCCATAGTGGAACGGGCAATACATGTTTGCTTAGAAGATTTCCATGATACCGCTGCTCCTGCTAGAGTAAATACGTATCCGCTAGTTGATTTTGATTCCTCAGAATCTGCAATCCAATTAGCATCACTGTATCCTTCCAGTACAGGAGGATACTTTCCATATCTCAAGGCATATTCCTTGGTATGTGATACGTAACCCAATACTCGTAGTAAAGCGGTCCAATGTAGATCACTAGGGTTGCTAGTATATCTACTTAACTTGCTTACAGCGTAAGCAATATCGGGTCTAGTGCAATTCATTAAATACATTAGACTTCCGATAATCTGAGAATACTCCAACTGGCGTATTCCAGTTCCTGTATTCTTATGAAGGTGGACGTGTGGGAGAAAAGGATTTGTATTCTCTTTTATCCCATGATCCTTGAATCTTTCTATCATCTTATCCACGTAGTGAGATTGAGATAGACTGATTCCATCTGGTGTTCTAGTAATTTTAATTCCTAAAATTACATCAGCAACCCCCAGATCCTTCATATCAAAACTGTTGGATAACATTCGTTTAGTGGACTTAATAATCTCAATATTAGTCCCAAGTATCAAATGTCGTCTACATAAAGACAGACAATGATACATGCATCTCCAACTGTTTTCGTGTAAACACACTTATCGCATTCATTGATAGTGAATCCATTTTTGATCATGACACTATCAAATTTCTCATGCCATTGTTTTGGAGCCTGCTTTAAACCGTATAAGGATTTACCAATTTACACACCTTGTGTTCTGGTTCTTGACTATAAATCCTTCAGGTTGCTCCATATAAATTTCTTCATTTAATTCACCATTTAAGAATGCAGTCTTGACATCCATTTGATGGATATCTAAGTTGTGCAATACTGCAATCGCAATCAACATCCGAATGGACGTTATTCTTGTTACTGGTGAATATGTATCGAAGTAGTCAAGTCCTTCTTTTTGCCGATAACCCTTGGCTACTAATCTAGCCTTGTACTTATCGATGGATCCATCGGGTTTTAATTTTCGTTTGAAAATCCACTTACACCCAATTGGTTTACTTCCAGGAGGCAAGTTTACCAATTCCCAAGTATGATTACTTAGTATGGATTCTATTTCGCTATTTATAGCTTCTTTCCACATTTGTGCTTCTGGGTTTGACATAGCCTCTTTAAATGTTTGAGGCTCGCTCTCATAGCGTATGCTATGAAATCTGGACCAAAAGATTTTGAGATTCTAGATCTCTGACTTCTTCTTGGTTCAATTTCCGCATTAACATTCGGTTCCTCGGGGCTTTCGTCCCTGAACGCCATCTCGTGTGTTCTTTTCCCAGAAGTCTTATCTGCTTCCCGTTTGTACGGAAAAATGTCTTCAAAGAACACAGCATCTCGAGATTCGATAATCATGTTTACATGAATATCTGGTATTCTGATTTATGAACCAGAAACCTATAGGCACTACTATTCAAGGCATAGCCTATGAATATGCAGTCTATAGTTTTTGCTCCCAACTTAGTCTTTTTGGGTAATGGTGCCAGCACCTTTGCAAGGCACCCCCACATTTTGAGGTAATGGTAGGAAGGTGTCCTTCCATGCCATAACTCGAATGGTATAAGACCAAGTTTCTTGTGGGGTACTCTATTTAGAATATGATTTGCAGTTAATAGAGCTTCCCCCACAAGTTCTGCGGAGCTCCAGAACTTACGAGCATGGAATTAACCATCTCCTTCAAAGTTCTGTTCTTCCGTTCAGCAATTCCATTCTGCTGAGGAGTGTATGGTGCTGTAGTTTGATGGATTATACCAAAACTAGCACATAACTCACTAAAATCATTTGATTCATATTCTCCGCCTCTATCGGATTTTAGAATCTTGATTTTCTTGTTGAGTTGATTCTCAACTTCGGCTTTATATGTTGTAAACATATTTATTGCCTCATCCTTACTGTTCAAAAGATACACATACACAGTATCTTGTACAGTCATCGATAAAAGTAATGAAATACTTTTTACCGCCTCTAGTTGGCATAAACTTCAAGTCATAAACTTCAAGTCACATAGATCACTATGAATTAACCCTAAAGGTTCTGTATTTCGATCTATTGAGTGAAATGAATTTTTAGCCAACTTGGCCTCAACACAAACCTCACACTTGCGAATTTCTTCCAAGTTGAGTTTAGGAATATATCCCAGATTAGACAAGTTTTTCAAAGACTTGTAATTCACATGCCCTAATCTAGCATGCCACAGAATAGGAGACTCAAGCAAATAAACAGAAGATTTTCCTTTTATTAGCTTTGGGTACAAATACACGGACTTTTTATCAACCACTGCAACATTGGCTTTAAAAAGTCCATCAACAAGATATCCCTTTCCCACATACATCCCTCCTTAGTAAGTACAAATTTGTCAGATTCAAATACAATTCTAAATCCTTTCTTACTAAGTATAGATCCGGAAATCAGGTTCTTTCGGATGTCTGGAACATGAAGGACATCGTTAAGAGTAAGCTCTTTGCCCGATGTCCACTTCAGGATGACCTTGCCTTTCCTTCAACCTTTGAGGAAGCTGAATTACCCATGAATAATTGCTCATCTTGCTCTAGCCTTTGATATTCTGAGAATAACAATTTCTCCGAGCAGATGTGCCTGGTAGCTCCCGTGTCTACCCACCAGTCTTTGTTATTGGTTGTCAGATTTACTTCTGACACCACAGCAGAAAGACTTGGTGATTCATGGTTGGTCATGTTGGCCTGTGGGTGGCTTTTCTTGTTCTTCTTTTGACGGCTGCGGCATTCATTTGCTTTGTGACCTTCTTTGTTGCAGATGTAACAGGTCCCTTTGAAGCGCATGGTTCTGCCGTCTTGAGCCTTGCCTTTGTACCCCTGGGAAGGCTTCTTCCTCTTCAAGCTTTTGGAAGTAGACGCTTTCCCCTTTGAGTCCTCGATCACATTTGCTTTTGCTTCGTAGGAGTTCTTGCTGCTCCTTTTCTCGGACTTGCGGTTGTCCTCCTCTATACGAAGCCTCACAATGAGATCCTCCAACTTTAGCTCCTTTCTTTTGTGCTTCAGGTAGTTCTTGAAGTCTCTCCACGCAGGGGGGAGCTTCTCCACGATGGTTGCAACCTGAAAAGTTTCAGGAAGAATCATACCTTCGGCCTCTATCTCGTGCAAGATAAGTTGGAACTCTTGCACCTGACTGATGACAGTCTTGCTATCCACCATTTTGTACTCCAGAAATCGTCCAACGACGAACTTCTTGGTACCAGCATCTTCAGTCTTGTATTTCTTGTCAAGACTGGCCCATAATTTCTTTGCCGTAGTGATTGGACTGTAGACGTTATAAAGAGAGTCATCCAGTCCATAAGAACATAATTAAGCAAGGAATCACTTCGGAAGGAAATCACCTTGCGTCCAAGCATCGACTGCAAGGACTGAGTCCCGATCAGTTCCGGGTTCTGGTGGATCCTCCTGCAGGAATTTGGCCAGATGTAGAGTGGTCAAGTAGAAGAGCATCTTCTGTTGCCACCTCTTGAACTCTGTGCCATCAAACTTTCCTGGCTTCTCCGGCTTCGGGTTAGGAAGTGGAGTTGGCATCAAACCTTGGAGCGGTATGTTTGTTGCCTTGCTGGAGGTATCTTGATTTGTCTCAGACATTTTTTCTGCAAGTTCAAGCAGAACAGAAGTGAGAAACAATAATTGTCTTAAGAATGTTGGGTATTCTGCTTAACAAGAATCAATCTGACAACTTATCAAGATCACTGAGATATCAACAATCTAATTGGCCAGGTCGGCAAATATCAGGTGGGAGGTTTTCCGTTCAAAGAACGTTCCTTAATTCAAGAACCACCTTTCAATTTCCTTCCTTGGTTTAAGCACCAATTAGACTGAATCAAAGTCAGTCACAATATACTGTAAAGTATATCCCCTGTATAAAGGATTTAATCCACTTATACAGTTTCACTTAGACTGAATCTAAGTCAATCTCGATATACTATAAAGTATATCCCCTGTATAAAGGACTTAGTCCACTTATACAGTAATTGAAGTGAGGTACGCTTACAGCGAATCTCCTTAAGACAATTACGTCCCCCGCACCGGTGCTAACGGGATAATGGACGCTGGTCTCCCAAGATACAACACTTCTTCACGGTATTTGGACAGCACTACCAAATACCGTACGGTCGAACCGTAGTCAACCAGTACCTACACAGGATTAGCAAAACAGCGTTATAACGACAAATTTCAAATGAATATTTGTCTTACTCTTTTGGAGGAACACCCACTGTTGAGAGAGGCGTAGGAAGGTTGAAGAATTTTGGCAGAATCTCCTTTAGGAAGTAGCTTCGGATTCCCACTTCACTTGGAAGTCGCGGATTCCCACTTCGTTGGAAGTCACTTCTGGAAGTCGTGGATTCCCACTTCGCACTTCTGGAAGTCGCTCTGGAAGACGAGGAGTCGCACTTCGCCGGAGCCCAGTTCAGATCGGAGTCAGAACTTATAGAGAGAGAGAGAGAGTTCTTTCAGAAGAGAGAAAGACTCTGATATTTGGTGTGTCTGAGAATGAACCCCTGGGGCGCTTTTTATAGCGCTCCGGAGGGGTATTCTCGTCCGCCAATTCCCAACAGTTGCGACGGTTCGGACAGAACCGTCGCAACCGACCAACCGCTCTGTCGGTTTTCCGACAGCGGTTGGCGAACGGTCGGATCCGTTCGCGCGGGCGGAGGACACCGTTGGAGTTTCGAAGTTTCTCTTCCGCGGGCTGATTCAAAAGGAGAACCAGGTAGGGAATGGTCCAGGTCCAGGTCCAGGACCACGGACCACGGACCACGGACCACGGACCAGGGCCCAGGGCCCAGGGCCCAGGCCCAGGCCGAGCCCGAGCCCGGCCCGGCCCCGGCACCGGCACCGGCACCGGCGCCGGCGCCGGCCGGCCGCCGCCGCCGCCGCCGCCAGCGGCGGCGCGCGTGCGCGCACGTACGCATGTACGTGTATAGTTCCCTCCAATTCGCGCGCGAAAACTCCAAGTACCCAAAGGGCACACCCTTTGGTCTCATTTTTTCTCTATTTATACCCCATATACTTCCATCACATGGCCAATGTGGGACTAAATGCTTGTAGCTAAATTTAGTCCCTTTTGGCTTTGAATTAGGCAATCTTTGGACTTGAATATCTCATTCATTCGAAGTCGGAATTGAACATGTAAATATACCACGTTCATCACAAATGGAAGGAGAACACACTCCAACCATCATCCGGTTGATTTGATCAACGGATCTCGCCATAATTCATCTCGAAGATTCAGCTTTTATATTCTTCAATTCCAACATTGATGTCTTGGAAGAAGAGAAATAAATAAGAGTTAGGAATTAGCATTTTATGCTTATCTGCTTGGAATTAGATTTAGCTAGAGTTAGAAGTTGAAATAGAGAGAAAGAAATGGAGATAGGCTAATTCAATTTTTTTGATGAAATTATCATTTCTCGACTTCGGAGAATTGAGTGGATTTAAAAATGGTTTCGAAAGTGGTTTTGTGTTATATCCATTTTCATCATGACTTGCTAACTCTAATCAATTTTTAGTTGTGGCAAGAGTTAGCAAGAATTAGCTCAAGAAATTTCTCCACCCCCAGATCTCCACAGCCCGGGCGCCTCTCTCTCACTCTCTCTGTCAGAAATTGAGCACAATGTTTTCTCTTCTTTCCATTTATTTACAGTTCTTAAATTACAAACAACAAACACAATCAACTCCTAAACTGAAACTTTTAAATTTAAGAAAAAAATCCACAAAAAAAGAGTTAAATATTTCTAATTAAAGTAAGTTGAAATCTGGATTGAGAGGAAACCCTAGTTGTTGAATCTACTCTGAGAATTGGGGGCGAGAGAGAGAGAGAGAGTAGAAATTGGGTATGGATTTGGTAGAGTGAAAGGAATTAGTTTTGAGGAGAAAAAAAATAGAGTGAAAGTGTTTTTACACTGAAAATGATATTTTGATAATTGGACAATTCAATTTAACAGAAGTTAGAGATTTGACAACGGAATTGGGCAAAGTGAACGAAATTTAACGTTAGAAGGTATTGTTGAAGGTGGGGTAAACATTAGAGGGAATTTTCTCTATTTCCTCCTTTCAATAATTTAGCCCTAATAATGCCAAAAAAAAACATAGAAGAGCTGCATTACCTCAAAAACCCAGTTATTAATCGGAAGGTGAATCACATTACAGAAAGCGGACGCGAGAATCATCCACCGTGCATCATTCTAGCAGCGGTCTCCACCAGGTTGGACAAAGCATCATATTTTGGACCGATGATCCACGGGGTATCAGTTTCAAGGGAAAGCACTCCATAAACAACCAAATGCTTGAGTTTCTGCGACGAGATCTCGACAAACTTGAGGCGTTTCAGGGCAAACAACACTAGGCACTCGAGGGCTCGACCCGAGGACATCATCGAAGATGCAGGAGTAGCCAATGGAGAGGGACGTGAGCGAGGAGAAGACGAGGTCGAGGGATTGGGACATTGTTAGAGCCCGTAAGTTAGGGTTAGGATCAGAGAGAGCTAAAGGGGAACCAGAGAGGAGTAGTGGCACAGTTGGGATTGGGAATGGCCTCGTTCCGACAAAGATCGAATAAAAAGTTTTCGGTGGGCTGAAATTTGCTGTCAGCCCTTTGGGAGCCTTGCAATTTTCTCTGACTTTTGTCTGAATTTTCTTATTTTCTATATGAGGAAGTAATTAAGCAGATAAAGAAATACCATGCCCAGAAGATGAGTATAATAGGAATGCGCATGTTTCGTTGGATGTGTGGTAACACGCGGAGAGCAGAGAGATAAGGTGAGAAATGAGGATATTCGTACTAAGATAGGTGTAGCCTCTATAGAAGAGGAGATGAGAGAAAACTGCCTACGATAGTTTGGTCATGTGAGACTTAAACCTATAGATGCACCACTCCGGTGAGTAGAGCGTATCAATTTAGGGCAAGTTAAAAGAACACAAGGGAGACCGAAGAAAATATGGATGGAGGTAATACGACAAGATATAGAGGCTAAAGGTCCTAGTGAAAACATATTGCTCAACAAAAATGAGTGGAGAAAGCTGATCCATGCGCCCGAACCGGCGTAATTCTCTTTTAGTTCATGTAGCCTACCCCAAATACTTGGAACAAATGGCTCAGTTGTTGTTGTGTTGTACCTTCTAATTCTAATTAAATTGCAGCTCTTTTTGTGTCCCCTTTTGCTCTGAAGGCTAAGATGAGTATGAGTATATTTAGTAGTAACTTGTAGACCATCGAAGCTGATCTTACAATAAATCCATCACCTCTTGAATCCTTGATGCCATCAAGCTTCAACGTGAGGAATAAAACGTGCTAAGAAAAAGATTTGAAATTAAACTAAAGTTGTGTTGGTTGAGAGAATATAAAAGAAGAGAAGAAAAGAAAACAGCCATTTATAGCAATGCAAATAGCTTTGATAAAAACACAGCTTTTTGATACCAACCACGGAACTCCTTATAGGTCTTTACACAATTTTTGCAAATGTATATAAACTTTCAACTCATTTTAGTACATGGCTATTTTCTTTTTCCCCAAGAACAAAAGAAAGAAAAAGAAAAAGAAAAAACAGAAATAGTTTGGATGTTTTTTGTAACAAATTGCTTCAGTTATTATATTTATGTGATTCTTGCTTTTCGAATTGCCTGTTTATTTCTATTTTTAATTTTGAGAAAACAAGAACTTAACCTTGAATCACTCATTTATTTAGTCCTGTTAAGAGTAGTATCAGGATTAAAATTCATATTGTATTAGAACATTATTAGGAATAAATGTTTCTTATTATTCTTGTATTAGAATTGTATTAGGATTTCTCCCTATCAATTGTATCCCTATGTATATGTGGGCATTGTCCTTATCAATAACATACAATTCAGTTTCTCCTTCTTCAATTATTGTAACATAATATCAGAGCCTACTCTCTAAAATTCTTTTCGATTGATCGTCGTTAACAAATTGTTCACAAGCTTACGTCAGGCCTACTCAGGTAGTTGTACCTAGCGTCGGGCCATCACTTCAAAAATATCCTCCACAAAGTTCCTCAAAATTCCTCAATCTTCATCAAATCCCACAAAGATCCTTTCTTTCTTCATCTTCATGTACCAGTCAAGTTCACCTTTAGCAAAGATCCTTCTTTCTTCACCAAAGATCCTTTCTAACAGCAAACAAAATCTCCCCACAAAATCCCACAAAAATCTTACCAAAATCCAAAAAATTCTCCCTCGTTCTCGTCATCCGCCTCCCACTGTAGCTGTCTCTGTCGCCGCCTCCGTTGTCGTGCACTGAAGACCAACTCCACAACTCCGCCAAGGTTCGCCGAGGCCAGACTCTCTATTTTTGTCATCATCTATCCACCATGGCCAGAGTCGCTGCCTCAAATAAGTTCGTTCAAAGTGCTCCTTCAAAGGTCAAAATAATCAACATGCATGCTTCTGGTTCGATCACATGCATGCATGTTACGTTCAAAGTACCCCTTCAAAGGTGTTTTATTCGTCATCACCATCTTCAATGATAGTGTGCATCTGCGTGTCATCCATATCATCATTTGATATGTTTAAACCAACCGATTACCTCAAGCACTTCACCCTCATCATCAATAACAAGATTAGAGTCTTTCCCTTTATTCTTCATGATGATCATCTTCTACTATCATTGTAATACCCCTCTCCGGGATACGTACTTAGTTACGTATTCAGTCTTTCGATCGTATTTTCCGATTTACCTTCCGTATTTGACCGATTTAATTTCATATATCATTTTCCAATATTTTAGATTTTATGTGATTTTCTGGAATTTTCTGGAATTAAAATGAATTTCTTCAAAAACGGTGTCGGCCAGTGCCGCTGACCGATTCCCGAATTTTATCTCCCAAACTGTTAGGAATTTTTAGAAAGTCCCTTAGACTTTATTACTTAGAATCATATTTCCTACTTATACACTTTTTCTGAGAATTTTATAATTTTATGAAAATTCTTTCGGAGTCGGTAAATAACTGATTCCGGGATTTTTAATTAAAAATCTATACAGTATTTCTTCAAACGAATTTCACCATGAGTCTTCAAATATTTTTCTTGATTTTTGGTAAAATTTTCAGACCAATCCGAGATACTTGAATTTCGGACATTTTTTCAATTATTGCAAAATTCCAATTCCACTTCATTTCCACCTCATTTCCACTCACACACTTCACCTAACCCCACTCACTCTCTCTCCTTCCTATGGCCGGCCAAGTGGCCATGAGGGGACACCTCACCCCCACATTTTTGCAAGAAAACCCCCCACTTCCATCATAATCCCAATCCCTTTACAAAAGATCCCAACCTATAAATGCATTTCATTTGCAAAATTCCCCTTTTTCTCATTTCTTCATCAAGAGAACTCTCTCAAAATCTCCTTCCTCAAACCAAACCCTAACTCCAAGATCACCCAAAATCTCTTCACCTACAACTCAAGGTCTCAAGGGGTTCAACTAGGGCTTCATCAAGGAACTCCATCTTCAACCTCTACTCCCCAAGGCAACTCCAAGAGCTCTTCTTCACCTCAAGCTTCAACAACAAGTGTGGAGTGAAGCAATCATCTCCATCCTTGAATCAAGTCACAATTAAACCTAACCTAGTGAGTATCTTTACTCACCAAGACCTAATTAACACTTCATTCCTTGTGGTAGAAATCCTTGCACACTTGTAGTATAAAAATCCAATTTTTAGGGCATCACAACTCAAATCCAACCTCCCCATGTAAGTATATTATTCAACAAGGCTAGTTTCTGTTTTAGTGTACTTGTACTGCTAGATCCGGTCCCCTAATACCTAAAAAAATCCTATTTTTAGACTGTTAGAACCAACCCAAGAAAATTCTGATTTTTCTGCCTTAACAGCAGCTAATTCCAGAGGATCGGTCGACCGGCAGTCGACCGATCACTCTGCCGATGTGCACAGAGTGCACAGCTTTGAGCTGGCGGTCGACTGGCAGTCGACCGACCACTCGACCGGCTTAAGGAACTTATTGTGGACCAGTCGACCGGCAGTCGACCGGCCAAACCTGGAGCTCACGCACTTTGTACGGTCGACCGGCAGTCGACCGGCACTCGACCGCCTTTGTAAATCCCAGTCGACCGGCAGTCGACCGGAGGTCGACCGTTAGGCCAAATTCTGGGACAGATTTCAGACTCCTTTTCCTTTTGATTTTTGATATTCCCCTGATATATGTAAGATGTTTTAGTCTTGTTTATGCTTCATACCTGTACTGCATGACATGTTACCTGATAGATCTTGCTTCATTAGGCTTCATGACTTGTTGTTATATATTGCTATTCCTTAACTTGTTAAATATGAAGTATCACCACTCTTCATGCTATCACTAAAACACCAAGCATGATACACCCGACTTTTATATAAAATTCACCAACTTACATTGGGTCGGGGGGAAATATGCGGAATATCGATATGTGTTCGTGTTTACAGTGGTTTTAGGTATATTGTACAATTACTGTTCCGGTCTTACCTGTGGTACTCCAGGGGACCGAGGGGAGTGCTTGCTCCCTTTCCTGTTTACTGTCATGACAAGGGCATACATAAGTCCCTCCTGTTTAGCCTTACGGCAGGTTCCGTCTTCAAGCAACGGAACAATCTGGGCCGTGGTCCCGGGTATGCACGGGACCCACTGTAAACATAGTTCGTCGATACAACCGCTGTTTCCAATAACAACCTTGTTTCACTAGGATATGGATCTATGTGCTCTGGGACGCTGGGTCACATAGCTAGATATCACAGTAAGACAAGTAATAATAATAAGACATGAATTGTAGATTTGTTGCATATGATCTTGCCTTATTGAGTTTACATCGCTTGTTATTCATTGCTATTTATTGTAACTTCATTGCCTTTATTCATGATCCTTATGTCACTTGACTATCTTTTATTTGTTATTATATGTCTTGACCCTTTGGATTTGCATATTCAGATTCTGAGGCTTGGAACGAAGTGGAGCCTTCCACAGAGGACCGGGCCTATCTTTCTGAGCAGGCTGACCAGCTCTAGTCTCATCGTGCCGACTCTTCCTTTTGGTTCACGGGATCTCCATCCATTTCGTGAGCATTTTTGTATTTTTGGTTGTATAGGATTCATTTTGGACTTGGGTTGTGATAAAGGACACTTGTAAAGTGATTTTGCTTATCATAACTTGTATAACTTTGTATTTATCTTTTGTAAGTTGGCATATGAATATACCACGCTGTGTGTTATACTCTGATACTTGTTGTACTTAAGGCTTAGCGTATATACGTGGGGGCACCATCTGACCTACGTATATGCGTTGCAGTGACGTTCCCGTATCATTGGGATCGGGGCGTTACAGGTTGGTATAGCTGCACTGGTCCGAATGCGTCTCCTGACGGTCATCACCAGATTCTTCAGCTGCACTGGCCCGAGTGCGTCTACTGGCGGGTATCACCAAATTTCTCTAGCTGCACTGGTCCAAGCGTTGTTCTTCTAGTTGCACTGGTCCGAGTGCGTTTACTGGCGGACATCACCAGAGTCTTATAGCTGTACTGGCCGAGTGCATGTACTGACAGGCGTCACCAATCTCTATTACATCAATTTTATTGCAGCCAATCTTATCTCTCAATTAGCTTATCAAATTTTTTTTCTTTTCTTTTCTTTTCTTTTTTTTTTAAGGTCTGGAGAGTATTTTGGCAAACTCATGCTAGTTTCCCACCATGAGTTTTGGGGGGAGGTGGTGCTAAGAGCAGTATTAGGATTAGAATTCATAATGTATTAGAACAATATTAGGAATAAAAGTTTTTTTTTATTATTCTTGTATTAGAGTTGTATTATGATTTCTCCTAATCAACTGTATGTCAAATATATATCTGGGCATTGCCCTTATCAATAACATACAATTCAGTTTTTCCTTCTTAAATTATTGTAACAAGTAAAAAAGTATGACGAGAATTAGAAAATATCTTAAGAAAGTGATTAAATTAAATAATATGAAAAGAGACTAATTAGGAAATCTTTTTGTATTCTTTATAATAATACAAGGAGTCGTGCAAGAAAAATGATAACTCGTTTGATACTCCAAAGCAAACAAAAACCTACTCCCAATCCCTGCTTTTTCTTCAAAAAGTGTAATAGTTAGCAAAAGAGATCAAGAGAAACTAATAATTAACCAGTAGAATGGCAAGAACTTCTCAACAATCATGACCCCAATAAGAACCTTCTGAATGAACATTCTCCATAGAGATGAAAACCTGTAGGAGTTGACAGGGTCACCAGTTCGAGTGTACACTTTGCCTTCATCTACAATTTTTCATGTTTAATAAAAAGCTGTAGCCCGATCTTGAACCTAAGATCTCTGGTAATCCAACCCCACACTCTTTATTATCGAGCCTGACTATGGCAGCGTCTCTCTCTGTATCAAGGTCATTATCATATCATTATCAAAAGTAAACTAGCTGACAGTGAGGTTTGAACTCTGCCCTTCTTTTTTTGCATCAAGATAACTTTCCCACATTTGCTATTTGACTCTCAATTTTGTTCACATATCAACATCAATAGACATACATACACCCATGGCTTTTTCTAAGAAATCTATGAATTCATTGACAATAGACGCCCCTCTATTTTTCTTACATTTATGCTCAGGTGCATCCATTGTAAAATATAAATAATAATAAATAACAAGATGGAGAAAAAGCCAATCAAGAATGTGGTGCTGCACCCATATTCCAAAAACATGTTGTTTAGGGCCTGTTTGGCGGAAAAGTCCAACTTGAATTTCTGATAAAAACAGAAATCCAAATGGAAAAAGGGCAACCAGCAACAATAACTTGGGCCTCAAATTGTCAAATAGTGTTTCATGGGGCTCGGATTTGTGTGGGCCCACACATTGAGAGAGAGGTTCAGTTTTCCAGCAAAATTCTGACAGCTCTTTTTTCCACTTTCCAGCTCAAATTTTTTTTGCCAACCAAACACACACGTCAGAGAAAATTGCTTGGGGCCCATCAATTCAGAGAAAATGAGTACTTTCCAGCTCATTTTGTGTGAAACAAACAACCCCTTAGTTGAAGGTAGGCACCAAAGCACAAGAAATATCTGAAGAATCCATATCCGAATTCTCATTGCCAGAAGTCCCCACAGCTTTTAAGGAAGAGGGCATAATATCACTATTGTTGCAAAACTCAACCATGAAATCATGTACAGTATCCGCGAGTAAATCCAGCACGAAAGAGGTAATCAAACTTCATCAGCACAGAGAGAACGAGTACATGAGCAAAAGGAAAATCAAAGAACCTGACCTAATAACAGAACATACGAGAGGTAAACATATCAGACAGAAGAAACGGCAAAGTCTTCAAATCCTCAATTACCTCATCTAGGCAAACTCCAGTTTCATGTTTTAGGTCATCTAGATGTTTGAAAATTAAGAATCACAAAAGCACAAGTAGGCCAAACAAAATTCCCTTCTGTTTCCCTTCAGGTTTACCACAAAGTATCCAATTTTCTTCCTTTCTATGTATTGTCCTCTTATTAGCTCCTGCTCCACTTCAATTAATTAATGTCATCTTCATCGTTCCATTCGTCATAGAGACTTAATCACTCATTTACCTGCATAAACTCATTTCTGTTCATATCAATTATTGGTGGATATAATTCCACAGCAGTCCTCATTTACTAATTGTTGAAAAAGCATTCCAAAATTTCCAAATCACATGCGACTGCAAGAGAATTTAAAAGCACAACATCATTTCATCGATCCAGTTTAATGAAATGGGCTCATTTATGTTTTAATCATAATTCCTATCTGACTTAAGCTGACACCAAAGGCAAGAATAGCTAGGCTTAAGCAAGTTCACATAGATGCCACAAAAGTAAAGAAGAGCCAAGCATCTTACAAATTCCTTACTAACTCAAAACAGAGATCCAAATATGATTGAAGCTGATGATCTACAACAAGAAAAAAAAAAACCAATGACTTGGGTGTTGGAAACAAATTCCTTGCTAAGCCAAAACAGATGAAATCATGATTTAAGTTGGTGATCTAAAAACAGACAAAATCCCGCGAATTTGGTGTTGACATTGACAATGGAATGTCTAATGCTAAGTTCAAATTAAACAGAAGTGAGTTTCAGCAGAACTACCAAATACTTGATTAGATATTCAACCTCCCAACTTGTCTGGTACTAAAAGCAGGAGCCAAAGAGCTTTCACTTTTGAACAAATTTTACATAGTTCCATCAAATTAATAACATATCTCCCAGTCCCTAATAATCTGAAGGAACCAGAACTGAGGAAATATTCCATGAATCCTTTGAATGTGATACAACATAAAGATATCTTCATTCTTCAATTGAATTTCATAGATTATGAAGATTTACATCAGGGAAATTTGTTTCACATAGCTTACTAGCTTATTGTTTTGTCTCATAGATGAAATGTTAACATCTGTACCATTATATATTAGAATCTTTTTTACTTGAGAGGCAAACAAAGCAACCTGTAAAATGACAACAACAATCAATGAGCTCCAACCCCAAAGGATCAGAGAACCCCCCAAAAAGTGAAAAACTAGAGATAATAGCTCAAAGACTATCTACATTGCAAGCAAAAAAACCAAAAACAATAAACCAATCAAACAGAACAATTTATGAAGCAGAACAACTTGGCTAAAGAGACAACAACAACCTGACATCCAATTCAACCTCACAAACTCAACGCAACAATTCAAAAAACAAACAGACAGCAATAACAAATATTATCAAATCAACAAAAAAAATTTCAACAAGTAAGAAAGAGCCTCAAACCAGAGCATAGAGATCGGGCACGAAAGAGAACCACCGGAACCCACAGCTCCACTTCTCCTGCAGCAACGGGCACCTCGATAGCCAATGCCAAGTCCCCCTCCCCACCTTGAAGAACAAACACTCCGGCCAAGTCGTGCAGCAAACACAAACCATCCCTCATGCCACAGGCAATACACATGCGAGTAATTGTGATAGCAAACTGAGACGAACTTCCGGCACATCAACTCCGGCAGCCTCCCAACCTCCTCCCACCTCCCGCTGACCAACTCCCAGACCCGAAGATTCCTCGAGATCCCATCTCTCCCCACTCCCCCAACCAAATACAGCCTCTCCTCCTTCCACACCGCCACCGCTCACCAGCCGAACAAAGGCGAGCTCAGCGGGCAGGTCAGGCCCAGCCCTCGGGTCCCAATCTCCCGTCCAGGATCGAAACCCACCACCGAGAACGGCTCGGGGGTGGTAAAGAGCAACGACCCGCGAAACAAAGTCCCATTTTGATGGGAATTGGAGTGACCCATTACAGATTGCAGCCCGGAGAATCTGGACCAGGACTGGTTCTTCGAATTATAGACAAAAACCCAGTTGGAATTCGAGCAGGGGACGAAGATGCTGTACCCGTGGGGCGAGCTGGAAGGGCTGGAGACTAGAGTGGCGGAAGAAATCGGATTGGTTGGGAAGCGGACAAGCGTCGAACAGTTGGTGAGAAGGTTGAGGACCAGGAGAGAGGATGGGGAATGGAGAAGAGGAGAAGGCCGGAGGAGGAGGAGAGGAGGTGGGAGGAGGTGGGGATCGTCCGCCAGTGGTCAGCGGCGTAGTCGTAGAGGGGGAGGAAGCGGTGGGAGAATTGGGGGTGAGAGAGGAGGAGGAAGGAGGAGGAGGAGGAGGTCGAAGAGGAGGGGCTGAGGAGAGAGAGGAATGATGGAGTGAGGAGAAGAGAGTTGAAGCGCCTGCAGGTAGGGCGGAGAGCGAGCAGGGTCTTGAGAGGGAGAAGGCGAGGATGCGGTCGAGGAGGTCATCGGGCAATCGACTCCAAATCGAAGGATCCATTGATTTGGGTTTGAGAGCTGACAATTGAGAAAGATGGAGATGTTGAAGCGCGAGAGTGTTGGTTGGGTTCTTGGTCTCTCACGGCATAGGATTGGGAAGAAGTTGACTGCATAGAGATCAGAGAGGAGGAGAAGATGAGAGCTGAGCGCCAAGTCTTGATCAATTTATAGAAGGATGTAGTTGAGTTTGGTTGCGCTGACAATAAAACAGAGGATTGGAAACTAGAAGGTGTTGGGTTGTAACTGGGATAGATTTTGTTGCTTTGCTTCTATTTCAAGAGAAAATGCTTATTTCCTATAAGGGTTCTTAATAAATATTAGTATACCATCACTGTCAGTAAAAATTAACCGATTGATCAAGAAGAGAAGAGAGGAGAGGAAGAAAGAGAGAAGAGTTAAGAGAAGAAAAAGTCTCTCGCAAATTAAGACGGACATACAGAGAAAGAAAGTTTGTTTCTATATGAATCACGGAAGAAAACCTCCCTTCAATCAGTTTTAATTAAGATTATAACCTGATCTTAAATCTAATTTGTTAGAGCATCCCCAGAGATGAGGCTGCACCACCTTGGAACTAGATAAATCTAACTCCATCAACAAAAAAACATACATAAAGGGCTAAAATTTGGGGCTACATTCATGTAGCCCCAACTGAGATTAAGAGAAAAGTTACAAATTTGTAAATAATTCATCTAGCCTCAAGTGGGCCCCACTTTCTTGAGTTTGGTGAAATATTGTTTCGTTGCAAAACGTCGCAAGTCGTAAGTCGTAAAATGAGAATAAAAAAGTGAACTGTAGCAGAGAAAAATATTGTGTTTTACGGTGTTTGGTTGATAAAGTGAAGTGTAAATGGAAAAGTATATTGTGTTTTACGGTGTTTGGTTGATAAAGTGAAAGTGTAAATGGTAAAGTATATTGTGTTTACGGTGTTGGTTGGTAATGTAAAAGTGTAAGTGGAAAAGTTGACCACAAAATTAACTGTAGCAGTAATTTAAATATTATAAATACTATTAAATTAAATCTACTATTGCAAATTAAATTGTATTAATAAATTTGAGATAAAAAATTAATAATCTTAATCTTTTATTTATAACAATAATATTAAAAAATATTAGTATAAATAGTAAAATATTACTAAAATATTAACTAAATAAATAATATAAAATTAAAAAAAATCTAAAGAACATTAATAAAATTTTAAGAATACTAATAAAATATAAATATTAAAAAATATTACAACAATAATAAAATATAGTTATAATATTATAATATTAAAAATACTTGAAAATTATTATAATATAACTTTTATTATAATATTATTGTAATATTATAGAAATATAAAATTAATAAAGTAAAATATAATTATAATTTAATAATAAATTATCATTATAGTATTATTATACTAAATTATTATTACAATATTAACATAATAAAATATTAATATAATAATAAAATATATTATGATATTAATAAAGTAATTTTTTATATTAAAAATAAAATAATTAAATATATAGTAATTTATATTAAAGTATAATACTGTTATATTAATAAAATATTAACTCTAAATAAAATATAAAAAATGGAATAAGTATTAATAAAATAATAAAATATTAAATTAAAATATTAAATTAAAATAGTAAAATATTAAATACTAAACAATAAAAAAGTTAAAGATTAAAATATAAAATAATTAAATAATTAAATAAAAAATTGAACGCTATTAAAATATTAAATATTTAATAATATTTAATTATATATTGATTATCAAGTAACTGTTTTGAACTGTAAGTATACTACAAGTGACAGTTACATGACCACAAAATTAACTGTAGCAACTGCAAGTTGGAAAATATGAGTGTAAAAGTGAGATTACATGACCACAAATTTAACTGTAGCAACTGCAAGTGGGAAAAGAAGAGTTGCAAAAGTGTTTTGCATTTGTATTTCCAAACAACTTTAAATGTAAAGTTGCAAAACTTTTTGCATTTTGCAAACGTTTGCAACTTACCAAACACGCCCTTAGGTGAATCCAATAGCTGATATGGAGTTAGGTGAATCCAAAAACTCATATTGAGTTTGGTGAAATATTGTCTCACTTCTAATTCCAATTTATTTAGCCCTCCATTGTGGGAATTATTCTTTTTCGCCCTCAAAATTTCAAAATGGAGTTACAATTGGAAGCCCATCTGCTATTTATCCAACTCCACCATTAAAGTTGCCCTCAGTGATGCTTCACTCACTAGTAAAAAGGTGAAAAAATAAGAGTAAATTGTAGGGAGTCAACTTTGAGAGGTTGTAATAGCCTAGAGGGCTTTCGAGTAGCTAAAAAATTGAAGAGAGTTTTATGTTCAAGTCTAACTAAGATCTAGCATTCAGGGGGGGGGGAAATTTGAATCTAAGTTTACGAATTTATTATTGAGCGACTTTTTGGTGTCAAGAAAACAACATTTTAATTTTGAAATTATAGTTAACTGATAAAAAAAGTGCATATTTTTATTACCTGACTACAATATATGATTGAGGTTCAAAATACTCTGTATTTAAGATTTGAATACAGTCTTTATTTAAAAAAGAATTATTATTATAACCAGTAACCACCTGATCTTTCTCGTCTCTACACTCGTCTCGGTGACACACAGACGTTGTGCTTACATCACATTATTTCTTGTGAATTATAACAATCATTTCTTAAATGAATTCATAAAACTGGTGGATAAAAAAATTAAAAAGTATTGCCCATATTGCAAAAAAAATATTAGTTATTTTAAAAGAGATAGAATTTTGTTCTTTTATAAATTTCAACCATCCGCCACAAAAAAAACTAACTGTTGACGATCATGCGTGTGATGAAATTTCAACCGGTCTATATTTTATTTCTTTGATCATACACAAATGGGAGACTGAATCCAAACATCATGCTTTCACATTTATCACTTTAATTTTTCATTTTTCTCTCACTTCTATCAATTCAAATACGCCCTAAATTTCTAAAAAAACATAACGCATACAAGCCACTACATACTGCACAAGCACAGACAATAGGCATAAATTGACCCTCAATGGAAACTGTTGTAAAAATCGCACCACAATTTGTTGTTCCTGTTGGAAAGTATTCTGTTGTCTGTAACTATCTGGTTCAGTTCATAACAAGGATCCTTGAAGGTTTTGCTTTTGCTTTTTGTGGAGACAAGATTCTTGATATATATTGTAGACAAGAATCAAGATTACAAAAAACGGCTAATAATTGATTGTTGGCTGCAGAGCAACGTAGGTTTGGGAGAAATCTTTTTTAAAATTCAGTCTCTCTTCATGTCAAAATCAACAGATCAATTCACTGATTAATCAGAAGATCGTATTTCTGTATATAGATGCTTATAATTCATATTACGAAGAAGAGGAAGATTATAATTTTAGAGAGAACCCGAAAGAAAGAAATGAAAATCTCACACAAAAGAAAGGACTCTTTGTGAGAGGAAAAAAAAAAGTTTCTATTAAAAGAGAGAGACACCGTTGAGGGAAGATGACGGTGATCAATTCTGACCTTTGAATGCTGGATCGGAGCGATGTGCTCGAGTGCGGTGGGTGGTTGTGCGAGCGGAGGCTGTGTTGGTCTTGTGTGCGAGCGGTGGCGGCTGAGGGGATGCTCATGGTGCGGTCTCAATCCGCAGGAATCAAGGGGGTTGACGACAGCATTGTGCGGACGGATTCTTTTTGACTTCGAACCACTCGAACCCGTGCGGCACTTAACTCGCTCTTTCTCCTTAGAAGTGAAGCTAAGTCAGCCTAAACCTCACACTCACTCACTCAAGAGAGAGAGAACACTTGGAGAAAAAGTGGAAGCTTGTATTGCTTACTCTTGCTTTCCTTGATGATTACAAATGGGCACCTTGGCCCCTGTTTATAGGCAAGGGTTTGTACAAGAATTCTCTAGAATTGGAGTTTTTTAGAATATGTAAAACCTCCCTTATATTCATCCCTAAATATCTTGTTCTAGAATCCTCTAAGAATCTCCTATGAAATATCCCTCTAAGGGAATCTTCTAAGAAATATCTCACTTTACATAGTATTTACAATATTTTTCAAGAAGACTCTAGAACTTCTCACCACATGGGATGAGCCCAAATGAGCCCAAGATGAGCCCAAGTGCGCCAAGATGGAGCGGTTCGTGACATTCTCCCCCACCTATCCGAGCGATGCCCTCATCGCTGAGTTTTCTCTTGATGGAACTTCTCGATCAAGTCTTCGAACTGCCAAAGAGCTCGTGCCGGTTCCCAACTGCTCTCGCTATCTGGCAAATCCCTTCCACTTCACAAAGTATTCCAATCTCGGGTGGTTGTTCGCTTCACGAATCGTCCTATCCGCTATGATCTCCTCTGCTTCCTTGTCAAACTCCATGCGAATTCCTGCTGGTGCTCGACTGGATTTCCCACGATCCAGATCTTCCGCGTCCTTATGGTAAGGCTTTAACATGCTCACATGAAAGACCGGATGATACTTTACCGTTGGGGAAAGTTGTACCCTATAGGCTATATTCTCCACTCTTTTCTCAATAGGAAATGAGCCTTCATACTTTCTTATCAAGCTCTTGTGTAGTCCCTTGTGCCGATCCAAAGTAGAAAGCTTGACAAGGACTAGGTCACCAACCTGATACTCCACGTGTCTTCTCTTCTTATCAGCCCATTTCTTCATTCTCTTGACCGCCTTGTTTAGACACGAACGCGCCAGCTCGTTCTGCTCTTGCCATCCCTTAGCAAATTTATAGGCAGCTGGCTACTTCCCTTGTAGCCGATAGCAATGGAGTTAGGAGTGAGCGGCTGCTGTCCAGTGACGATCTCGAACAGACTCTTCCCGGTAGACTCACTCCTCTGTAGGTTGTAGGAGAATTGGGCTATGTCCAAAAGCTTCGCCCAATCTTACTGGTTGGCACTCACATAGTGCCTCAAATAGACTTCCAACAAGCCATTTACCTGCTCCGTCTGGCCATCCGTCTGAGGGTGAAAGCTAGTGGAAAAGTTCAAGTCCGACCCCATGAGCTTGAAGAGCTCCGTCCAGAACCTGCCTGTGAAGCGGCCATCTCGATCACTCACGATCGTCTTAGGCAAACCCAATACTTCACCACATGCTTCAGGAATAGTGGGGCTGCTACCTCGGCTGGACATTTGGCTGGGGCTGGAATGAAGATGCCATACTTTGAGAACCGGTCGACCACCATCATAATAATATTGCACCCCTCGGGCTTGGGTAAGCCCATGATGAAATCCATAGAGATGCTCTCCCACGGTCGCTCTGGAATCGGCAGTGGTTCCAGCAATCCGGCCGGTACTCTTTACTCCATCTTGTCTTGTTGGCACACAAGACAAGTTTTCACATAGGCCTCAACATCATCCCTCATGCGAGGCCAATAATAATTTTCTTCTGTGAGAGCTAAGGTACGGTGCACACCTGGATGTCCTGTCCACTGGGAGTCATGACACTCCTTGAGAAGCTCCCTCCTCAGGTTCCCGAACAGCGGCACGTACAACCGCCTCCCCTTTGTATAAAGCAGATCTCCTTCTAGCCAGAACCTCCGAGTCTTACTCTCCTTAGCATACTCCATCATGTTCTTGATTGTAGAGTCTTGAGCCAAGCCTTCTTTGATGCGGTCAAGTAAGGGACTCTGAGGATGACTTAGCATAGCGGCAAACTCAGCCTTTCGACTTAGTGCATCTGCTACTAAGTTGATTCTTTCCGGCTTGTAATCGAGCACATAGTCAAACTCGGCTAGGAAGTCTTGCCATCGCGCCTGCTTGGGAGACAACTTCTTTTGGGTCTGGAAGTAGCTGGTGGCCACATTGTCCGTCTTCACCACGAACCTCGAGCCAAGTAGGTAGTGTCTCCATACTCGAAGACAGTGAACCACAGCTGTCATCTCCTTCTCCTGTACGGTATACCGCCTCTCGGTATCATTGAGCTTCCGACTCTCATAGGCCACAGAGTGTCCTTCTTACATCAACACCCCTCCAATCGCGAAGTTACTCGCGTCGGTGTGCACTTCATATGGCTTGCTGAAGTCGGGTAGTGCGAGAACTGGTTCCTCTGTCACAACTCTCTTCAAAGCCTCGAACGCCCCCTGTCACTTCGAACTCCAATCCCAAACCCGATTCTTCTTCAGCAAGTCGATGAGTGGAGAAGCTATCACCGAATAGCTCTTGATGAACCTCCGATAGTAGTTCACCAAACCATGGAAAGATCGCAGCTCCGTCACCTTGGTGGGAGGTTCCCACTCTAATATGGCCTGGATCTTGGCTTGATCCATCTGAATCTTGCTCTCTTCAATGGTATGGCCGAGGAACATCACTTCCTCTTGTGCGAACGAGCACTTCTCCCTTTTCACATAAAGCTCGTTGCTTCTGAGGGCCTGAAACACTTGCCTCAAGTGCTCCACATGCTCGTCCATGGTCTGGCTATAGACCACATTATCGTCCAGGTAGACCACCACAAAATGATCCAAGAAGGGCTCCAACACCTTATTCATCAGAGTACAGAATGTGGCAGGTGCGTTGGTGAAACCGAATGGCATAACTAGGAACTCGTACGATCCGTACCTGGTCACACACGCGGTCTTCGATTCATCTCCTTCGGCAATCCGCACTTGATAATACCCCGAGCGCAAGTCAAGCTTAGTGAAGTATCTTGCTTGACCCAACCTATCGAACAAGTCCGCTATCAAAACACCATGAAACTTACTAATCAATTCCCAAGTTCTAAAGGGAACTATTGCCGCTTCTTCGCTTCTTCACTTCCTCACTTCCACCCTTAACCAAACAGGCCCAATTGAACACGAAAATTGGAAAAGGAAAAGGGGAGGATTCGATCACCACCTCCATCACTCCTCTCGTCCTCCACCGACATCTTTCTCCACGTCACCTCTGACTCCCCGGACCCCCTGTAATCGCCTCCGCCGCCGGTTCTATAACGGTCTCCACCCTCGCCGTCCCCGCTCACGGGGCGGTGCTGGTACTCACTCCTCTTCTTTTCTTTTTTTCATTTACTTGAAATTGTTACTTGTTAGAGCTCTGATCTTGTTGCTGCCTTATCAGTAAATATTTTTATAGCTCATTATGTGAAAATTATCATTAATTTTGGATGATGTAGCATCAAAAGTTTATTTGATCCCAAAGCTCAAAACTTGATTCCCTATAATTTATTTTAATTTAGGCCCTGTTAAAAATAATTGTTTTCCCCTCTCATCACTCAATTGTACAAGTTGAAGCTGTTGAAGGTGTTTATTTTGAATAAGTTCTTTCATTTATCTTTTTCTATTTGTTAGCTTCAGGTTGATCTGCTCTCCAATTCAGAACCATTTGCAATTTTTCTATAATCTAATATTATTATTACAAGTAATAATTATTGTAAACAGAAAATTTGCAGATATAATGCAAAATTTCTGATGTTGAGGAATACTATTATATAAATTTTAGATTGAAATGTGATGAAATTTTATTAGATCTTAACATGCAGATTGAACTAATTAAATATTAAGAAAGTATTTTCAAATATATAAATCTTTTACAATTAAATGTTTTTTTCGAGTGTTCATAGAATCTCCATTATTTTTTGAGCTAAGTAATTTTTGTTTAACAATCAAAATGCTAACAATAAGCATCATCTTTGCTTTTCCAAATCCAACTTACTTCACTAATTAATATTAATAGTTTTAACAGAGTTTGTTGCTATTTAACCAATTGGAGCATAGAAGTTTGAAGTTGAAGAAAAGAAGCTCAAAATCTCGTCTAATTGTTCCTTATTTGGGTGATTATTTAGTTAAATTTTAAAGTTCAATATTATTGTATACTTGATTGTTGATTGTATTGCTATGGATTCTAACCTTAAGCGTTAGATTGTTGAGAATTTTAATGTTATTACTTGTGTTATAAAAGCTAAATAATGTCAAACAAACAACTCTTTGGATATCAAAAAAGATTAAAAAAATAAAGAAAGCTTACTCAACTAAAAAATATGATGCTTCACAAGAAAGATGATGTTTTATCCCACTGAGTTTCCACTAGACAAGGTTTTATCTAGAGGCCGCCAAAATATTCTCCCTTATATTTGTTGGTTTCTGGGATCAATCTGACAACTAATCAATATCACTGAAATATCAACAATCTAATTGGCCAGGTCGGTAAATATTAGGTGGGAGGCTTTCCGTTCAATAGAACGTTCCTTAATTTAAGAATCACCTTTTAATTTCATTCCTTGGTTAAACACCATTAGACTGATATAAATCAGTCTCAATATACTGAATATCAGTATATCCCTTGTATAAAGAAATTAATTCATTTATACAGTACTTGGAGTGAGGTACGCTTAAAGCAAATCTTCTTAAGACAATTACGTCCCCCGCATTGGTGCTAACGGTTACTGGACGCTGGTCTCCCAAGATACAACACTCCTTCACGGTATTTGGATAGCACTACCAAATCACCGTACGGTCGAACCGTAGTTAACCAGTACCTTCACAGGATTGTTGAAGCAGTGAGACAAAGACAAATTTCGGGAGAATATTTGCCTTTACTTTGGAGGAGCACCCACTGTAAAGGAAGGAAAAAGGTTGAAGAATATTCTTCTTCAGAAGTCTCAGATTCAAACAACAATTCTATTAAAGAATCTGTTAAATTTCTGAGCTCTCTTTCAGAACGAATTTTGCAGAATCTCTTTTGGAAGTCGCTTTGGAAACTGAGTTGCAGAATCCCTACTTGTTTTCGAAAACTGTGTTACTGATTTCCCACTTCCTGTTTGGAAGTCCCTTCAAGAATGAGAGAGAGAGAGAGAGAGAGAGGATCTCCTTCAGAAATCAGAAGGCAGATTGAGTTTTTGTGTGTTTTAGAATGAGAAAACGGAGCGCTATTTATAGCGCTTCGGGAGGGACAGTTTGGTCCGAACCCATCCAACAGTTGCAACGGTTTGGTCTGAACCGTTGCAAACCGTCCAACCGCCGCGACGGTTTACAGACAACCGTTGGCGGGGCGGTTTAGATCGGATAGCGGAGCGGGTCCGTTGGCGGTGCGGTTCGGATAGCGGAGCGGGGATGCTCGCAACCCATATCCGTGAGACTTCAAAAAGAACTAGGCCGGGTAAGGAACCCGAACCCGAACACAGACTCGGGCCCGGACCCGAGCCCGTGCCCGAGACCGGCGCCGGCGCAGGCGCCAGTCGGCCGCCGCCACCGCCAGCGACGGCGCGCGCGCATGGTTCCCTCCCAATCGCGCGCGAAAACTCCAAGTACCCAAAGGGCACACCCTTTGTTCTCAATTTCTCTATTTAAATACTATGAACTTCCATCCCATGGCCAATGTGGGACTAAATACCTTTAGCTACCTTTAGTCCTATTTTGGCTTTGAATTAGGCAATCTTTAGACTTGAATATCTCATTCATTCGAAGTCGGAATTGAACATGTGAATATACCACGTTCATCCCCAATGGAAGGAGAACACACTCAAACCATCATCCAATTGATTCGATCAACGGATCTCACCATAATTCAATTCAAAAATTCACATATATTCTTCATATTCCAACAATCCCCCACAATGAATGGAGATTCAAGGAATGGACACACAAAGAGACTGACTCTATTGTGAAAGGTACTTTAGAAAAGAAACTACATCAGGATAGGTGAACTAGGTCTTGAACCTTCCATAGCGAAAACTTTATCAGATTTACTGGCTAATCAGTGAACTAGGTCTTGAACTGTTAGCCGTTAGTGTAATCCAAGTCAACAAGTTTCACACAGTGACTTTCTAAATCAACTTTGGTTCTCGGTTGTGTCCGTTTTGGCCCTGGACATTCTTGGTTTCAGAGAGTATCTTTAGGGAATAACAGCCTCCATAGAAATTCCCAAAGGGCCGACCCAACTCTATACTCACATAGGTGATCGTCCTATTAAGAGTAGTCCACTCTACTCCACTTATTTAGTAACAAGATATAGGCATCATTAAAGCGTTAAGCTTATCCTTAATCCACTTATAGAAAAGCACTTATGTGCACTTAGGAATGGATTGGAGTCAAGCTCCCAAGTGCTTACTTGCTGAGTCAATCATAACTAGTTTTTCCTCTTGAACTTAGTCCGTGGATCTCCAGTCGCTAAGTGAGGTTTCCATTAAGCTGACTCTGTAAGCTTAGGCTTTTAGACCGATTCCCCTCGATGCGCAGTTTATTCGCTCTCCACTTAAACCTTTAATAAGCGGATCCGCTAAATTGTCTTTTGACGAGACAAAGTCAATAGAGATAATTCCATTTGAGAGCAACTGCTTCACAGTATTATGTCTACGACGAATATGTCTAGACTTACAGTTGTATATAACATTTTGTGCCCTAGATATACCTGCTTGATTATCACAGTGTATACATATAACGGGCACTGGCTTTGCCATAATGGTATATCTTCTAAAAATTGTCGAAGCCATTCTGCTTCTTCTCCAGCCTTATCTAAGGCTATGAATTCCGATTCTATAGTGGAACGGGCAATACATGTTTGCTTGAAAGATTTCTAGGATACCGCTGCTCCTCCTAGAGTAAATACGTATCCGCTAGTTGATTTTGATTCCTCAGAATCTGTAATCCAATTAGCATCACTATATTCTTCAAGTACAGGTGGATATCTCAAGGCATATTCCTTAGTATGTGATACGTAACTCAATACTCGTAGTAGAGCAGTCCAATGTTGATCACTAGGATTACTAGTGTATCTGCTTAACTTGCTTACAGCGTAAGTAATATCGGGTCTAGTGCAATTCATCAAATACATTAGACTTCCGATAATCTGAGAATACTCCAACTGGCGTATTCTAGTTCCTGTATTCTTATGAAGGTGGACGTGTGGGAGAAAAGGATTTGTATTCTCCTTATCCCATGATTCTTGAATCTTTCTATCATCTATCCACGTAGTGAGATTGAGATAGACTGATTTCATCTGGTGTTCTGATGATTTTAATTCCTAAAATTACATCAGCAACCCCCAAATCCTTCATGTAAAAACTGTTAGATAACATTCTTTTAGTGGACTTAATAATTTCAATATTAGTCCCAACTATCAACATGTCGTCTACATAAAGATAAACAATGATACATGCATTTTCAACTGTTTTAGTGTAAACACACTTATCGCATTCATTAATAGTGAATCCATCTTTGATCATGACACTATCAAATTTCTCATGCCATTGTTTTGGAGCCTACTTTAGACCGTATAAGGATTTTACCAATTTACACACTTTGTGTTCTTGACCCTTGACTATAAATCCTTCAGATTGCTCCATATATATTTCTTCATTTAATTCACCATTTAAGAATGCAGTCTTGACATCCATTTGATGGATATCTAAGTTATGCAATACTGCAATTGCAATCAACATTCGAATGGATGTTATTCTTGTTAGTGATGAATAAGTATCGAAGTAGTTAAGTCCTTCTTTTTGTCGATAACCCTTGGCTATTAATCTAGCCTTGTACTTATCGATAGATCCATCGGGTTTTATTTTCTTTTGAAAATCCACTTACACCCAATTGGTTTACTGCCAGGAGGCAAGTTTACCAATTCCCAAGTATGATTACTTAGTATGGATTCTATTTCGCTATTTATAACTTCTTTCCACATTTGTGCTTCTGGGGTTGACATAGCCTCTTTAAATGTTTGAGGCTCGCTTTCAATAGCGTATGCTATGAAATCTGGACTAAAAATTTTGAGATTCTAGATCTCTGACTTCTTCTTAGTTCAATTTTCGCATTAACAATCGGTTCCTCGGGGTTTTCGTCCCTGAACGCCATCTCTTGTGTTCTTTTTCCAGAAGTCTTATCTGTTTCCCGTTTATATGAAAAAAATATCTTCAAAGAACACAACATCTCTAGATTAGATAATCATGTTTACATGAATATCTGGTATCTCTGATTTATGAACCAGAAATCTGTAGGCACTACTATTCAAGGTATAGCCTATGAATATGCAGTCTATAATTTTTGCTCCCAACTTAGTCTTTTTAGGTAATGGTGCTAGCACCTTTGCAAGGCACCCCCACAATTTGAGGTAATGGTAGGAAGGTGTCCTTCCATGTCATAACTCGAATGGTATAAGACCAAGTTTCTTGTGGGGTACTCTATTTAAATATAATTGCAGTTAATAGAGCTTCCCCCCACAAGTTCTGCGGAGGTCAAGAACTTACGAGCATGGAGTTGACCATCTCCTTCAAAGTTCTGTTCTTTCGTTCAGCAATTTCATTTTGCTGAGGAGTATATGGTGCTGTTGTTTGATGGATTATACCAAATTTAGCACATAACTCACTAAAATCATTTGATTCATATTCTCCGCCTCTATTGGATTTTAAAATCTTGATATTCTTGTTGAGTTGATTCTCAACTTCGGCTTTATATGTTATAAACATATTTATTGTCTCATCCTTACTGTTTAAAAGATACACATAACAGTATCTTGTACAGTCATCAATAAAAATAATAAAATATTTTTATCGCCCTAGTTGGCATAAACTTTAAGTCACACAGATCGCTATGAATTAACCCTAAAGGTTCTGTATTTCGATCAATTGAGTAAAATGAATTTTTCGCTAATTTGGCCTCAACACAAATCTCACACTTGCGAATTTCTTCCAAGTTGTGTTTAGGAATATATATTTAGATTACACAAGTCTTTAATTTGCATGCCCTATTCTAGCATGCCATAAAATAGGAGACTCAAGCAAATAAACAGAAGATTTCCTTTGTTTATAAGCTTGGGTACAAATACACAAACTTTTTATCTACCACTGCAATATTGGCTTTAAAAAGTCCATCAATAAGATAACTCTTTCCCACATACATCCCTCCCTTAGTAAGTACAAATTTATCTGATTCAAAAATCATACTAAATCTTTTCTTACTAAGTATTGATCCAGAGATCAAATTCTTGCGGATATCTGGAACATGTAGCACATCGTTCAGAGTAAGCTCTTTTCCAGATGTCCACTCAGGATAACCTTGCCTTTTCCTTCAACCTTTGAGACGGCTGAGTTTCCCATGAATAGTTGCTCATCTTGCCCTAATTTTTATATTCAGAGAATAATAATTTCTCACAGCAGATGTGCCGAGTAGCCCCTGTGTTCTACCGACCAATCCTTATTGTTGGTTGTCAGATTCACTTCTGACACCACAACTGAAAGGCTTGGCGACGCATGTCGGTCAAGTTTGCTTGTGGATGATTTTTCTTATTCTTTTTGAGACGGCTGCGGCATTCATTCGCCTATGCCCTTCTTTGTTGCAGATGTAGCAGGTTCCCTGAAGCGCATGTTCTTGCCTTCTTGGACCTTGTCTTTGTATCACTGGGAAGTCTTCTTCCGCTTTAAGCCTTTGGAAGTAGACGCTTTCCCCTTTGAGTCTTCGATCACATTGGCTTTGGCTTCATAGGAGTTCTTACTGCTCCTTTTCTCGGACTTTCGGTTGCCTCCTCGATTCGAAGCCTCACAATGAGATCTTCCAACTTCAACTCCTTTCGCTTGTGTTTCAGGTAGTTCTTGAAATCTCTCCACGCAGGTAGGAGTTTCTCCACGATAGTAGCAACCTGAAAGGTTTCAGGTAGAATCATACCTTCGGCTTCTATCTCGTGCAAGATAAGTTGAAACTCTTGCTGTAACGGTCCCAGTACTACCATATAATATCGGATTAATAAATCAATATTTCTTCAAATTTTCGGCAGCACCTCACCTAAAATATGGACTATGCCATACTACACCACAAACAAATATAGTCCACCATGGACACAACACTTCCAATAAAACATTTCGGCACAATTTGCCTACTTATCAACATAATTAAATAAAATCTCCTTACATAATCTTGCATTCATCCATCAAGCACCAAAGAGTTACAATATCCTTTCCCACAATACATCATACTTACCATAACATTGTCCAAGTCCTTCCATACATGAAATTAAGGTTACTTGCCAAGCTTATATTCAAATAGCCACACATAGAGTTATACTTACATTCCCAACACCCAAATCCCCTTTCATACAACAAGTGCCCACATATAGATACAATAAGCAGTACAAAAGTAAACAAATTATGAAGTAGATATTAATCACAAGTATGACATGAGAGGGGTCGATCACTCCATATCCAAAAGATTTTAGAACCTACATTGGCTTCTTACCCTTGTCAAAACCTGAAATTTACAACATAAATAAAGACATGAGCTTGAAAGCTCAGTGAGTAAACCGTCTAAAATCTACTAATCTAATTCCATATGTCAATTGGGTTTAAGTTGGTTCAGAAGTTATTGAATTGGTTTCCGCTGTGCTATTACATACCCCATTTTTAAGTTAGATGTCTCAACTATCATGAAAAATTTAATAAAGTTATCACTATCACACTTTAGCACATAATAGGAATTAATATAGTTGTCACCGTCTTCCCCCTTCTGCCGGCTCCCGCTCGGCCCCTTCCTCCAAGTAATATATATATATATATTCATACACATAATATGATTTTCACCGTCTCCCCCCTCCTACCGGTTCTCGCTCGGCCCCTTCCTCCAAGTAACATATAATCATACATAAGTACAAAAAAAATAGGGTATCACCGTCTTCCCCTCCTACCGGTTCTCGCTCGGCCCCTTTCTCCAATAATATATACATATATACATAATGCCAATTTTCACCGTCTTCCCCCTCCTGCCGGTTCTCGCTCGGCCCCTTCCTCCAAATAATAAATACAATAGATAACTCATTCAATATAGCATACACTTTCACATAAACATTTCATATACTACGAAAAGTAAGCGACTATACGCTTGTAGAAGTAACATTTATTGTAAATATATGAACTCCTAATATACCCATTTTATTCTTTATAACGAAAGTGTCACACCACACCAAAGATTTACATATCGTGTACTTACGTATTATTAACATATTTTTCCCTTATGATTCCATGCTACAATACCTCGTCGATATTGCGTACTTATAATCTCTAGCTAAAATAACGGTATAAACATATACATAACACATAAGGCTTCGTGCCGTTCACCATCATATGCAAACCAAATCATTTCCCCGTGTTACTTTAACTTACCTAGCCAATATGAAAATTTCCTAGTTCTTCAATATGCTAATAAAACATCAATTTAGGTAATACACATATTATGAGAGAATAACTCCTAAACTATACATAATATGATTTCCCTCTCTTTCCGATAATCTCACAACAGAGAGTCTTTTTCTCTTTTCATTTTATACAAACAATATATATACAAGTATTTCCAATGGTGATTTCCCCAAACATTTACCCATTCAAGTTTATCAACTTAAAAAAATTTAATCTAATTAAAACTTAGTTTACTCACCGCTTGACGACGCCGACGCGAAGAACTCTGCCTATTTCGCCCGCCGAACCAAGCCCTAATTCAATACAATCCCAAAATTACAGCATGATACAAATTATAGCTAAATCTAAAGAGATTTATAGGGTTTTACCTCCAATAGACTCTGTTTCTCACAATTCTAGTTCGAAAAAGACCTGAATTCAACCCGCGAACTACCCGAAAACCCTCGAAGCCCCCTCTTTTCCTCCTCCCGGGCGCGCCGGCTGTCGCGCGCGTCCAGCGCCGCCCACGCGCTCCCAGCACCGCCGCGCGCTCCCAGCGTCGCCCGCGCACCCCCAGCGCCGCGAGCCCCTGCGCCGTCGCGCGCTCCCCTGCGCCGCCCGCGCGCCCGGTTGCTTGCCGCGCGCGCCGCCCTGGCCGCCGCCTCCTGCTGGCGCGGCTAGGGTGGAAGGCGAAGGGGTGAGAGAGAGAGAGAGAGAGAGTCTGGATCAGAATGGGAGATGAATTTTGGGGGTTTTTGTTTCTCAGTCAACGAAAGAGAAGAAGAAGAAGTTAATATTTGGGAAAATAGAGTTAGGTTAAATTGGAAATAATTATTTTCCCATCAAATAATTTTCCATAATTACTAAAACTTGACACCTCTCCCTTCAATTCCAAGACCTCCTATAAAGTCTCCACCTCATTCCTCTTTTGCTCACAATTTGCCAACACACCACTAGGATTTAATTATTGTTGAAAATAATGTATAATGTATTTAGGTATAGGTATTATGATTAGGTATTAGTACTCTCAAGTATTATACCCTTATTAAATATGTACCAAATACCTAGTATGTCAAATGTACCAAAGAGGATACTAATGCATATATATATATACATTTATTTATAGTATTTTCTAAAATTTTTGAATTAAGTTTAACATGATTGATACACGGTTAAATGAAAATTATTTAGGCTATAATCCGGATTTATTTAAGTCGGGTGTTACACTTGCACCTGACTGATTACAGTCTTACTGTCCACTATTTTGTACTTTAGAAATCATCCTACGACGAACTTCTTGGTACCAACATCCTCAGTCTTGTACTTCTTGTCAAGACTGGTCCATAACTTCTTTGCCGTTGTGATAGGATTGTAAATATGTAAAGAGAGTCATCCAGTCCATTTAAAACATAATTTTGGCAAAGGAAGTCACCTTGAGTCCATGCATCGACTGCAAGGACTGAGTCTCGATCAGTTCTGAGTTCTGGTAGATTTTTGCAGGAATTTGGCCAGATGAAGAGTGGTCAAGTAGAAGAGCATCTTTTGTTGCCACCTCTTGAATTCTGTGCCGCCAAATTTTTCTAACTTCTCCTTCGGGTAATCAATATCACTGAAATATCAACAATCTAATTGAACATTCCTTGATTAAGAACCACCTTTTAATTTCCTTCCTTGGTTAAACACAATTAGACTGATATAAATCAGTCTCAATATACTGAATTCAGTATATCCCCTATATAAAGAAATTAATTCACTTATACAGTACTTGAAGTGAGGTGCGCTTAAAGCGAATCTCCTTAAGACAATTACGTCCCCCGCACCGGTGCTAACAGGTTACTGGACGTTCCTTCACGGTATTTGGATAGCACTACCAAATCACCGACCGTAGTAACCACAGTACCTTCACAGAATTGTTAAAGCAGTGGGACAAAGACAAATTTTGGGAGAATATTTGCCTTTACTTTGGAGGAGCACCCACTGTCCCTCTTTCAGAACGAATTTTGCAGAATCTCTTTTGGAAGTCGCTTTGAAAACTGAGTTGCAGAATCCCCACTTGTCCCTTCAAGAATGAGAGAGAGAGAGAGAGGATCTCCTTCAGAAATCAGAAGGTCGCTTTGAAAACTGAGTTGAGCGCGGTTTGGATCCGAAAACTCCAAGTACCCAAAGGGCACGCCTTTGTTCTCAATTTTCTCTATTTAAACACTACGAACTTCCATCCCATGCCAATGTGGGACTAAATACCTTTAGCTACATTTAGTCCCATTTTGACTTTAAATTAGACAATATTTAGACTTGAATATCTCATTCATTCAAAGTCAGAATTGAACATGTGAATATACTACGTTCATCCCAATAGAAGGAGAACACACTCCAACCATCATCCAATTGATTCGATCAACGAATTTCGCCGTAATTCAATTCAAAGATTCACATATATATTCTTCATATTCCAACAATATTTCTAAACTCTTATCATTTTAATAAAATGATTATTTGTTGAAAAAAAGAATTTGTTTTGACCTAACTGTGATTAGTGTGTTGAGGAGCAAGATTTAAAATTTTGCTCAGGACATAAAATTTTTCAAGACCGGCCATGTGTATCACAATAAGCCTCCACAAACTGTAAATTGTTTTGTAAATTTGGATCATAGCGTATAAAAATATACAATATATAATAGCTCTGCATTTTTAATTTGAAAAACCCCTTGTAATTTATCAAGAATGGGAGATTCGAGCAGACGAATTTCAATAAAGAAAGGAAGTGTGATGTTGTTTTGCTGAGCTCAATTGGCAACTTGGAATCTTGATTTTTCTAGAACTCCAGCTTTACTCTGTTAGTTAATCAGAAGAAGAAAATTCTCCACCACATTGTCTCAGGATTAATCAAATCAAACTTAAGTATTCATGTGATTTATCATGAACTGTTTTTGAGCAGAGATTCTAATTGATTGTTGAGGTGTTATTATCGCTACAAACCATCTTTTTCATTTTTATTATCTTTTTTTTTTTTTTACCCAAATGAATACAAAATGAATTATTGTATGGACTTATTGTGGTTGTGACAATATTTCATATTTGAGGAGTGTATCTTACATGTGACCTTTTAGAAAACACAAAAAAAGAAGAAAGGGAAGTGAAAAACTTATATTTGGTTTCTATTCGAGATAATTTCAAACTAAAATATAAACACGCACTTTTGTCTTTGATCTGCCTCAACAATCAACAAGAGCACAATTCTGTCAGTCTTAGAGCTTGTCTGTCAAGGAAACAGGCTCAGAAAAAACTAACAGTTATCAGTTTCCATTGAGAAAATATAACTCTGACATCAATCAATTTTTAATATTTTTTTTTTTAAAATACTGTCAACCCAAAAAAAAAACACTGGTAAATTTTTCTGAGTTTTTAAGCAAAACAAACAGCTGGGAAAAGAGGAAGGAAAAAAAAACTGTGAAGTCCAAAAAAATCATAGAAAAAACTCACATGCCTTTAGATTCAAACAAAGCTGCAATCTTTATTCAAAAAATAAATAAATAAATTAAGTAATAGATATTTTTCGGGGGGAAAAGGTGTGACTCAAGTTCCTCCACGCTTCTATGAGACTCGACTCGAGTTATCTCCATGCTTCAACAATAAAAAACATTTCACCTTAAATTTCAAAAATAACCCCCATCTCCTTCCAATCTTCTTTACAACCCCATTCATCACTCATGGCTTCCTCCTCCTCCTCCTTCCCCTTCCCTCCTCCAAACCCAACACCCCAAATCCCCAAAACCCCCCGGCCCAAATCCTAATACCCACCATGTCCCAAATCATGGACTCATCCAAAGCGCAAGGCCTCAACCTCCACCTCAACACCCTGGGCCCGTTCTTCAGGGTCCAGGCCGAAGGCGAGAGCGGGGAAGAGCTGGGAAGGGCAGAGGGCGTAATTAGGGCGTGGGTCGGGGCAAAGTGCTGCACCTTGACTCCATGAGATTGACGAGGGAGACGCGGGGAAGGGACCGGTCTATTTTCGGGCTCGGTTGTTCATCGGGGCTGTTGCGGTTCGGCACGGGTTCGACCGGGCATGCGGCCGGGCCGAGCTGCTCGCTATCAACGACTCGCCTCTCTACCACTCCAAGGTATTATTTGTTTATCCTGCAAATTTAAAATTACATTTGTTTTTGTTTTTGTGCAATTTCAATCGGAAAACGAATTTTATTATTTAATTAAGTTGCAACCTATAACTGTATCCATGAAGTCAGTCTTTAATTAAAACTTCCTGCAAGTTGGTTTGTATCGAAATAGTTATTTTTTTTTGCAAGTTTTACATGTATATTGTTGATGTCGATGAGAAACCGATGATCATCGATTAAGAGGAGGAAGAAAGAGGAGAAAGAAAGAGGGGAGAGCAGTGAGAGAAAAAAAGAAGGGCCGACGCGACTCTATCTCTTATGGCGACATGTGATGTATGAACAGAAAAAGTTTTTATATGAGTCATGAAAGAAAACCTTCGTATCGGTTGGTATCATTCAAACAATCCGAATAACAAAGTCAAAACCTCTTAAAATATTTCCACTTAATTTGGCCCTTTTATGACTTGGACTTGATAAATAAATTGAACTTCACACATTTTTGCCAATAATTAATGGTCGACGAAAGTCAACTTCTTGCTGCTCTCACTGACTTGGAATTGATTAATAAAATTTTTGACAGTATCAACATGAATACTAGATCTTCAGAAGATTCTCTCTTTGAACCTCTCATTAAGAGATAACAAAAAATGGATAATTTTGAATGGCATGACGATAGGTTTACTGCCAAAAAGCTTACCATGTTAAATTTTAGATTTCAAGGTTTCTATACTTCAGACCAGACATTATAGTTAGCTGTGCAGATTCTGAATTCATCGGATAACCATGTACTTATGCAGAAATATATTTGATTTCAAATCTTTCTTTTGAGAGAAAATTTTGGCGTGAATCATATTGTGAACAAGTACATTGTGGTTTCAAAATGACTAAGGATATCTCATGTCGAATTTGGCATTGGATTCTCAGCTTGTTCGATTCTACACACGTATGGGCTTCAATGTGGTTCATGAAGTGGATGGTTCATCCATGGAGATCTTGCTCACATGTTGGTGTGGGGAGGGAGAGGAACAAGGATGGACGCCGATATCGGTGAGCTCCTCATGAAATGGGGCAAAAGATTCATACCTCGAAGCTGATAGTTTTACTCGCACTTTACAATCAAACGGCCAAGAACATAATCACATATTACCGCTTTATTGAGGTTAATTATTTTTACGCCGTCAGCTGAGCCACCAAAGCTCCAGTGTGTCACTGTTCATAAAATGCTGGCCAAACGATACATTGATGTAAAGATCAAGATATTGTGGCACAACTCATACATTAATATGGCTTGTTTTGTTACAGATTGGTTCAGTATTATAAGCAGGCTGTGCCCATCAGAATTCCTTGCGAAGTGGCGTACCAAATCAGCAAAGCTGAGCATTGATGCATTCTAAAACGGCAAAAGAGTGTGACAACCAGTGAACAATATTAGTCTGTACAGGGAGCAGAAAGGGTTCAGCTAAGTCCTGATGGACGATATAAACTCCCAAGTTTGATCAATTAAGTCATTCCAATTTTCATTGCATCAGCCTTGGAGTTCCGAGTGTTGGCACTTGAAAGATGAACATAAATTTGAATAGACACAGTAATTTGGTACACTAGCAATGTGATTGAACCATGGCTTGCAATACTGCATGCATCAATTAAGCTTTCGCTTTCATAATACAGCAGCAAATATACCACAAAAGATTCATCTGTTCTTCTACCTATTATGGATCAGAACCCATCTGCAGAGAGCGACCAAAACACAAGCAGCTCAGTCTCAGTACCATCACAAAACCACATACAAAAAGATATCTGACAGAAGAGAACAGAATTAGAATTCTCAGCTTTAACAGCCGCAACCTTTTCACACAGCAGCGCAGGAAGGAACACAATTGAGGTTTCCCTCAATCGCTTACAGCAGTTGACAAAACTTGTGAAATAAGAATTTCTCGGTTCAGAGGTTATTAATACACATGAAAAAAGCTACTAATAACAGACAACTACCTGTGCCAACTCATGCACATTCTGCCAGACATAACGAATTAGACAAATTCTCAGTCACATTGTGGTACCAGCTTCCCGACCACTGGAGAGGAAAGGATATTACAAATTTGAAACAGGTCAAAAGTGCCCCGTAAAACAAAAAGAAGGCCAGTGGAAGGCGATAACACCCACCTAAATCAAATTAATCATCCACAGTGATCAAACCTAAGCAAAAATAATATCTGTGGAAAACTTCTTATTCCCCGGCACTGACTGCTTGAACCAACCAAAAAAAAAATCAGGTTCCAACCAACATCTATCAACCAAACCACGCTCAAGGCTTGAGGGCAAGTGCCAAACCAAACTTGGGGGTCCTGTCCAGGGCTTTAGTGTCAAACTCTCCAGAGATGGTGAGAATCGACTTAGGCTTCACCTCGTGCTGCAGAAGGGCACCGAGCTTCCCAGAGTTGTTGAGCCGTGACTTCAGTGTGGTCTGGGGATCCACTGCATATGCTCCTCCAACAGTGAAAGTGTTCTCGTTGGTAGAGAATCTTCTGGTGATCTCTGCTACTGCTGCACTCTTCTGCTTCTCATCCAGATGGTACACATAAGAAGCTCTAAGAGTGTCACCCTTGTCGGCCCTTTGTTAAAAAAAAAAAGAATTAGCAAAGCAAGATGAACCTTTAAAAGTTTGAAATTTAGAATGATCACTGAAAATTCACCAAAACTAAGGAACCTTTAAAAGTTCCAAAACAAAATTGAGCAGATTAATATACCCACAGACAGAAAGGACGAGTGAATGGATAATAACAAAAGAAAGTATCACTAAAGTGGTATAATGCTTATTACCATGCATATGTCAGAAATAATACAAATAGTATACTGCTAATCTCTATTACATTATACAATTCCATGAAAAGTTTTTACACTATTCAAATTTTGTATATTCCATAAATTGATTGTGAAGATTATTAATTTAGGAAACTGCTGCCAGAAATGGTTAAATCAATGATAAGTACAATACTTACAGGACTATGGAAGCATTGTAGTCAGGCTTTGTCACGCCAATTCCTGCATTGTACTTTGTAAAAGCTCCCGAGGCTGTATCAAAACCTGTCTCTGCACCGAAAGCAACACCATGAGCACCTATGGTGGCAGAAAGGTCAACTACAGGAGTCTGCTTCAGAGCGACAACTGAGGCAAAACTGGCATGGTCATGGAAATATTGCACTTCCACCTGACAATAAAAAGATTTTATTCCCTTACAAAGGCTTTGCAATTCATTATGATATGTATATAATACAACTTATTATGATAGCTATTACAGTACAAAATATACAAAAGATTGAATGAAGACGAGTATGATACCTTTCCAGCATTGTAGTCAGGGAATTTGAGAGAAGCAATTGCCTTAGTAGATGGGAGGACTTCAGACACAGTGAATGTTGTTGAAATCTGGTACAAATCAAATTAGTAATCCCCTTTTACGTTATCTATAATTAGCACTAAAATAAGATCAACACAAAAAAATAAGAGAGCATGGCACACATTTGAATCTGTGTCGATTTTGACATCGACAAGGTGTTCTTATATTTGTACTGGGTACCAACATCGAAAGCATAAAGCCCTCCTTTCTTCACCGCAGCAGAAGTAATGCCTGAGAATTTGGTTAGAACAGTTAGGTTTTACTACATTTTCCAGAGATAATAATTGGAGAACAAGAAAAGCACTACCATTAGATAATTATTACAGGAACAAAGGTAAAATGTCATTATATTTTGCAATATAAACCATAAAATGAGAATAAGACTGTTTTATTCACACATTCAAGTCAGCACATCATGAGCTAAATAGAACAATGCGCTATATTGATGACACTGGTGTAACCAAAAACGTATAGGCTTGAGCCAAGTATACTGATAACATAGGCATGACCAAATAATGAATAGTCTTGAGCCTTGTAGACAGAAACAACGGATATATGCAGTACCCACTATAGAACTTGAAATAATATATATGAGAAGCAATATATGAGAAACATATGGCATTACATGAAAAATGCATGTAAGGGGGGGGGGGGAGGGGGAGTTAATTAAAATATATTTAAAAAATAAAGCAAGAACATAAATAATTTATTAAGATTCTTCACATAGGTGAGTCCACAGCATAACTAAGCCTACTGCTTTGGCTATAGCTGTGACTTCTTCCAAAGTTCTCTATTAGTTCCTTACTTAAGTACAATTCCTAGACTAAAGATAAAGATTAATCCAATGAATCATCTAAACACTTGAAACATGAAGAAAGCATTAAAACATGTACAGTCGTTTGGAATCTAAATTTTGAACTACAGAAAAAGTCTTCCATAAGTAGAAGGTTCTATTGATCATAAGCATTAACGGTTTCTCAAGGTATCAGACATAGTCAGGTCTGAAGACACAAATATTGCAGCAATCACTTGGCGAGCTAAATTAATAAAATTCATAACATGTCTATCAAGACTCGAAAGCTATCCATGAAGCCTTCCCATATGTTGAAATACATAATGAAAGTACATATGAATTACACAGTTAGTAAAAAATGAGAATGTTGACATTGAAAACCAGCAGCATGCTAAGAGATATGATAAGATGATCATGAGAAGGTTATGAAAGGATATAATCTTCCCATATGTTGTAATAAAAAATTATTTCAAGAGTTACTTGTAAGCTTCTAGAAATGGCAACTGAGGATATTAAATAAGACCATAAAAGAGTATGTCATCACATGTGCCTTTACGTGTTAAAGTTTATGAACTTCCATAGTCACAGGTCACATGTCCTTGTTCCAGAGTGCTACCTACCACATATCAACCAATTTCAAATATCCTTTGATTCTGCTTAATTTTCAATGCTCTCACTCATCCAGGTGCAACTTCGCAAAAGGAAAGTTTTTCCGCGATAAATCTATCCTAGAGTTTTTACCAAATAAAAAAATCCAATTCTTTTAATAATATTTTGTTGCAACAAGAATAGTACTAGATATTCAAACTCGTCTAGTGATGGATTAGAAAGAATAACCCTTAATGACCACAACCCCCTCTTCTAAGGTTGAGTCTTTGCATAAAGTCATTTCATCTTTCAAAAAGGATATATAGTTGTTCTTGGATTTGAGGAAATATAGAAGGATAAATAGATTAGACAGGATAAAAAAATAGATCTCTTAAGCCCAAAAATTATTCTTGGCTAGAAATTGGAATCAATACACTTATTCTTCCATGTGTCCCTTTACTCAAGGGCACCATAATTTTCATCAACACTCGCATATTTTGTTAATATTTTTAAACCCTGTTGTTCTAACTCATAAAAAATGGCAAGACTTTATACACCACAAAGCCCTAAACCAGACACCAAACTAGCAAATAAAATCAACCAACAGTCCCAACTTAAAAATGCTCCCCATCCCCATTGCTCCACAAATCCCAGGTTTCAGAATACATAAGATAACCTCATATACACCAATTCTCAATGCTCCCTGTGCATTTCTAAAGAAAATCACCTCCTTTAACTTACTTTATACCCAAGCCTCAAAGCTTGATGGACGGCCTGGTGGCATTTGTTTAACTACTATCTTCATTATTTGAATTTTAGGATATAGATATCAGGAAACCAAGATTATGAGTCAAAGCAGAAAACTCTAGAGTAGTTAAGTAAAGACTAAGACCAGAAACCTGTTTGAAAATCAATTTTGTATGACAGGAAGACCAACAATAGAAGCTACCTACTTGCTAGAACAATTAATCAAGAGATAAAGGGAGAAGAAAATAGATGCTGGTATGGGTTGCATTGACTTAGAAAAGCTTATGATAGGATCCCTAGGGACATAATGTCACAAGTTTTGAAAGAAGCAAACGGTACTAGTCTCTATTGATATGATTGACACGTATGATGCAAAACTGACTAGTGTTGGAACAACTAGAAGGCACACAGTCATTCCATGTGACAAGAGGCTTACACCAAGTCACCAACAATCAAGCAATAACTTTTTTTTGCATGAATTATGGTGAACACATCAGGTATATTTAGGTCCCATCATGGAATGTTGCCTTCGGTCCCACTGCACATGGTATTATATTAGTTGATGAGACGTGAGGGTATAATTTGGAAGTAGGGAGATGGAGATAAGCTTTAAATTCTAAAGGATTTAAAATTAACATAAGGAATAATAATATTATGTAAATTTATCAATGAAGGAGTACATAGTTCACATTGATGAACAAGATTACCTAGGAGCAGCAAATAAATTTTCAGCTAATAGGATCCACCCTAATGATGAGATGAGGATACAAATTCCTAGAAGCAAAGCAAAACTGTTAAAGTGTAGTGCTTCTAGAGTACTGTGATGGATGAGTCGCAAATGAGATGGCTTCAGGCATGCGCGATAGAGATTGTTAAGTGTGCCATTTAAAATAATAGAAACCATAGCTGGGAACAAGAAAGACTCGGGGAAAACCTAACAAACATAGATTAATGGTGGTCAAAAAGTACCTGATGGCAATCAATTTAAAGAGCAGCTGGCCTTCACAAGAGCTGAATGGTAAAGAGGATTCATGCAGCCAACCATAAAGCTTTGCAGTAAAGGCTTTTTATTGATGCTGTCATCACTGCTGTTGTTTGTGAGATATAAAGTTCTAGCAATTATCCTATTTTGATATTAACACCCACCCCCCAGGGGGTGGGGGTGGGGGGTTGGGGGGGGGGGGGGAGATGATAAGATGATGATGATGATGATGATGTAGAACCCTACCAATGTGGAGTCACCCGATCATGAGGCCCTTTATAGCATGTTTTGACCTTGAAAATTAGTCCTTCAAAAATCACATGAAAAAGCCTCATGATAAGTTGTAAGAAACGGATATCAAATATTAGTTTGTAGGAGACTAATATCGATGGTTTCAAATATCGACCGATTCCGATATATACCGAGCAATATCATATTGGATTTGAAGTATCATATATGATATTGACATTATAATATCGGCTAATATTAGGGACGATATTGCTAATAGTGATACTAAAAACCATTGATTGATACCATACCAATATCGAGACTTTAAACCATGCTAAGATCAAAATAAGCCAACTGCTAGGAACTTCTAAAATCCCTAATTATTTTAATAAGAACTCTTATTTTAATTGCGAAAGATAAAGTTGAACTTGCAATCCATGCAAGATTTTTTTTTAATTTTCAGAAAGAACAAAAAAAAGGAATAGCCACTCTACATGCACAGTATAAGCAACAACTACAGTTGTCTGGTCAAGCTAACCATAGTTGAGAATTCTTGCCTACAAATTACAAACTTGTAATTATTCACTCTACATTTTATTAATCTCAAAAAAGTTTAACGAGAACCTTGAGGATGAAATAATTCCAAAACTTACTATAGGACTCTCTTACTTATATAAAAACTAAATCAGGAGGAAAATGCATGTGTTATGAATCCTGAAATAATTGCCACTGTGAACAGATGAATATTGGAAGAAGGTCGGTTTTCCGGATCATATTCGCTCCTGAAATTACTAACCAAACCTACTGCTGACAAAGCATATATCAAATAATTCCTTCAGAGAATGCCACTTGGTGATTGAACTTCAGAAGTGGCATTCACTGCGATGAGAAGGCAATGGTTGGGAAAGTAAGACTAGGGTAACATGTAGGTAAATCTGGTTGATAAGGAGAGCATCGAAGAGAATGCAATAGGACATGTCTCAAGTTAAACTTTCCATGCACTGTTAGCCAAGAAGAAGAGGACCGAACATCAAGAATCTCACACAATCCATGAGATCCTCATGGCGCTCGCATACAAGACATTGTCTGTAGGCTATGTGGTTCAGCAATCAGCACAGCTTTAGGAGTCAGAATCACCAGAAATGCATCTAAATCATGGAAGCTTATTACCTTAAATATTATTAATGCAAGACTATTTACTCAATGAAGTTCAAAAGTAACACCATGTCAATTTTTTTTTTAATAAAGGACAAAGGAAAGGTTGGAAGAATCAACCAGACATAATTTTCTACTAGAAGAAATATATTCATAATGAAAACAGAGAAGGGAGAAAAAAAACTTAATTATAGACAAAAACTCCATCATAGTTCAAGAGATGGACTTTATGCAATCCATTGTTAAATTGGTACAACAATTAGAATGAAACAGCACAAGTCATAACATATTAACAAATAGGGCCCCAAGATAATAAAAAATCAACGCGGATTAATCATAGACCATCAACAAATGCATAAACTTCAAAAAAAAAAAAAAAAAAAAAAGAGAGAGAGAGACCAATCAGATCAGCGCAGCAAGCAGTATAAATATATCCCTCACAAATACGATCCAAGAAAACCCTAAATCAAACCAATTCTAGTAAAAAAAAAGGAGGAAAAAATTAGATCCAAGTTCTTACCACTCCAGATTCGCTGGTGGTCGAGATGGTCAATTTCTGATCGTAAGTGTAATCCCTAGTGAGCAGATCTTCAAAAAATAATTCCACAAATTAGCAAAAAAAAAATCCCTTAAAAAGGTCAAGAATATAAACTGAAGAGATCGGGAAGAGAGACTAGAGATTGTACCTCTGGCTTTCTTTCCGATGTCGGAGAAAAGTCCCGGCCCCTTCGACATGGCTTCAGAGAGAAAATAGCGAAAAAAAAATGAAGTGAATTTTGCAAGAAAAAAAATGAAACGAAAATTGCAGCGGGAGAGAGAGAGAGAAGAAAGGGTGGGGTTGTCTGGGAGAGGGGGCGGCTGCCACGAACTTGTCGAAAAGAAAGTATCGTTTTCTCTTGCCTTTCTATAAATTTGCCGATTTTGCGGTTTACGAAAATGGCCCTCACGTGCTACGCAGGATCTGTGATCGTGAGCGGGAGCGAGTGGTCCATTTTGTAAATACAATAACCTTTTTATTAATCAGAGTCAAACATTCGAACTTTGAGAAAAATGGGTGGCTAGAATTGCTGCGATCATGGAGCTTCTATTTTTGGACGGACAGATCTCGGCCTTAGGGATCAGAGGCACGCTATTGAGCGAGGACACGAGGAAATGGAGAATTTGTGTAGCGTACACGCATATAATTTCTATGCTGCGGCATGAATACAGCTGTCCTTTCTCGAGGAGTGGATCGGTGGAGAGAGAAGCGACATCGACATGGATGACGTCAGGTTGATAAAAGCAGTTAGTTTGTTGGTGGCTCTTTTTGCGCTTGGGAAAAAAAATTCCCAAGTGTCCAGTGGGCCGATCAAAGAAAGGATTAACATCCGGCCCAGAAAATATATTGGGCTGCAACCAGATAAAAGCCTCACTCATTACCAGACATAATTAACTATTATTTTGAAAATTATAATTATGATTTTTAATTTCATTCAAATTATAATTATGGTTACAATTATGATTCTCTCTATACATTTGGTTATATTTTAAATTATATTTCAAGTTTTATTCAAAACATTCGTTATAATTTTAAGATTCATTTCCTACAGTACTTTATTTGTTTGCACCGAAATATAAGTTTTGTTTTGTGGAAACAAATCGGCCTCTTCATGCCTATTCACCGATCCGCATATGGCCTGGTTGAATCTGGCCCATTCAATACAATTTAAGGCCCACGGCTTGGGTAGATCTTTGTTTTAGCTCTATCTAAACTAAGGGGTTGTTTGTTGGACGTAAAAGCCGTAAAAAATGCTGTAAAAGACCGTAATTCGTAAACGACTTACACTCCAATTAAAACTACGTCGTTTATTTGGACCGTAATTTGTAAAAGACTTAAGCAACTCAACAACCACTCACTTGCAACTCAATTACCACTCACTTATAACTCACTTACAGTTATTTGTGGTCATGCAAATTTGTATTATTTTTAATATTAATAATTTTTTTAATATTTAATATTTTTAGTATTTATATGCAATATTAAAATTTTTTAAATCACCAAATAGTTAATTGTGTAGTCAACTTTTTCACTTACGACTTACACATTACGACAACCAAATACCGTAAAATACAATACACTTTTTCACTTACAACTTCATATTACTAACCAAATATTGTAAAACTTGTATCCATGTAACTCTATTTATAACTGTAAAAGAATTTACCAATTACGACTTACGAATTACGGTCAAAGACCCGAAAGCCCAAACGCGGACAGCCCTGTTCTGAATTTGATCCAGTTAAAAATTATATTCTGTCCAAAATTATACAGATACGTTGATCGATGACCTGTTGCTTCTTATATAACATGAGCTCAACTTAGGAAATGGAATTTTGACAATATTTTTTTTTATTTCTTATGACTTGGAAAGTTCAGCTGAAAGCCCAATTATCAATTAGCACCGGCTCCGTGAACTCACAACTCGAACCAAAAAATTTTGTTGGATACAACCCAGGCTTTAGGAGATTTGAGCATAGACCCCTTTTGTGCGTCTTGTAAATCAATTTGAAAAATCCTGAAGCCCACGTAGGCATGTCAATGGGTCGGGTTTGGGGCGGTACAGGTGGTATCATACCCGGACCCGTTTACCCAAGAGGGTACCATACCGTCCCGTTTACCCGCGGGTCCAGAAGGTGAGTTTCCATACCCTGACCCGCTGTACCCGCAGGTCCAGACCCGTTTACCTAGACCCATAACAAAAAAAATATATAAACAAATACAGTAACAAAAACACATGAAGAGAAGGAAAAAAAATCTTTGTAAAGAGAAAAAAAAATATGTTTTAATATCAATAAAAGATGAAATATCAACCAGATGGAAGAGGTGGAGGGAAAATTTTCAATGAAAGACTCTAATAAAGAAAAAAAATTTAAAGTAAGGCTCCCAAATTTATTTGGGAAAACACAACAATAGAATCACCCACTAATCAACCAACAGTCTTCAACATTTAAAGTACAAAGGGATCATTTACTAATAGAGTCTTGAGAGGGTTTTAATTCTATTAATATTATTTATATTTATGTTTTGAATGGGTAAATGGGTAAACGGGTCTGGTTCAAGTAAAATCAAACCCATCCTATTTAATACTCGGGTATACGGATATACGGGTAAACGGGTATGGGTCCAGAGCAACCATTTTCATACCCGCTTAATCGGGTCGGGTCCGGGTCAGGTCCGGGTCTGGACCCGACCCATTGACAGGCCTAGCCCCACGCAAACGGCCGAGTGGTGCGGGCCTTAGTATTATTTCTCCCTCCGACACGGCCTCGATCAGGCTCCGAGTTTGCTCACGGTGAATTTTGTCGGCGGCGATGAGTTAATTAGAAAAAAAAAATTGTAAAATCATGCCGTCATCACTGCAGACGGAGATTAGAACTCACAACCTTTCTATTATAAATTATGCTTTATATTCAGTTTTCTAAAATTACATAACAAAATAAAATAAGAAAAAATTTAACCGACTTTGAGGTAGGCATGTAATCACTGCCCTAAAGGGTACACCACTGGCCTACATGATTCAATTTTCTCAAGCATGTCATTAGTAATTTTGTTTCCAATAACAACAGTTCTATCCTTAAAAGAATAAGCATTTTGAGCCTAAGTTACAATCTCATTTTGAAGATCGATCAAATATAGGAATGCAAAGAGACATCTAATAAAAAAATATATATATCAGTGATATGAAAAAAACAATAGTGCATGTCAGTGAAGTCTCATGCATATCAATGTACATAATTGACAGCAAGTAAATGAGATATTAATACTGCAAAAGAGGATGACTCATATCAAATTTAGATTTTCATTATTTGTGAAAAAAATAATAATAATACAATTTAATATTCACATTAACCCCTTCAATGTATCATCTTTTATCAAAACAATGATGATGCCAAAAAGACAAATTATTCTTCAAACAAGAATGGTTGCATGCTAGTTTCTGCTTATTGCAAAGCATCCAAGCCTACCTCGCCATGTCATATTTTAATTGCATTTGCATTTTATATCTCTTGAGCATATCTTGTCTTGATATTTAAAAGTCACTTAAAATTGTACTTAATTTGTTATTTTAATATAAATCTAAATATAGCAAGATATATAATGAGAGTGAAACTTGTAGCATGAGCTAGAAAGATGTATATGTATGCACATAGAACAATATAAGAGACATATATCATCATTTAAGTTTCAATTACAAAAGAAAAAAAACAAAATTTATTCAATTTTTAGTTAAACTTTATGGAGATGGTAAGAAATTTATGGATCTCTCTTAAAGAAATAAAGAAATTAGAATGCAGTGAGTCATAATTAAACATACATTCAATTTTTAGTTAAGACACTTTATGGAGAAGGTAAGACTTATCTCTTGATAGAATGAGAGATAAATTCAGATTCAAGACTGGGAATTTCTCTTAAATAAATAAAGAAATTAGAATGTGGTGAGTAGATTAAACATGCATTCAAAATATAAAGATAAATAAGTTAATATTTAAGATGAAATCAAAATCATTTAATGTCATATATAGAATTAGTCAAAGTTATTCAATTCTCAATAATAAAGCTTGTGATCTCATTAAGTGTCACATTATGACTATCTATAGATAAAATAATCATGCAATTCATAGAAATCATAATAAAGTTATAACTTGTCAATTGTCAAAGAGATGATTAGCAAAATAAGAAATAAATTCTAAATTCCTTATTTTTTTCATAGAATATATGTTTAAGCCATTTTTCATAGTTCTAAACTTCACCCGCATAGACTTATAAAGAGAATATCAAAGGAGTTAAGAACTTACTTTTTATAGTCCACTTGACATTTCGAGAGAATCTATCATTTTACAAATGAAAAAATATGAGCAAAATTTCTTATTTGAAATTGAATAAATAGATTCATGATTAAGCACAAAATATTTCAAGTGTGGTGAACAACTCAATTTAGTAAAAAGAAAAAAAAATAAATATTACCTTGTTATCAAGAACTCTGAAGATCAACAAGGAAAAAGAGTGATTGTCATGTAAAACCATGTATCAAAATAATAAATATCATATTTTTCTTAAAAGAAAATAGCCACCAAACGAAGTCTATGATGAAATATCATTTTATACCATATTTATTTGCAATGTACGCCCAATATAAAGCAAATTAATTTAGAAGGAGCAAATGATGGCATTCATATGTTGATCCATCTACACACAAATATAGAATACTATAACAAAGAATATTTAGACTTGTTAAAAGATACTCGATCACCTATCAACTCCAATATAATATAAGACCATACGCGTTCTTTTAGAACCATATAATATATTAAATATTCAATTACTCACACTTTTATGGAGCAATTAATGGACTAACAATGAGAGATGAATAATAATAGTTATTCTAACATTTGATAGTAATCATTAAAAATGTTACATTGAGATATATGAATCTAAAAGGTCTATGCATATGGCTCAACAACAATAAGAACTTGTGTGTCGTGCTAATGTATGTAAACGAGAGTAAAGAAATAATTCATATTTAGTATCAAAAATATCAATTATGAAAATTTTAATTGTTTCACTTGCTTTCTTTGTGCATATAAATAGTCAGACAAATATAAAATAAATACCAACAAAAATACCAACAAATATTTCATAATATTTCCAAAATTAATAACTCATATTTGAATGACACACTAAGAAAGAAATACAACTAGAGTTGATAAGACACGTACCTTAAAAAAAGTTCATTTAGTAGAGACCATCCAGTTCCTTTGGAGATGGAGTCTAAAACTAATACTTCCACTTGCAAGGAAACTCTATTTACAGTTGTTAGAAACTTTTATGTTTGCCTAATCAGACTATAGGAAAACTAGATGTAAGCAACAAACAAAAATACTATACTCATTAGATTGTTGAAAATTTTGCTCTACATTTAGTTTTCTAAAATGAATATAACAAAATAAAATAAGAAATTATTTTACCGGTCTCGGGATAGGCATGTAATCACAACTCTGAATGATATATCACCAATTTCGTACAATTAACCAAGGCATATAATAGTATTTACTACAATTATCGCCTATTAATAGAAGAAATACATAACGAAGAAAGAAAACATACTGAATCAAAACCCTCCTCTACAAATTATTTAATGAACACTTAGTTATTAGTTAACAATCTAATAGTAATTATTTAAAAGTAGTACAATTATTATTTATTAATAGCAAAAATACATAATGAAGTATGCACAACCCTCCTCTACTTAATTATGTAGGATTCAAAGTCGGCCTAGAAAAATAAAATAAAATAATTTTCAACACGCTGTCTAGTTCTATAAGTCATGTAATCATCAAAACATCAACTAAGGGGCCTTTTGTTTCGTCGTAAAAGTCCGTAATTCATAAATGACTTACAACCCAATTATAATTACAGCGTTTGTTTTGACCGTAATTCGTAAAAGACTTACGCAACTTAATTACCACTCACTTGCAACCCAATTACCACTCATTTACAACCGACTTAAAATTAATTTTCTGGTCATGCAAATTTGTAATATTTTTTATGTTAATGTCAATTTTTTTAATATTTAATATTTTTAGTATATATTTGCAATAAAACTTTTTAAATCACCAAATAGTTAATTTTGTGATCAATTTTTTCACTTACGATTTACACATTATGACAACCAAACACCGTAAAACACAATACACTTTCTCACTTATAACTTTATATTACTAACCGAACACCGTAAAATTTACATGCATGTAACTCATTTACAATTGTAAAAGACTTCACTAATAAAGACTTACGAATTACGACCAATTACGATAACCAAACAGACCCTAAAACACAAACATGTTCTTGACGCTGATTAGTGAATGACTAATGATGCGTGCACATGATTGCAGCTAATAAACCAAGTAATCGAAGGTCAAATAGACCATGAATTGCTCACATTTTCATTAGCTGAATTCACGCTGATAAGCTTGAAAGTTTAACCTAAATCCAAATATTTGGTAATCACCAACTGTGCATATATCCACGTAGTAATATTCGAGCTTTAACATCCCATCTACCAATAGAAATCTGGAAAGAATAAAAGCACAAAAGAATCGAGTTATGATGTAGTCACAAAGACTGCGATGCGAGACCATAAGCGGAGCAACTTGCAATGAAAGATACAACTGAGAGAAAGCATCATGCAAGCAATTTAAGCTTGTGGGTCGAAACTCCATCTGTTGCCTGTCAAGGACCACAAAACTCGCGAAAGAAATACCAATTCAATGAGCAGCGAGCATATACAAATGTTTCGAGTTCGGTGACACTCAAAATCTATTCTAGAATGATAACAATGGATCGATACTCATATTTATTAAACGCGAAATCTGACCTAAAAGCTTAAGCTATCATCAGACAGCGCGAGCCACCAACTCCTTGCAAGTCTAAGTCTCGCAGACGACCCTCGAGCGCGTGGATAGAGATGTGTTACAGCAGTGACAGATGAGAAAGGACTCAGAGAGAGATGAAGGATGTGATCAAATAGGTAGATTGAGACTTGTAGATAGTTTCTTGTCATAAATTTTTACTAGGTGACATATATGGGAGTTTTCCATCCTTTTAAAGCTTTTGAAGATTCTTCAGGGGACCTCAAGTATGTGGAGTTCATGGAATTGACTCACAATTAACTGAAGAAAATTGCAACTCTTTTACAGAATCAAAGGCTCTAGTCTAAAGCAGCCATCACAATACCTGCTGCAGTCAAACTCATCACAAGAAAACACGTAAGATTTAAAGAGAGTTGATGGTGCATCGCTATAACGCATCAGATTTTATGTCACTTCATCGAGAAATATATCAAACCTAAAATCTTTATCATTTTCGTGATTGAGCTTGGTCTTCATCCAATCTTGTAACTTTTGCAACAGCTCAATAACCTAAATTATATATGCATTCTACGAGTGCATCATTTGCATAATTAGACTTTGACCATGTAATATTAATCTAATTGCTAAAGACAAGTAAACTATTTTCTTCGCACGAGAAAGAGAAGTTGACGAGGGCTATGTCTCAGGTCTCGATGTTAATCCTGCAGGGTTGAAGACCATATTCTGCCCAAATTTAAACCTAAACACTGAGTCATTTGATTCTCGAAGGGTACTTTCAAAATGCAGAACAAAGTCAAGCTTGCCATTGGCATCTCTCAGAAAACAAATTTCTATACACGCTTATTCAGTAAAAAGATGAACAGTGTGGATTATTCAGAGAAACAAATTTAACTTTGAAAATCAAGTGAACCCTCGGCGAAACAGATAAATAAATAAGGATCAGATTCGATATCTAAACTGAAGAGTTGTAGCCCTAGGGTTGTCTTGTTGCTTTCTAACTATTTGTCATGGTTTCATTAAAATATCCATAGGATTTGTATTATTCATAGATTCTCATTATCTGTTAACTGAAGAGTATCTCCATCAAAGATTGCGTGAAGTCTGCCGTGAGATTCTTGTACGAGAGAGAAGACAAAATCCAGAGGGAACTTGATCAAGCTCTGCATCTGAGCATCACCTAATTAATCATTGAGCTCAACCCATTCTTCACCTGCCAGCCTAGAAGATTACAGTTATTCTAATTAGGGTTTGGGCACATGCTATGCATGTGCAACAAAAATACAATTGAGTGTAAAATAAAATTAAAGAGGTCGCTTTTACTTTCTATATAAGATTTTTTTTTCCCTTAATTTTAGACAATTCTAATGCGGAATGGGAAAGAAAAAAATCTTTCATCTTCTTTTTGAGATAAGCATTATATTCTCTCTCTTATAATGTTGTTTTTTAAATTTTAAATTCTTTAAAAATTAGGAATCCCAACTCAATGTAACTTCTTTCTGACATATAGAAATAAATATTGTTAGACTTTTTGGTATTATAATCTCTTTGTTTCATTTTCTTTACATAAAGGCTGTTTAGATGCCCAGAAGTAGGGGGAAGTGAGGAAGTGGGAAGTAAGATTTTTTCTTTGAAAAATGAGAATTTTTGTTTCTTTTTCGGTGTTGGATAGTAGTTGTGAAGTGTAATGTCTTTTCTTGTATTTGGATGATAATTTGGAAGTGAACGTGAAAAAATTGATCACAAAGTTGACCGCAAATTAATATTAAAATAAATATTAATTATGAGAAAAAATAGACTGTAATTAAACTGTAAGTGAAATTTATATGAGCACAAAATTAACTATTTTGAGTTACAACCAATGAGATTTATATGACCACTAAATTAATAGTAACACTCTGAAAGTGAGAAAATGATTGTGCAAAAGGAAAAAAAGAAAATGAAAAAGGGTTTTCCTTTTTTTTTTAGTATTTGGATGGACAACGAAAGTGAAATACGAGGCGTCTCACTTTCTCACTTCTTCACTTTCACCTCTAACCAAACAACCCAAAGACGATAAAAAGGGATATATAGTCACGAAGAGAAAGAAAAGTTACATCATTTCTTTATCTAATAGATATGTTATTTTTTATTTTAAGATTTCTTTAAGACGTGAATAAATGTATGACTAGATTTCAATATATATTTAAACTTTACAAATAAATTAATAAATTTGTTTGAACGCGACATAACATACTGTTACTTAGGTTGGTTTTGTGTACTGCCGATCTCAACTAAGCCCAAGCCCTAAACTTTTGAAAGACTCCATTTGTCTCTTCCAATAGTTTTCAATTTGTGCCTAGAGAGAGGACACAAAGGACAGAATTTAGGGGTTGAGTTTGGGTCCAATCTTATTAGATTCATGTTACGTGCTATCAACATGTAAAGGACAATTTAGAAACTTTTTCATCACATGATTATGATTGGCGAATCTCTAACTGTGCACCGTTATTTGGTGAGAAATCTTTTCTGTGAAGAGTATTTTTATTTGTAAATCATGCATGGCAAAGTTTTAACACTTTGTTAAGAAAAATTGAACATATGAGAACCTAAACTTGCTCATTTTGTGGCTATTAGTTGTCTTGCCTCGTGAAGAAATTTTTAATTGATGTGGATCTATTAATTCCAAGAGTATTTTTTTGCAATATGATGTGAACTCTCTTATTGTATATTACTTTAGCTCTAAGACACCACACGTGCATGGTGCATGCTCAATTATTGGGCTTATTTAATTAATTAGCAGCAAGCGAGCAAATGAGGGGTGAACAAAGTTTTAAAGTTTTTACTTTATCATAATCAAGAAAGAAGACACGTGAGTAGAGACTAGAAACTGGATCAATAAAATTGAACTTTTCTAATCATGACTCAAGTGATTTGTCTCTGCATTCTCTGCTATAAATTCTTTACTTTCAAAGTTTACAAAAATATTAATCTTTACTTTAGCTTACAAATTAAATTTAGTGAATAGATATTATCTTTAGATATTTTCATAATGCTATTTATGGCTAATTTTAATTGCATTTGGAGATAAAAGTTTTAATGGAATTTGTCTCTAAATTATGGAGATTGGTATTATCATGATTTGCTGGGGCGACCTATACCCGGGTCGGACCCAGCGACCTGGGCAAGGGCCCAGGGCCCAAAAGCCATGTGGCCCCCAAATTTCATTTAAACTCATGTACAAGGTATTAAAAAAAACAAAGAAATAAAGAAGCTCTATTTTTTTTAATCGTATGATTATGTAATTAAAAAAAGATGACATAAGTTATATAACATTTTTAGATTAGATCGATATCTGATCACTTGAAGATTAGAAATATAATATTTTTAGTTTTTAAATGTAATATTTTAAGAATCAGGGTACTTTTTTTTCGTCTAGTATTTTGTTTCAGCGGATTTTCACTAGACAAGATTTTAAAGAGGCTTCAAAAAAATTCTCTTTTATCTTTTGAAAACTCTTATCTTTATAATAAAAATAATTATTTGAAGAAGAAAAAAGATTTCTTTGGTGTCACTGTGATTAGTGTGTTTAGGGTAGGGGTGCCACCGGATACGGATTATCCGCGGATATCCGCATCCGAATCCGCCTCCAATCCGGATATGGATATCATTTTTTCACATCCGTCAATATTCGTATCCGTATCCGTATCCGAAAGGTGGGTGCGGATACGGATATGGTAAAAGTAATATCTTATTCGTATCCGATCCGATATCCGAATGTTGCGTGCTTCATAATGATATCAGTATGGAGAAGACTATTCTTCAATGGAATAAGATATTAAATTTTGATATTTGAGTTGGTGAAAAAGTAATAGTGAAAGTATTCGATTCTTGCAAGAGCACCACATGATATTTTGAGTATTTCGACATCAATCATGTCATCCGAATCGGCATTTAGCACCGGAGGACGTGTAATCTATTGTTATAGAAATAAAATGACAATGAATACGATGAATGTATTGATATGTACACAATAATATCATAGCATGTATCACATTTAGGGCCTGTTTTTTCGTTGCAAAACGTCGCAAGTCGTAAGTCGTAAAATGAGAATGGAAAAAGTGAACTGTAGCAGAGAAAATATATTGTGTTTTACGATGTTTGGTTGATAAAGTGAAGTGTAAATGGAAAAGTATATTGTGTTTTACGGTATTTGGTTGATAAAGTGAAAGTGTAAATGGTAAAGTATATTGTGTTTTACGGTGTTTGGTTGGTAATGTAAAAGTGTAAGTGGAAAAGTTGACCACAAAATTAACTGTAGCAGTGATTTAAATATTATAAATACTATTAAATTAAATATACTATTGCAAATTAAATTGTATTAATAAATTTGAGATAAAAAATTAATAATCTTAATATTTTATTTATAACAATAATAAATAAAATATTAGTATAAATAGTAAAATATTACTAAAATATTAACTAAATAAATAATATAAAATTTAAAAAAATCTAAAGAACATTAATAAAATTTTAAGAATACTAATAAAATATAAATATTAAAAAATGTTACAACAATAATAAAATATAGTTATAATATTATAATATTAAAAATACTTGAAAATTATTATAATATAAATTTTATTATAATATTATTGTAATATTATAGAAATATAAAATTAATAAAGTAAAATATAATTATAATTTAATAATAAATTATCATTATAGTATTATAATACTGAATTATTATTACAATATTAACATAATAAAATATTAATATAATAATAAAATATATTATGATATTAATAAAGTAATTTTTTATATTAAAAATAAATAATTAAATATATAGTAATTTTATATTAAAGTATAATACTGTTATATTAATAAAATATTAACTCTAAATTAAATAATAAAAAATGGAATAAGTATTAATAAAATAATAATATATTAAATTAAAATATTAAATTAAAATAGTAAAATATTAAATATTAAAACAATAAAAAAGTTAAAGATTAAAAATATAAAATAATTAAATATATAAATAAAAAATTGAACACTATTAAAATATTAAATATTTAATAATATTTAATTATATATTGATTATCAAGTAACTGTTTTGAACTGTAAGTATACTACAAGTGACAGTTACATGACCATAAAATTAACTGTAGCAACTGCAAGTGGGAAAATATGAGTGTAAAAGTGAGATTTACATGACCACAAATTTAACTGTAGCAACTGCAAGTGGGAAAAGAAGAGTTGCAAAAGTGTTTTGCATTTTGCATTTTGCAAACGAAACCAAACAACTTTAAATGTAAAGTTGCAAAACTTTTTTGCATTTTGCAAACGTTTTGCAACTTACCAAACACGCCCTAAGACAAATTTCGAGAGAATATTTGCCTTTACTTTGGAGGAGTACCCACTGTAGAGGAAGAAGGAAGGTAGGTAGAATAATATTCTTCTTTAGAAGTCCTAGATTTAGACAACAATTCTACTAAAGAATCTGTTGAATTTTCTGAGCCCCTTTCAGAACGAATTTTTGCAGAATCTCTTTGGAAGTCGCTTTGAAAACCGAGCTACTAATTTCCTACTTCCCTTGGAAGTTACTTCAACTGAGTGAGAGAGAGAGAGAGAGAGAATCTCAGTTCAGAACGTAGAGAGAGTTGGATTTTGGTGTGTTCTGATTTGGGAAAATGGAGTGCTATTTATAGCGCTCCGGGAGGGGCAAAAGGGTCCGAACCCAACCAACAGTTGCAACGGTTCGGTCTGAACCGTTGCAACTGTTCGTTTCAACCGCAGTAACCGCCCAACTGTCGCGATAGTTTACAGACAGCCGTTGCGTGGGGCGGTTCGGATCCTGATAGCGGAGCGGGTATGCTCAACGCAACCCATACCCGGTTCAAAAATTTACAGACAGCCGTTGTGCGGGGCGGTTCGGATCCGGATAGCGGAGCGGGTATGCTCCACGCAACCCATACCCGGTTCAAAAAGAACCAGGCCGGGTAGGGAACCTAGCACGTGCCCGAGCCGGAACCGGCACCGATCGCCGGCAGCGGCGCACGCATGGTCTCCTCCCAATCGCGCGCAAAAACTCTAAGTACCCAAAGGGCACGCCCTTTGTTCCCAATTTTCTCTATTTAAACACTTCAAACTTCCATCCCATGGTCAATGTGGGACTAAATGCCTTTAGCTACCTTTAGTCCCATTTTAAATTAGGCAATCTTTAGACTTGAATATCTCATTCATTCGAAGTCGGAATTGAACATGTGAATATACCACGTTCATCCCTAATGGAAGGAGAACACGCTCCAACCATCATCCAATTGATTCGATGAACGGATCTCGCCGTAATTCAATTCAAAGATTCACATATATTCTTCGTATTCCCAACAATAAGTTCAGATTTATTTATTCTTTTCAAGAATTTTGAAAATAATGAATGGTGGTTTTGATATAGGTAGGACATAAAATTTATAGTTTTTTTATTTATCACTAAAGCCCTTATAAGTATTGAATTAATGTAGATTAGGAAACATATTATTTTAGTTTAACTAAAATCTTTTAGTAATAATACTCATACAACACATATTGCAACCAAAAATATATCAAATCATCAGGGCCGATTTTAGGAAATTCAACCGGACAAAATTCTAAATTGTGACCCTAAACTAGGGGTGCCATCGGATCGGATACGGATCGGATATTATCTCTACCATATCCATATCCGCACCCAACCTTCGGATACGGATACGGATACGGATATTGACGGATGTGAAAAAATGATATCCGTATCCGTCAAAATCGGATATCAAATATAAATCGGATATTAGCGGATCGGATGCGGATACTAATCGGATATGTTAAATAAATATGGTTAAAGATAAATTAAACAGAAATACTTATATTACTTTTTATCTCATCTACTACAATATTAAGTCTCGATATTAAAAAAAATTTAAATTTCAGGGCATGTAACCGAGCATCTAGACATGCTTAAAGCATCCAGAAAGCCTAAACCTCTTAGAAAAACATACTAACCAGCATCTAGCATCTAGGCACCATGAAAAGCCAAAAACCTACCCCACCCCCACACACAATGATAAAAAATTGGTTTTTCTCGTTTTAAAAATTCCATCCAAACATCGCAATTGCTATTTTGGCCCTTAATTCTTTATATATAGGAGATTTAAAAATATGAAAATTTTAGAGGATAAATATAAGTCAGATGAAAAACCATAAATTCCAATTCAATTCCATCCACAATCTCTTGTTCCAGATTTGCCACCACCACCCACGCTTCCACTGTTTCCCCGCTGCGCGATGCCCAACCGCACGCGCCTCTTCTCCACGTGCGCTCTCGCCTTCACCCAAAAAAAAAAAAAAAAAAAAAAACCCGGCCCCGTGGGCCCCATCCCACGTTTCACATCCCCTTCCCATATCATATCCCCACTCCCTCTATTTCCTCCCCCACTCAACTCTCTTAACCCCCCTTGTTCACAATTCCAATCCATTGGAATAAAATCAAGCAAACAATAAGAGAGATTTATTAACGAGAGGCGATGGCGACGGAGCCGTACCGTTACATGGGGCGGTCCTTCTCGGACGCCGCCGGCGACTCCTCCGGCGACTTCAGCGACTGCAACTCCGACCGCTCCGGTGAGTTTCCCGCCTCCGCCACCTCCCTCCACCGCCTCGTCCTCTCTTCCGATGAGCCCCTCATCCGCGACCTCATCGCCGACCTCGACTCCCCCGACCTCGACTCCCAGCGCCGGGCCGCCATGGAGCTCCGCCTCTCGCCAAGCACAACCCGAAAACCGCCTGAAAATCGCCGCCTCCGGCGCCGTCAAGCCCCTCGTCTCCCTCCTCTCCTCCCCCGATCCCCTCCTCCAGGAGCACGCCGCCACCGCGGTCCTCAACCTCTCCCTCTGCGACGACAACAAGTCCCTCATCGCCGCCTCCGGCGCGATCAAGCCCCTCATCTTCACCCTCAAGACCGGTACCGCCGCCGCCAAGGAGAACGCCGCCTGCGCCCTGCTCCGCCTCTCGCAGATCGAGGACCACAAGCTCGCGATCGGCCGATCCGGGGCAATCCCTCACCTGATTACTCTCCTGGAGACCGGCGGATATCGCGGGAAGAAGGACGCATCGACGGCGCTGTACGCGATCTGCTCCTGCAAGGAGAACAAGATCCGGGCGATCGAGTCCGGGATCGTGCGGCCGCTGCTGGATCTGATGGCGGATCCGGAGTCGGGGATGGTGGACAAGGCGGCGTACGTGCTGCACACGGTGGCGGGGGCGGCGGAGGGGAGGAGGGCGGCAGTGGAGGAAGGTGGGATCCCAGTGCTGGTCGAGATCGTGGAGGTTGGGACGCAGAGGCAGAAGGAGCTCGCGACGGCGACGCTGCTCATGATCTGCGAGGAGAGCGTCGTTTATAGGGCGTGGTGGCCAGAGAGGGGGCTATCCCTCCGCTGGTGGCGCTGTCGCAGTCTGGCACGGCACGGGCGAAACAAAAGGTATCGTATCGTCGGCGTATCGGAACTGACTTTTTTTTTTTAATTTCAAATTTCAAAATTCTGGAGTTTACCATATTAGCTCCGCTGCAAATTATATTTACATTTTTTTCCATTTCAAAATTTTGATGGTCCTTTTGCTATGAAATCTTGATGACTTTACTTTTTCAACTAGAGACATTAATTTATGAATTTAGAAGGGTATGCGCAAATATAATATTTTCGCGATGTGTTATTTTAATGCGTTGAATTTTATTGGAAATTATTTATTTATCTGATATATTATCAATAATCGTGTAGGCGGAGGCGCTGATCGAGTTGCTGAGGCAGCCGAGGCCCGGCAGCATTCGGGCGAGAGCGGAGGGGTCAGACTGAAGAAATGAAGGGAAAGGTGGGCGTTTCGCCACGTGGCAAGTGCCCTGGGCTTTTGTCATGTTGTGCCTTGATGCTGAGTGTACATATCTAGTGCGATAATAGAGTCGATCTTTTGTTGCTTTTTCTTTTTTTGTTTTCCTTTTTCGCTCTGCTTTCTTCTCTCTCAACTTTCTGGAGCTTTTTACCCTCTCAGTATACTTCTCAGCATGCCAACGGGCTACTTTGTAAATCTTCAAATAAATGTTTGATAACCCTTTTTGTGTCATTTACATGTATGCTCTTAATCCAATTATCTGCATATAAACACATGATTTTGATTAATAAAGTAGCCAATCTTCTAACTTTCATCTGCTTCTTTATGGCTTTGAAAAGTTTTAAAAAAGAGCTTTCTAGCACACCTTTGAAAAGTTTCAAGATGATCGATCAGAGTCAGGATGTGACAGCTGCTCTTTTCCACCAAACTCCACAATTGAGCTGTTTGGTTAGGCGTGAAGTGAGGAAGTATTAATAGTTATTTTTAAGCTGGAGAATTCGCCAGTGAGTGTTTCGGCATTTGAATGTTATTAGGAAGTGTGATTTGAAAAATGTTATGTTTTTCTGATGTTTGGATGGTAATGTGAAAGTGAAAGTGAAAAAATTGATCACAAAGTTAATCACAAAATAATATTAAAATATAAATTAATTAAGAAAATAAAAATTAGATTGTAATTAAAATGTAAGTGAGATTTACATCACCACAAAATTAACTGTTTTGAGTTATAACTTATTAAAAATAAAATTTATATTATCACAAAATTAACTGTAGCACGTGAAAGTGAGAAAGTGATTATGTAAAAGAAAAAGAGAGAAAGAAAAGGAGTTTTCTTATTTTTCTTTTCCGATGTTTGGATAGATAGAAAAGTGAGTAATTATATTTCTCTATTTTCTTTTTTCTGCCCACTTTTTGCAACAAAATACGCCCAATCTTGATTACTGGCTGCTGACAAAAACTCTTTTCTTCTGCTCAGAGATGAAATCAAACATAAACATGATCTATTATAGTGGGGGCTAAGTGCACTTCTAACTGCATAAAATACAACTTGAGAGTTGGATATTATAAACGACAATAAAAATAGCAACTCTGACTATACTAAACTAGAAGATATTATTTATTATACATGAATCAAATCTAAATCAAATTAAAATCTTAAATTATATTTAGTTTTTAATTTTAATTTAAATTTAATTGGGATTCTCAGAGCTCTCTATTCTCTCTCTGCCGGCCGACAAGGAGCTCTTCAGCTGCTCTTTGAAGTACAGAGTGAGACACGTTTGTTTGTTGGGTCCCATATTCTTTATACCCTCACAGGCCCTTAATTAATAAGGTTCTTGCTCAAGATATTGCTATAAGATTTGATAGTTGTACATTATTAGTCTCTCACATCACTTGCATTAATTTGAGACAAAACTTTGTCATTATTGTACTGTAAACATCCTCTTCTTGTCGATGACAAAGTCCTTCTCTAATTTTTTTTATGAAGAAAAGTAAAGCATAGCTGATTCATTAAACTGTGTGTCTGAATTCATAGAAGCGGAAGAGAAATGGGAGGGTGGGTGAAAACTCATTTTTTACTTCTCTTATTAATTATAAATTTTTTACTTGTAAGATATTACTGTTAATTTTATGATCACGTAGCTCTCACTTGACGCTATAGTTTTTTCACATTCAAGATATTATATTATAATTTTTTCACATTCAAGATACTATTGTTAATTTTGTGGTCATATAACTCTCACTTGTAATAAGTTGTACCTTAATGCATTAAATTACTGTCGTCAACTGCGAGTCTGACTTAAGTATTGAAGGGATTTCAACTAGGCCTAAACCCCAGTCTCCCTGACGTTGTGTGCTCTGTTTGCAGGTGTTGCCTTCAAGGTCGGTAGTCAACCTGTTTACCCGACGTCCTCATACAATTTTTTTAGAAACAATGATGACTAAAGTTTTTAGCTCAGGATAAAGGAAAAAAAAAATAGAGCTAATTAAAGGCTAGGCAATACTTCTTATCTCGGGATAAAGATAATTACTAATCTTTTTTTTCCCCTACAATTTTCATTTTTTGAGTGCTCACTCCCAGAACATATCCTAAAATGCTTATAATATATAATTTTACTAGTAAATATTAAATATTAAATAATTAGAGAGAAAATTGGTGCCCGCTGTCCTATTAATAATTATCTTTCCTCCGATTTCATTTTCCATACGCGAAATGTCGCAGTCAAGATTGAACGTTGAAGCATCTATTTTCTCTTGAAACTGAGAGAAGCCCTCAATGATATAACCTCCATCAAGTCATTTATTTTGGTTATTGTGTCTCAATCCTAGCACAAAGTGTAAGTAAAATTCTTCACTTGATGTTGACAATCCACCTTATTTTTTGAAAAAAAAATTTTCAATAGAACTGTCCACAGGAGTCCAGCATTTTCAACACACTAAAAAATCATAATAATATATGTATATTTTTTATTAATATAAGGATCTCTCAGTGGGCTTACAATCACTTCTCAGACTAATCTCTTACACATCACAGCATGACTGTGATGGGGAAATTGCGAGACATAGTCCCGTGGAGAAAATATCGCCCCTCATGAGACTCGAACAGGCACTCACTGGAGAGCAAATCCAATGGTATACCAATGGACCACACAAGGATTGATAACTATAATAACACACCTATAGTGAAAAATAGGCATATGATGCCATGGTTAAATGGACAATTAGGCAACAAAAATAATTTGTTTCTTTTTCTAATGGAGTGGTGAAGAGATCAAAAGACTAATATTGAAGAATTGCAGATCATCAAGAAAAGATCAATCTTTTTTTACTCCCATAAGTTTGGTGTAAAGGGAGAAAATTTCTTTTAAACATATATGGTGTAGTTTCACACTTTTAATCACTGGTATCATAGACGAACTGACTACTGATTGCCAAGTTTGTTTTCTTAGAAACAAGGAAATCAAGTTAATCAATCTTATTTGTTTAGCAAGTATGAAGGTTTATAACCTTTGTTCAGAAAAGTAAAAAAAAAAGAAGATGGAAAGACAATAATAGCTATGAAGAATAAGTACAAATTCTCTCTTTTTTCTTTCTTTCATTTTTTTCCCCCTCTCATTGCAGAATATGATTATGTTTTTTTTAATAAGAAAAAACAATACAAATACAACTCAAAATCAAACCTTTTTTTTTTTCTAATCTACTACTCATTTTGTTAAAGAAAATAAGAAACTCTTAGATTAATTCTGATACAGTTATGACTCTAAGACTAAATTTTTAAACTCCAAAATTCTTAATCGATTTAAATTTTGACTTTTCTATTTTCATGAGGATTTGAGTTACAATTTCCAGCAGAGATTTACGATGGAGAACAAACTTAGGTCAATCTATCTACATGGTTTGATCAACTCTGAGTTGTAATTTACCATCTTATGCATTCACGCACACACACAAGATCTGAATACACAACTGTGTGTATATGTACATGTGTGTGCTTAGTTGCTTTGAACATAATCAACCTTCTTAATTGGTGTTTATTGGTATAGGGTGTAAGCTACTTAAACAAAACTAAGTTTATTAGTGAATAGAGACCTCACTCTACCACTTTAAGTAGTATTATTAGATGCTTTTATTTCATGAAGAAGAAAAGGTTTACTCAACATAGAACCCTAATCCATTGAGTTAGTGGTTCAAGTACTTTTACTTGCATCATAGCTTTCATAGTACCTTTTGTTATATTTTGTTTTCTAGGGAAGATTGGGGGACTACTTCTATTAAGAATATTTTACAAATTATATGATATCAAATCTAAATAGTCCTAAACATTCTTAAAGACATTTTAATCAATTAGAATATGACATCAACGAGAGAAACTATAAGAGAGTTCTCTCCCCTTTTCAGTGAGAGAATACTCTCCCCTTTTCTGCAGTACACAGTCCAAGCCCTGAACCTATTACCTTTCAGATCTATAAGAGTTGTTGTCAGCTAGTTGATATTTGTTATTATTTATTAATGTGAATTTGTAGATATATAGTTTTTTTTCATAAAATCCCGTTTGGCTGTTGGAAATAAAAGAAGGAAAAATGTGTGCACGGCGCGATTCAGTTTTCGAGTGTTCTAAGAGTTTTTAGCTCAGAGTTCTGACATTGTATTGTAGGCACAAAAAAACTGAGTTAGAAGGACAATTTTTCTTCTCAGCTTTTACAACAAACAAGCATAATAAAAGTGAGAAAAACCTCATAAGATTCACGTATTAGAACAAAAAAAAACTCAAATTTTCCCTCACTTTCAGGACAAACATATACCGTAAGGTAACTTTCATCAAATAATAAAAATTAATTCTCTTTTGAGTCATTCATGAGTTAGGTAGATGACACCATCCACCAACCCTACAAATTAGTAATAGGTTACAATTTAATACAAGTGAAATGGAAAGCAAAGTTCTTATAGCGGCCAATGGAGGCCGAGACAGCCCTCGGTTCTATCCTCATCTTCTATATTAAATCTATCAGCCTCCATTTAGAACAAATATAACCTAAAAAAAATAGTTTTCATGATAAACGTGAAGAAAGGAAGTCACTTTCACTTAATATTTGTCATTGTCTTATAAAATATTAATGTTATAAATGCAAGTGTGGAGAGAAATAATGTAATAAAGTAGTGGAGCCCTATGGATGAGGGTCTCTTTCATTGATCCATACTTTATTCCCCCCTAAAGTATAGGAAATGTTTTTAGAAATTAAAAACATACAGGACCTTAATGGATGCAGTCCTTTTCTTAGAAAATAAATTAACTAGAAAGAAATAAGCGAGTGCACATGAATATGTGTATTTAAAAGGCTGTTTGGCTGTTGGAAATAAAGTAAGGAAAATCAGCTGGCTCTTATAGATCAGATCTCGGGTGTTTTCCTTCTGAAAACACCTGAAATCTGATAGTGCACTGTTCTTCTAAAAGCTGAGGTAGAAACTAAGTTTTCTCTCACAACTTTCACAACAAACAAACATATTAAAGAGAGAGAAAATAATGTGAGGCTCACAGCGTCAGGGACAAAAAAATGAATTTTCATCAACTTTCTGAGGAAACAAACAGCCCCTAATAAACAAAAGGATGTAACAATTAGAAGTTGGGATTGAAACCATAGGTTTGGTGGTTATACAATATTTTGCTACAGAAAGGTCTCTAACTTGTATAATCAAGAGATCACTTTCACCAAAATCTTAGACTTCTAGACAAGTGGTTATATGATATGATTAGGTCCTGAATTTGTATTTTATGACTGACAATTTAAAATAGACTCATTCATCTTAATTTATTTTGTCTTTCTGAAAAGGTCATGAAGCTTTTCAGGCGTCTCAGACATTCACCAAATTGTGCTGAGTGTTAAGATTTTTTCACATACATTGTTGGTACATAATGTATCAGTTTAAGATTTTGAATGAAAGTACTATTTATACACAATCAGAAAAGTGTTAGAATAACAACAACAAAAAAAAAAAAAAAACATTTTCCTCGATAATCATCATGATTTCAAATTTTTAGTGCAAGTGAGGTATTTTATAAATAATATTACTATGTTTAAATGAAATTCTTTAGTTAATTAGGAGTTTAGGAGAAGCTTACATTACTATTATTATATATATATAGATGAATTCAATAGTTAAGTAAGAAGCCTATTAAAAGCAATCCTCACCCAACTCATTAGTTTTTATTAATTATCCATACCTAAACAAGTTATCATCTTAATTTATAATTTAGGACTAATCCTTCTCATGTTAAATAAGTGTCTTTTTCCTTTCTCTTTCCAAAAAAAAAAAAAACTTTCTTGCTTCATTTCTTTTATGATTAATGAGTCACCAAGCCAGCATGAGATCAGAAAGACATTTAGCCTCAGTATTTAGAAGACAATACAAAAGCTTTTGTTTGAACACAAAAGACAGGAAATAATTAATGCCTTATCACAAAGAGCATCATCCTCTGATGTGGTTTGAGATTCAAGATATGCTTCAAAAAACATAAAAAGCTTTGTTTATTTTCTACATTGCTTGTTTATTTCTCTGAGTTGGAGCTGAGGCTAATTTTGCCTGTTCGTGTACCCTAACTCCTAACCAATTCACCAGTTGACTTGTTGACTTGTGTTTGAGAAATGTCATATATTAATAATAAATAATAAGGTTAGGTACATGAAATTAAAATTATAGGAAACCATTAGAATCTTTACTTCCTTATCATCTACACTTTGATATTTTTACTGAAACCCAGCCTGCTCCTTTGTCCCATTTTCATGTAGTACACTTGGTGGTACATCAGGTTAATTAAAGTGCAGCTATCAAGGGCATGTTTATTTGTTGGGAAGCTGCTTGAAAAGTGGATTTTTTTCTTCTAAATTGTGTGGTCTCTATGTGTTTTTTCACACTGACTTGTTTGTTTGAACCCAAAAAAAAAAAAACACCCAAAAAATCTTTGATAGTTTTACTCTCTATAAGATGTGTCAATTTTTCTCTCAAAACAAGATAAATTTCTCCAGAAAACTAACAGCAGTCATGTTCATTTTTTGTCAGCAAAGATTCAACTACTATCAGTTTTCTGTGGGTTATTTTTCTTACCAAACAATCCCTGATAAGAATCACATGCGCTTGATATTAGAAAAAAAACTGCCTCCTCATAATGTGTTTGGCTGTTGAGAAGAAAAAACACAAATATTTATCATGTTCACCGCAAAAAACACATTATTTTCACTGTTGAAATTAGATACACTATTTAATTCATTCAAAAAAAAATTTGTTAGATTACTTTAGATATGTAAATCGACATGGAAGGAATGAGTTGTTTATAAGATTTTTCATCGCATAAATTCCGAAAAACTTTATTTCAAATATGTAGGATCAAGATTCAAGATGACAATGTAAACACTAAAAGTCTGAAATAAACCCATTTTTCTTCCACGTATAGTCTAGACCAATTAGTTGCAAGAATAAATAAGTACTTTCCACCTAATCAAAAGCTCCCATCTTGACGAGTTTTTGGTGTTAATTTAAGCAAAGAGAGAAAACAGAGACAAAACTCTCAAAACTCTCACACCCTCCAGTTTTAAGTAATATCGGTCCAAGTCCTCCGACTTCTCCGGACCATCCAAGTTTAGGACTTCGTTGTAGACACAAGTCGGCCGACTCTGCTATATAGGGGTTATTTGTTTGCTCAGAAACAACTCTTCACATGTTTGTTTAATTTCGGTCAAGTTTGAATGGTTGTTGGAAAACAAAAAAAAGGGAAAGCGGTCGGACCCCACTCGATCAGATTTTCAACATTTTCCAAACTAAAAGCTCGAAATTCTAAAAGTAGCTGTAAAAAGTTGAGTTGAAAACGTGATGCCCACGCACTTTTCCTTCTCAGTTTACGGCAAAGGAACAAAGTGAGGGACAGAAAATACACGTGGAGCTCACACGTCAGAGCAAAAAAAAAGTTTTTTGCCCGCTTTCAAAAGCTGGGTGTTAGAAGAAGGGCTTGAAAGAGACTAAAGCCGCCACCACGATGTCGACTCACACGACACCTATCATGTACAACTATTCTCTCATTTGTTTTCAAAGAAAAAGATCTAAAGATGCAGAAAAAGAAAATGGAGAACATAATCTGTTTTGTGAAGAATCCTAAAAGTCAGTGGAGTGCTCGAAGACCCTCACCTCAACATAATCAAAATTTTGCAAAAAAGGATTTCGAGGACTCCAATCATCTTCCATATGGATAAAAAAACCATCTGCTAAGCTCAAGCGATAACATTCGTCGTGATTGGTCCGAATTTTATGTTGAAAGACTTTTCCTCCTTCCCTCTAATTTTCTGTACCAAGAGCATAGTTTAGATACAGAGACAAGCAAGGAGAGCAAAGCAAGCAAAGTTGTGCAAGTCACCATCGTTGCTTCACTTTCTTTACTACTGGGAATCAAGTAGAGAGAGACATATGAGGTGAGAGAACTACAAATATCTGAAATAATTGGACGGACAATCTATTGAAGTGAATGGAGATCGTAAATCAAATGGACCACTTGACTCCATGAGTAGTGGGCATCCATCTCCTCCTCCACCTCTGCAAATTTCAATTTTTTTTTTTTTTTTTCCAGCAGCAGCAGCAGCAGTAGCAGGAGGGACAACAAATTTGATCTTCCCACGTTCTGTTGTTGGGTTCAGAAACAGCAACCCCCTTTGCTTACACCCAACGTTCTTGGGACCATCTAATAGTTATTAACCAAAAAGGCTGCAGACACTTCGACATCAGTGTGTGGTCGGCAAACTTTGTCTCTCCGTCAGAATACTAGAGCAAGCCATTAACGAGACGAATCGGGTTGAATCGTCCCATTTGTCTGACGAATCCGTTGCGAGACAAGTAGTCTCGTCACGGGTAGAACGAGACAAATTAAAATAGCAAGGTACCGAATCAAATAACCGAGTAACAAATTGGGTCTCTTGACCCGACTCGCTATGCGGATTCGCAAGAGACGGGGCGGACCCATCTCGTATTTCTTTACTATTTTTTTTTAAAATTCGAATTTCGCATTAATTATTAAAACTAACACTAAGATTTTTTTTAAAAATTTAAAGTTGCAAAGAAAATTTAAAAAAAACATGAAACAAAGAGAAAAAATATTTAGAAATTTTTCAAAAATTATAAAAAATGAAATACATAAATTACAAGTCTTTTTTTCGCAAGGTAAGTCATGTTATTAATATCGAAAGCTCACTGCACAAATTACACAAAAACGATTATCATTTTCAATGTTTATCTCCTAATATCAACGAAAGAGAGGACCCTAACCGTCACTCTTCACTTTAAGCTTGACAGAACAATATCGAATTCAGATAGAAAGCTGTTCATCTCATACAATGTACATAGAAACATACCCTGATGGTTCTCTACTATTCATCCTCATCATGTTCAAATTCTTCGTTCTAGAATGACTTTTTCTTGTGTGCATCTTTCTGCATCAAACTAGTCCTTTAAACAAATAACTATGTCCAAGTGCTTCGGTATCAACCTGCTCCTCCAGTTCATCAAAACTCTACCACCTGCAGAAATGCGCTCTCGGATGCTATTGTAGAGGTTGGAGGTGTTAATATATCTCGGACCATAGTGAAACGAACAAGAAATTATTTTTTCTGTTCTTTCCACCACGACAAACATCAAATCTTTCCTATGGTTCATCATCACTTTCATTTATTTCAACAGGCATTATATTCAAATATAAATTAAATTCATCGAATGAACCTGCTCCTAAAGAGTGTTTCTTTCTAGTATTAGAGGACAATAAACTTTTAAAACTAGATAATGTTTGACAGGAGAAAAATTCGCGTAAAATTTCCTTGAATCAATTGAAAGATTACAACGGACTTATACTCCGGTTACAAGGGAGGGAGGATATTGAGTCTTGAGTCTTCCCTTTGTTTAATGCTGGGTTCTTCAGGTGGCGGTGGAAAGTGAATCTTATTTTCCGTTGACCGGGTTAACGTCAGGAACTTTTGGGGATCTTCTCTTCGGTTGGCGGACGGAGTAACACAGCTCTGTCGACCAGAAATCTCAAAGAGATTATAGGCAAAGATTAACTTGTACGCAGCAAGTTACTTGAAGAGTTGGACTCTCTTTCCTTCTCTGTGAAAGCTCTCAAGTCAAGTTCTTCTCTTTGATTTCTCTGATCTGAATCCGGCCTCTTCTCCATAGCAACGGGGTTATTTATAGAGGTTTCAGGGGCGAACGTGCCCCCTAAAAACGCTCCATAATGGGGGTTAACTTCCCCGTTATGTGGGCAGTGATTGACCCCATAACAAGGGCAGTTATAACTGAGACGCGGGTTTCGACCCTCGCGCCTTGGTGCTGCAGTGCTGCTGAGACGCGGGTTTCGACCCTCGCGCCTTGGTGCTGCAGTGCTGGCTGAGACGCGGGTTTCGACCCTCGCGCCTTGGCGCTGCAGTGCTGGCTGAGACGCGAGTTTCGATCCTCGCGCCTTGGTGTCACAGTGATGTTGAGACGCTGCTGAGACGCGGGTTTAGATCCTCGCGTCTTGATGTTGCGGTGGTGACCATGATTAGCCCTGCGCCTGGAGCTTGGAACTCTGCTTTTTGGTGACTTGTCTTTTAGTGATCTTTAGACAGCCTACAGAACCCCCTCCAAAGTTTTCGATATTCCGCAGTTAGCTGGGACGGATTTCGAAATACTTTGGACTCTAGCTGAATTCACCCTTATGATTGGACTGACAATGCTCCGGGCTTGATCTTGTTTGGAGTATGGCCTTCGTGAGTGTACTGTGGAACTCTTTGAAGCCGCCAAAATTGATCGTATTGAGTGTCTAGATACACAGTCTAAACCTCTCCGATGCTTTGAGTTTGTCGTTGGTGTATTGAGTGTATAGATACACAGTCTAAACCACCCCTGCTTCTTGCAAGCCTTTTCGGTTGGTAAGAGCTTCCAGACGTTACTCCAATTGATTCATTCTTCTAGAATGAACCTTTTCTTGGTCTCGGTCATCTTTTACTTGCGACGAGGATTTGGACGAACCAGAAGTGGGGTGCTCTTTCTCCTCTATATGTACAGAAGATGAGCTTTCTCCCTCTTTTCGTTTGCCCTTAGACTTTCTAGAAGAGGCTTTGTCAGCTGACTTCCTCTTGTCCTCAAGCAACTGTGCGAGCATCTGCTTGAGGGAGTCGATAAATTCTTGCTGAGCACGAATCATCTCGAATTGTTCCTTCTGGACCTGGGCTTGCTGCTCCAAGCGCCTGGCGGTCTCCTCAGGAGTGTTGGTCATGTATATAAAGGCCTCTTTCTCTATAGAAGAGTTTGAAGCCTGTGACTCTGCAATAGCGGAATGCGAGTCATTCACCTCAATCCCCCGGGCTAGAGCATTGTAGTCAATCGGGGAATTGCCCCGGTCCGGGTGCGATTGTGTCGGTACACTCCTTCCGGTTCTGTGTCAGATTCATCATCGGAGCTGATCGCCGGTTGCTTTCCCCTGCTCATGCTTGCCATGTTTGCAGTGAGCTCGGGATACTCAGTATCAGAGAAGACCCTCCTTCTATGGGAACGACTTCTTTTAGCTGATCGGGGAATCAGGGTCAGCTGTCTGACTAAAGACTGCTGGTTTGCATTTGAGCTGCAACGGCACTCAGAGAGCATTGTGATAAGCCCTTCGCAGCAACATGATGAAGTGATTCGATTAGCACTTCTCTTCCTTGTCAAATAATCCCTTAGATCCGTGGGAGGAGGATCAAAGAGATTAGCCTCGCAATGTCGAGGGCGGGAGGCATCCTTACTTTGTACAGCTGGGACGCAGGGTTCAGAGACGCGGGGCGCATGAACGCAGCTCTTGCGTCGCGGCTTTTAAGCGTGAGCTTGGCGTCTCTGCTGATGAGAGACGCAGCTCTCACGTTGCTGATAATTGCGTCTGGGCAGAGACGCTTGAAAATTGCAGGGCTGCTGGACCCCATGCCTAGAAGCGCGTGCCTCTTGTACTTGACAAGGTACGCGAGTTTCGCCTCGGCGTCTGGGAAGTGGGGCTTCCGAGGAGCCTGCTTGCTGAACCTCACGTTTGGGCTGCCAAACGCGGACTTCACGTCTCGGATGCGGTACGCTGGTCTGAACCTTGCGTCCTACCTCTGTTGGACAATCGGTCGTTCCAACTTGTAGTTGACGCGCACGCCTCCTCTGCCGCCGTTCAGCGTTCCGGTTGCGTCGTGGAGGTTGAGGGGAACCCCCGACGACCTGGTGCTGAATAAGAGGGCGGATTGGCTGGACACCAGAGAGGTTGATCACGCGGGTCTCCTGAGAGACGTTGGTGCGGGTGTTACGCGTGGCGCGATTAGCCACGACATCCTTCACAGCAGCCGCGTCTGAGGGAATCTCAGAGCGGATTTCGGGGCAAATCCCCGTAGAGACCCTGCGGTAGGCCCGGGCTTTCAGGCTCTTGGAGCCGGAAGAAAGGAACTCTTCATACTTTGCCTAGTCGAATTCTACGACGAGTGACTCGACCGTTTTCCCCTTATAGATGACGTCACCTTGCGCCACCACTTGCTCGTCAGTAACGAAAGTAGTCCCCAGCGGAGTCACCATCTCTTGTTTGACGGGAGAAAAATTCGCGTAAAATTTCCTTGAATCAATTGAAAGATTACAACGGACTTATACTCCGGTTACAAGGGAGGGAGGATATTGAGTCTTGAATCTTCCCTTTGTTTAATGCTGGGTTCTTCAGGTGGCGGTGGAAAGTGAATTTTGTTTTCCGTTGACCGGGTGAACGTCAGGAACTTTTGGGGATCTTCTCTTCGGTTGGCGGACGGAGTAACACAGCTCTGTCGACCAGAAATCTCAAAGAGATTATAGGCAAAGATTAACTTGTACGCAGCAAGTTACTTGAAGAGTTGGACTCTCTTTCCTTCTCTGTGGAAACTCTCAAGTCAAGTTCTTCTCCTTGATTTCTCTGATCTGAATCCGGCCTCTTCTCCATAGCAACGGGGCTATTTATAGAGGTTTCAGGGGCGAACGTGCCCCCTAAAAACGCTCCATAATGGAGGTTAACTTCCCCGTTATGTGGGCAGTGATTGACCCCATAACAAGGGCAGTTATAACTGAGACGCGGGTTTCGACCATCGCGCCTTGGTGCTGCAGTGCTGCTGAGACGCGGGTTTTGACCATCGCGCCTTGGTGCTGCAGTGATGCTGAGACGCGGGTTTCGACCCTAGCGCCTTGGCGCTGCAGTGCTGGCTGAGACGCGGGTTTCGACCCTCGCGTCTTGGCGCTGCAGTGCTGGCTGAGACGCGGGTTTCGACCCTCGCGCCTTGGCGCTGCAGTGCTGGCTGAGACGCGGGTTTCGATCCTCGCGCCTTGGTGCCGCAGTGATGCTGAGACGCTGCTGAGACGCGGGTTTAGATCCTCGCGTCTTGATGTTGCGGTGGTGGCCATGATTAGCCCTGCGTCTGGAACTTGGAACTCTGCTTTTTGGTGACTTGTCTTTTAGTGATCTTTAGACAGCCTACAGATAATCTTTTACCTAGACTAGTAGAAGATATTTGTGGTGGTATTGGTGTCCTAGCCATAAAAGAAGAAGAAGAAGAAATAACTCATCTTTGTACAATTAGTACATTTCTTCTAGAAGAGTTCTAATTACTAAAAATAATTTATTTACATCTTGTTCATAATTTAAACATGAAATAAAATTAGTCAATAAAAATTTTAGATTATTTATTTTAATTCTAGAATCCATGATTGCAGCCAGGTAAAATAAAAAAACATAGTTTCAAATCGAAATTTTTGTTCCATCTCATGTACATCATTTTCAAGATTATCAAAATATCTAAATGCAACAAATACTTAAGCAATCTCATTAAGATTACAAAAAAAAAAACTAAATTACATGTGGGATAATTTGTACCAGAAAATGCTTTTGTGGAATTGTCCAATTTTTCTAAAAAAGTACAAAAAAATTCATACAATTTTCACTCCTAATCACTAATATAAAAAAATGAACACTCATTTACGGTAAAAAATTGAATTTCTTGTTTATAGGGAAGTCAATCCTTAATTATATAGTACCTAGAATTCTAACAAGTTTTCACATCTGCTCAGACACATTGTCAGCAATAAGCTTTAAAAGATTGCCTCCTAGGACCGCTGCGTTTTATATGCAAAATAATTTTTTTAATTTTATAAATATATTCGTCTAAGATATTTAGACCATCTTGTACACATAATTTAATGTATAATAAACACATCTAACATGAAAAAGTTTATCGTTTAAAATCGGATCTAATATTGTTTTCAATTGTTTCATCGAAGCAATATTTTCACTATCATTATCAAAAGAAATAAAAAATATTTTATTTTCAATATCATTATTTTTACAAGAAATACTGAATTTGCTACATTTGTAGCAGAATGTTTCTCAGAAAACTTAGAAAATGATAAAAATATATTTTTGTAAAACCCAGTTATCATCAATAAAGTGAACAGTAACACATATAATGAATAAGATTAAGAGTTTCACATATATCAGAAGTTAATGAATTTTTTCTAACATCACTAGTAAAAAGAGTCTTCAGAATATTTTTTTCTATCCATAAAACAATCTTCAATTTCTTTAGTTATAGTTTGTCTACTAATTCTCTTATAATCAGGAGCAAAAACAGATTTAAAATAATCAACAAGCGCATCTGATTCATTAAAAGAAAATGAAAGTTCTGCTCGAACAATAAATTCAGTAAACTTATGTTTGTTTATGTTAGGATTATGACGTGAATACGGCGTGAAGGTTGATTAATATCGGATCTGGCAGTTTTCTTTTCTGGATTTGTTTTGAGTCCGAATTGGATTCAAATTTCTTTTATTCTGATTGATAGAGTTTGTTTAGGACTTGGAGAGTTTTATGGTGTATAAATAACTCCTTAGGGTTGGCCTTTAATATATTCTAAGAGAATCCAATGAATTTGTAAATTCCTAACAATGTAATTCATCTAGGTGAGAGATTCGTGAGAGAAGCTTAACCACAAGAGTTCACTGTTCTTGGCAACCATGGGCTTGTAATCCTCTCAACGTGAGGTGTAAATAATTCTTATTGTACTCTCCCAAAGTTTTAATAAAGTTTCTCCCCCTTCTCCCGTGGAAGTATACACGATCTGTTTGATTGGTGGAACCACGTTATATTATTTGTTGGCTCTCTATCTACTTTGAAATATCTTCTTCTCTTCTTAACATTGCCTTTAATAGATCCTGTGTTTTGTTTCCGCCGCGTTGCCCCGGTCGATCCGTTCGTGGGGACGTCCTCCCCTGGAATTCACAACAATTAGTATCAGAGCATACAAATTGTTTCCCAATAATTGGTATCAGAGCAAAGTCAACTTGAAGATGTTTGCGATCAAATTCGATATTCAGAAGTTCAATGGCGTCATCAATTTCAGCAGGTGCCAGATTATGATGAACACCATCCTCACCCAGAGCGGGTTGAAGAAAGCACTACTCGAGAGGGAGAAAAAGCCTCAAGACATGAAGGAAGAAACTTGGCATGAGTTGGATAAGAAAACCTTGACAGCTATTTAACTTTGCTTGGGAACGAAGTATTGGATGAGTTTTCTACAGAGAAAACATCGTCCTTGCTGTAGGAACGACTTTAGGATCACTATCTGAAGAAGTCGTTGGCGAATCGGTTGATTCTGAAGCAGCGTCTCTTTCTTCTCCGCATGCATGAAGGTACACCTATCAAGTCTCACATTGTAAAATTTTTCTCTATTATCAATGATCTAGATAAGAAGGTTAAGATAGAAGACACTTCTATTACTGTATTCTTTACCTTCTTCATATAAGAGCTTTAAGAAAGCTAACATCTATGGAGGCAAGTCAACAATCAAGGTCAATGAGGTCAGGAACATCTGCTCAACAAGGATAAAATTGACACCCAGTTGACGGGTGAGTCTCATCATGATGATTCCGGGCAAGTTTATTATTCAAGGGAGGAGTAATAATGAAAATTCCACGGGTAACTCAAAACACAAGAATTTGATGTGCAACTATTGTCACAAGAAGCGCATTAGATCTAAGTGTTGGCTTCAAAAGAAGTTTCCAGATGCTAATGTCACTGAACTGATTGGAGGAGATGAAAAACAATACGACGTTCAATCTGTTACAGACATCAGTATGTAACAAAGATGATGGGTCATAAATTATGGATGTTCACAGCATATCCAATAGGAAAATATTATCTTCATACACTTCGGTTCAAGGAGGATAAGTCTTCATGGGAAATTTTACTACAAGCAAGGTGATTGGCAAAAGAACAATCTAGTTTCGATTTGATGATAGATACATCACTACTCTTCAAGGCGTTCATCATGTTCCCGAATTAAGGTACAATCTCAATCTCTCTTGGAGCTCTACAAGGAAAAGGGTTCAGTTTCACTTTGAAAGGCGATCTTATGAAAGTTTCCAAAGAGGCCCATGTGATGTTTCAAGCCGAACGTGTCAGCAATGTGTACATGTTACAAAATTTGAAAATTACAATTGATGGATTGCAGTTATCATCAGCTTCAGAAGCGGTGGTTGTGGAACAATTAGAGATTATGATGGATTCGAGCTCGGATGTTCAGTTGTAACCCGAAGGGAGATTAGGACGAGTCGCGCAACAAGGTAGTCCAGATCGTTACTCCTGTGGTGGAGCAAATTCTCATAGATCTTGTGTAGATCAAGGAGATCGCTGGGTGATAAAGTTCAGGTTGGGCCTGAACTTATTCGACCTAATCAAGTTGTGAACCCCATGAGAGGGTTATATAAAAGAGGGAGTGAGATGGAGATGAAATCAAATTTGCTCAATTGTGCGTGGATGCAAGTACATGGAGCATGGTGGCAATTCTCGGACTTAGATCTATTCAAGTCAAGGGGGAGATTGTTAAGATTATGACGTAAATACGTCATGAAAATTGATCAATGTCGGATCTGACAGTTTTCTTTTCTGAATCTGTTTTGAGTCCGAGTTAGATTCAAGTTTCCTTTATTCTGATTGATAGAGTTTGTTTAGGACTAAAAGAGTTTTATGGTCTATAAAAAACCCTTAAGAGTGGCCTTCAATATATTCCAAGAGAATCCAATGAATTTGTAATTCCTAAGAGTGTAATTCATCTAGATGAGAGATTCGTGAGAGAAGCTTAGCCACAAGGATTCGATGTTCTTGGCAACCATCAGGGGCTTGTAATCTTCTCAGTGTGAGGTGCAAATAATTTTTATTGTACTCCCCTAAAGTTTTAATAAAGTTTCTCCCCCTTCTCCTGTGGACGTACACACGATCTGTTTGATCGGTGGAACCACGTTATATTGTTTGTTGACTTTCTATCTACTTTGGAATATCTTTTTCTTCTCTTCTTCACGTTGCCTTAGTAGATTCTGTGGTTTCTTTTCGTTGCGTCATCTCAGTCGATCCGGTCGTGGGGACATCCTCCCCTGAAATTCACAACAGTTTACTTCAGACTTATATCTCCAAGGGGAGAATGTGACCGAATCTACTTATATTTATGCTTGTTGTGATAGTAAACCGTGACCTTTAGTATGTTTCTTGTCATATTGTTTAGCAAGAACACATGTACCGTATCCTTCTTTATAATAAAAAGTTGATGACAGTAGTTATATTTTACTTTTCTTCCGCCTTCAATGATTTTATTCGAAATGGCTTCACACTTTTGAAGTTTTAGCTCTTTTTTAGTGGTTGGGCTACTTGGTTCGTGTATTTCTAGAGCTACAGTATCATGCAATGCTGATTGTGTATCATGTTATTCTTATGTTTCAGTAAAAAAAAAGAGTAAAACATTGTGTAAAAGTTGAGAATATGAAGAATAATGAGGAGGCAGGAAAATAAAATGCCGACCTGTACCACTATCACTGGCATATGCATTATGCATACAGGGTGCAAAACCACTGTAGTCAAATTTATAGCTTGAGAAACTGTGATAAGGAGCAAATCCGGATGTTGCGGCACCATAACTATATGATGGATAGCCAGCATATTGTGAGATGAGCTATCGCCGACATCGGTGTAAGGTACAGAAGAGGAAGGATTGCGTGTGGATAAAGAGCTACCACCGGCTTCAGATGAGCTACTGCCAGTACTGTAATTGTGCTCCATTAGACTGTATTAGAAATTGTAGAAATTTATAAGAGAAAGGAATATATGAGAATTTGAGAGTAAAGTGAGAAGATAGATTTATAATAGAAGAGAAGATGGTTGAGAGTGAATGAAGGAGAGGCCAAGAGGGTTGGTTTTTTTTTTTTTTTTATAGAGGTTGGGGTTAATAATAATGAGGGAGTGGCCAACATTCGGATCAAAATGAGCCGTTGTGGACTGTGGGCGAGTCCACAACGGCTCATTTTTGAGCCATTGTGGGTTAAAAAAAATTTAAAAATTCAATATAAGGGGCCCCTAATAATTCCCCCTCGCTGCCGCAAATAAATGAGGGGTTAAAAAAATTATTAAAGGGGGCTTTTTTTTTGGGTCAGGGTAAATTTACCCCAACCCTATTCATCCCATGACGGAATCACGGGACGAATCGAACCCGTCCCATGTATGCAATATACGGGACGAGTTGACCCGTATTGACCCGCATTATATACAGGTCGAACACGGGTCGACCCGTACTTGTGCGACTCTAACAAGTCACACAATACAAATTGAGACGGTTCAAACCCGCCCCAATAGCCATCCCTAGCCATTAGTAGAGACAAGAAAAGATAGACAGAGATTGTTTTTGAATTGCAAGTCATTTTGGAGGAAATAAAGTTTCAATGCTGACAACTTGTGTAACTATTTCATTCAGCAGTATCTATAAATACAATAATAAACCCAAACTCACATGGATTGATCCTTTTGGCCTAGAAATTTCGACCGGGAAAAGGGGGGAAGGGAAAAGAAAATACAATACAGCAAAGCTGAGGGTCCAAGGAATCAATGGGGTGTGGATTCTTTTAATAGAGGAAGAACTGTGATAGTAGAGAATAGAATCTTTCAAACAAGGATTCAACAAGGTTGATCAGGACTCGGAGATGACAATTATGGTTGAAATCAGGGGTGCGGGTCGCGTCATTAGAAAGACCAATAACATGAATCCTGAACTCAAAACTGCTAGAAGATGAAATTTTCAGACAATAATCCTGTAACGTGCAACATATGCAAGCCATAAACTTTGTAGCACTCTTCAAAAGCCAAACTAGTTATCATACAGCCTATTCTTATAAGGTTTGTATCACATAAACATTGGTTATCCACTATTTCAGAACATTTGGCTCTGTTCAAAATATGTGGCCAAGTCTTGCAATTTTGAGCTATACCTAACTGTCATCATATAACATATATAGTGAATGCATCATTTCTAAAAGCCTCAAATTCTGCATCCCATCCTCGCAAAAAGGACTAGTTAGAAAGCATGCATAGTTTTGCATGCTAAGGATAACAAAATACAACTGTCTATTTGAGATGCCAGAATCTAAATATATTCAGGATTATAGAACAAGAGAAATTAGTGTCATGACTACTTACAAAAGAGCAAGCTTGCATCCACTTGAACTAATAGTCAGTGTTGGATATCAAAATCATATCCGCAGGTCTTCAATGTCGGTCAGAAGACTTGCACAACCTATGGGTCTCTGTTCTGAGAGATTCACTACCAGCTGACCACAAGCACCACTTATATCTTCTCCCATCTGCTTACGAACTGTAGTTCGGATGTTATAGACACCTCTAAGGACTTTCTGGAACTTCTTGACATTCTGTTCTGTGCTAGTTTGGAAACAACTTGAAGAGCCAATTGGATTGAAGGGTATCAAGTTCACAACCTGTCTCCATCAATAAATATCGACAATGGTACATCAGTAAACACAAGGTTTCTATAAAAAATGCAATCAAAGCAGGACTCTATATGCATGAGAACACACATACAGAGTCACCAGCATGCGTGCAACTTTCAACATGCATTGGAGTATAAACTTGCATATGAATGAGAATGCTGAAAAATAAAAGCACCATCCATATACAGAAAATCAACCAAATCTCTGTAAGGATCATAATAACCATTAACCAACAAAAATTATACAAAGAGACCCTACTGACCATACTGGGCTTGAGAAATGGTTCACATCAATGTGAACCCGGCTAACCCAACAAGCTAGTTGGTAAGCATTGAGGAATGAGGGTGGAAGGCAAATGAAAAATCTCTTATGATAGGGGAAAAAAATTCCCAACTTAACTTCTAAATGTTTTTGAACTAGGTTGAGAGAATAAAGACATGCAAATGAGTCCTGCACATATTTGCATAAATATATTAAAAGATGCATAAATGTAAAATTGTTATGGTTATACAAATTATGAGCCGCATAAAGTTGATACTGATCTTACCACATCTTCAAAACCCATCTTATCCCAAAAAAGTGGCTGTGTATTTGAGCATGTGTTGCCACTAATGCTTAGGTCAGGAGAGGATAAAAGAAAAGGAGAAGCAACTCCTAATGCACACTGCAATTAAAATAGTCATCAAACCAGTTCAATCTGGTCCTGTGCAGCCAGAAACTCAAATAAGCATTAGACGAAGCCAGTCTCCACTGTCCCAATCCAAGGTTAAGCTGAGCAGAAATCTTTGTTGGGAGAGGAGAAATGAAGATATAATGGCTAAATAAAACCAACCTAATCTGTTCACTAAGGACACTGTCATGCAGTAGGTCAGCATAAGTACTAAATGATTCCTTCTTAAACCTAGAAGGCTAGAAGACTAAGATTTATGTTTAAATGGTAGCAGTAAATCAGGCAACAGACAAGCATTTGGATATGCACAAGTCAAAATTCACTCTTAAGTCTATGTTCCATCTACACTGATCACTGCATTGCAGTTGATGACATGTGTAAAGAACATATAACCACCACTTGACTTCGTTGAGCAAATATATTGATGTAATGTGAGTTGGATCACAATCACCTACGATCCAAAATAGAAAAAGGAAATTAGGGTTTTAGAAAAGAAACAAGAATTTGAGTAGGGTTGGACTTCACACTCCTTACACAAGATTGGGCTTCACACTTCTTACACCAAATCTCAAGACCACAAAACCATATCTCAAGAATTTTAACTGAAAAATTTGAATCCAATCATTCAATACAAATAAGAGAGGTCTTGAGGCCTATTTATAGGCTTTACAAAAATCCAGTCTCAGGATATAACCGATGTGTTACTAAATCTCCAAATATTCAAAATAAACTAAAATCAAAACAACTAAAACTAAAAGAGGGCAGCACGTCGTCTTCTTGTGTAGACTCATTCAAACGGCATGATGCCCTCATCATTTCCCCCGGGGTGAAAAAAAACTGGACTCTGTCGAGTGTGGGCTGGGAAACTACTATCGGTCGTGATAATGCTCAAGTAGGTTGGGGTCGAGCCGTCACATATGCTCCTCAGTAATCTAAAAATTTTCTGATTCAGATCTTCATCTCCACTTAACCAGATAGCATCGTATTCCTCCATCTTTAGTAGAGATAATCTAATCATTCAAAATAGAATCTATATTTTCTACTGCATGGGATAATTTAGGAGGAAGTGGGTGTAATGGGAGACTCTCAAAAGGAAAGTCTTGAGTAGGCTCATCTATGAGTGGATTAGACGAGGTATCAAGAGTCCCTCTGTACGGAGCCAAATCCTCAACATTAAAAGTAATTAATGTCAAAATCTGGTTGGAGGTCCATCACATAAGCATTTAAATTGATCCTCTTGAGGAGTTGAAAAGGTCATGTGTTTCGCGCGTGCAATTTCTTCACGGTTTCCGAAATAAATCATTCTGGTCTTAGGCGAACCATCACACAGTAACCAACATTAAATGCTTTTAATCTTCGGTGTACATCAGCATAAGCTTTATAATTAGCATTATTTTTCATTATTTTGTATCTGAATTCTTCATGTAATGCATGTATGTGGATGCAAATATAGATGCAGAGTATGGTACCCTAGAATAGTGATGAACCATGGGGACCAAATCAATTAGCTGCTAAGTCTTACGATCTCAAATAGACTTAAGACCTGTGTTCCTATTGACAGAACTATTGTATGCAAACTCGACCAAGATCAAATTTCAAATTTTTAAGTTTTCCCCAATGAGGCACTTTAGGAGATTTTCTAAGATCCTATTGACTATCTCGGTCTGTCCATCAGTCTGTGGGTGAAAGGCCGTCAATAATTTCAGTTTGATTCCCATCTTGTGCCATAATGTCCACCAAAAATAGTTAATAAACTTGACATCTCTATCTAACACCATGGTCTTAGGCAACCCATGCAGCTTGACAACATGATAAAAAAAAAAGAACAGCTATACATGATGCATCTAAGGTCTTGGAGCACAGAAAGCTACTCATTGGAGGCAACTCGCCAGGCAGATTCCTGTGGAGAATATCAGAAAACTCTTCCAAATATTGGCTTAATGTCTCCTGGAATCTACAACTCGGTCTCTGGCTCGGTTTCTCGAGCCACAAGTGCGTAACAAGTCAAACCTTCGTTCAAGCTCTTCTCAAGCTGATCAGCACTAATCAAGTTCATCATCATCTTTCCTTTTCCCTTATCAACCTTCTTTTCAGAAGCTGGTGGTTTACGTTGATTTGACATTTACTTTACTCTCCTCTCGTTATGAACGAATGAGCAACAATTGGTTCGTCCATATACGATCACATTTAGGTCAAGTAACCATAATCGTCTTAAAATGATATGACCAACATTCATAGAAAGTATGTCACGCCACACATTATCTATGGCAAACTGTATAGGAATCCCACACATCTCGAACATTTATAGATGTAGCGTCGATCCACGTGATCTTGTTGGAATTTGAATGTTTCACCAGTTTCATCCCTAATGTGATAACTAGCTTCGACGCAACGACATTGACGCAACTGCCACTATCCACTATAACTTTATAGCTCTTTTTCCTAGGTTTTGTACATGTTTGGAATATGACAGTTCTTATCCAGTCATCGACTTGTTCGGGTTGCGCTAAAGTGCACCTAGCTACTCCTAAATGGGTTCTGTCATAGTTAGGAGTTAGGTCAGTCAATGTTAAAGTCCTAATACAATCACTGAACTCACGATTTTCAGCAGAAGCGTCTAAGTCGTCCTGTTGGTGCACAACCACTTCTAAACCATCTTCTTCTTCTTCTTCTAAGGAAACTTCTACTAAAAGGGTCTTAGTTTGACCTGGTTTGCAAGGTGTCCATACCCCGAACATCTTAACACTAGGTACGCGGGTTGACCTTCACTAGTTCACTAGCGATCTTCTTCTCAAAGGTGGTCGGGTTTGTACTTGACGAACCCCCTAGTTTGACACTTGAAGAACTAGAGGTTAGTTTCCATTGGTTGGTGAAGGATCGGTTATAGCTAGGTTTGATAGTGGTTTGTTGTCTTAGAGCTATCCTTAAAATCAGTTCGGTGAAGGAAAATCCTCTAGACTAATCTAAATCAATGATCAGCTCATAAACCTATTCCAAAGTCGTGATGCCTCGAGCAATAAGCTCTCGACGGTAGTCGTCCCTAAGACCTGATCTGAACCTAGATAGGTCTGTTCGGGAGACTCTAACCCGATGGCACAACACTGATTCAAGTGTTCATCAAATTTCGTGATGTAATCAGTGACCGACTTGTTTTCTTGAGTTAACCTATTCCATTTGTCCAGTAACTGCTAACTAAAGGAAGGAGGAATATATTTCAGCTTAAGTTTCTCTTTTATACCTTCCCAAGTCTCACTGGGTCATCCTTTCTAAATCGCATCATCATCTTAAAGTTCTCCCAATACTGTCTGGCTTGTCCAGTTAGTTTCATAATTGTAAATCGGACTTTCCTTGACTCTGACATATCGCATCAACGAAAGTAGAGGTCCATAGTTAAGATTCAATCTATAAAAGCCTAAGGGTCTAGACGTCCGTCGAAGTATGGAGCATCTACTTTTACACTCTTGACATATTGGGTATCCTTAGTGTAGTAGGACTAAGCTTGCCTACGCCGAGTGACCTATTGTTAGCTCAGGACTCACTCTCCTCTAAGGGGTGGGGTTCTTATTCAGTTTGTTTTTAACCTATCAACGTGGCTAATTTCTTGCAGTTGGCGTCATCCTGATATCTATACTTGCTGCGTTGGTCCATCTGGTCCATCCTAACAATGATCGCGTCAAGCTTATCCTTAATGCTAGAGTCTATGGGTCAGAAGTTTCTCCTACTAAAGTTTTCCCACTTCTAGTTGGCATGCAAATTTTAACTAGTCCTAAATGATAATTTTACATACATATGTATTTTTTAATGCAAACAAATGATAAATGCTGGTGCAAAGTGCAAACTAACCTAAGGGTGAAATGTATGCTAATGTGAGAGGAATCAGAAATCAAATTAATGATGAATAATTCCAAATTTGAAGCCCTATTGGTTAACACATGATTAAAACAATATAATGTTAGGAATGTGATTAAATTACACATGCTTAACAGAGTAAGTTTTCAAATTAACTCAAATGACCACTGATTCAAATAAAGTTGCATTATTAATATCAGAATTTTTATTTTCACTTAGGGTTAGATCACACCACCTCGCTTTTATGGGCAGTAGTCAATAGTTCTATTTTGTGACAAATTTAAAACTAGCTATCTTAATTAAGCGAAAGAATTAACTGAATAAAAAATTCAAAGACTAGCTGAGAGATGATCGAAACTTGAACCTAAATCTGAAGTCTGTCGACGCGTAGCTCTGATCTCCACGAGTCCACCGCTTTGAGAACTGCTCGAATCAGACTTGAAACGAGTTAAAAACGATTTCTGAACCAGCCCTGCTGAGTTGGGTCTGAGTCGGGACTGAGTCAACTCGGCTCTGCTTGGTCAGTCGACTCCGGTCGCTCAAATCGGGTTAAATCGAGTCAGATCCGGGACTGCAAGCGGGTCAGGTTGTCTTGAGTTGGATCCAGGTTAGATGTATGTTACGCCCCGATTCGTAGGGTACGAAGACGTTACTGCGACGTATATACGTAAGTCAAAAATACCCTCACGTACATACGCTAAGCATCAGTACATGTAAGAATCAAAGTACAGAAGTACGTCGTGCTTTATACATTCCAACATATGAGTACAATTACAAAGTTATCACAGGACGTGACACAATATTACAAGCCCTGTTTTAAATATCGACCGGGTCGACCGAGATATTGTCTGATATCTTCTTTTTTACTTGCTGTCGATACAATATGGGGAAATCGTTCGTCATATCGTTTGTAGCAAAAAACGGCCGTTATTTGAAAATATGCCCGATAAATCACCCGATATTGGGCGATAAATCGCCCGATATGAAATAACTTATTTATTGCATGACTGCATGCAAATGTACATTATTTTTTACTGTCTTTGCAAGTATATTACATCATTTTATTAGGTAGATGATATCTATGACTTTAAACTAACTTTTAGTTATCAATATTTCATATATATAGCATCTAATATGAACGCCCGATATGCGCGCATATCCCCGATATCTCCCCCGATATTTGATATCCGATATGAAAAATCCCCATCCGATACGATCCCGATATCCGATATTTAGAACATTGATTACAAGAATATTACATCACCTGATAGTCGTAAATGTGAGAATATAAAGAGATATATAATCATAAACTGTACAAATGAAATCTCAGAGTCATAACAGGAAAACTCTAGAGCCGAGAAAGGGAGGCTTGGAAGGATAGAGCCTCCGACAGTCTTCGCTGATTCACGCTTCTATTGCCCCACTCTGATCAGCAACAGGGAGAATCCACCAGCTTCAAGCTCTGGAACCTGGACATGAGGATCCAGCTCCCTAACGAGTAGTGTTGCAAATGCCAAATGGTGTGCAAAGATAAGCACATGAGTAGCGACAAATCCGAATCATAAACATGCATTGAAAACCGTGTCTGAGCATACGCACGCCAGACATGAATGAGACATCAAGTAATGAGTGGTAACCAGTAATCAGTATAAAATGAGGAGTGATCAAGTCAGGAGAATAAGCACAGTGGAGCATGAACAATAACAAGCAGGAGACTAGGGTAGTACATAGGTGGTAAAACCAGGAATATATATAATATAATAATAATAGAAGTAAAACCAAAAAACCCAAAATAAAAACCCGATGAAAGCAAATATAGAAAAACCAGCGATACAAACCCAGTTTACGGCTTCATGATATAAGTACGTCAAAGGAATAATCTAACCAAGAAAACCTTCATCTATATACCATATACCTCACTTCACCGTAATCCGAGTGTATACAACCCAAATTGCAAAACAGCATGACGATTATTATTGATTGGCGCTTTATTATTATTACTCGTTCGACCCATATATTTAGATATGTGTCCTGGTGTACATCTCAACACACATACATCCATATATAAGTAAGTCGAGGTTGATTATTGAAAGCTGATGAAGAACTGATAGCTCATATTTATAGTGGTTCTCGTCCGCCCGAGACAGCCAATGGGGGCCTGAAATCCCCATAACACGCATCTTCTGGGTGCCTAAAAGCATCCAAACACGAATCGTCAGTTTAGTATTCTACCACTATAAGTAAGGCATCATACCAGCATCCATCACTTCCTCTCATTTCCCGTATAAGTTGTCCTTTTTATAACTTATTAAACATAATAATCAGATTACAGAAATAAGCAGAAATATAACTGGTCATAACAAGAGTACATAAAAGCATAACAGGAGTACATAACAAGAGATCAGGTACTACATTCCCGTAATGTGATAATCATGAGTAGAGAGTTACATGACAGGTATCAGGTTTTAACATGACAATGACTAGTGATCAGGCAGGTGACAGGTGATAAATGATATCAAAACAGGAGCAAGTGATAAGTAGTAACAAGTCGGGTAACAAGAGACAACTTGATAAATGATAACACGTCAAGTGAAAGCATGTTAAGCGATACAGGAAATATAAGCAAGATTTCAAAATTTACACAACCATTAATAGAGAAATTGATAACTAGCAAGCGGGTAATTAACAAGTGAACATCCAAGCGAAGTAAACGAGCTGAAGCGAAGTTAATGTACAATACTAGATGCTATCACGCTCGACGTGGTTACCGCTCGTTGCATAGCTAAACGAACGTGTCGCAGTATGCGTATGAACGCCATATTACTACCGCTCACGGCACAACCGTACTTATGGGGTAATTGCGCTCGAACGGAGTTAGCAGTTTGATGTTGACACTAGGTCCGCCTACTAGGCATAGCATATAGAAAGTCAAGAGGACTTTTAAAGCCTCAGAGATGTTGAACCTGGAGGTTGGGCCCGAAGGCAAGGGTACCTACATAAGGTGTTAGTATCGCACAACACACATATAGAATATTGTATGCACTATTACAAGCATTTGCCACATGCATATACATATACATATACAATACTGGGCACTCGGCCAAATACAAATACAAATACAAGGCCACAACCCAATACAAAAATATGAATATAGGTACAAATATAGCATGTAATACAAATCGATCCAACGAAGCGGGGAAACCCAAAACGAGTCGAGGACACTCGCCTAAATACGAAAAACACCGTGAAATCCCTGATCTCCAGAATCCAGGTAACCAACGCGAATATGGTTTCAAATACATTAAATATTATATTATATGGAGGACAGAGAAGGAACCAGAAGGAGAGAAATGAAGACGCGAGCTCGTAGACGCAGGAGTCCCGTTGCTTAGATGCTACAAACGTGGGGTTTGAAACCCGCGTTTAAGCCAGGATATGAGAAGAACGCGGATGTGGACATGAGTTATGCGTCGCGTTGATACAAGAACGCGAGGATCGCGTTACGCAAAGGTCGAGCCTTGCGTCACAAGGTAAAAACGCGAGTTTCGCGTTATGGAATTGCTTGGACGCGGGGATGAGCTTTGCATCCAGTAATTATACCCGAGAGAGAGAGAGAGAGAGAGAGAGAGACAGAAAGTAAGAGAGTGACTAAGAGAGAGATTGAGAGAAAGATAGAGGGAGAACTTAGAGGGGGAGAGAGAGAATGTAAAAAGGGGGAGAGGAAGGGCAGGCCACGGCCTGGCTTATGCCAGGAGAGAAAGTGAAGTAAGAGCAGTACAGAGAAGAAAAAAGAAAAGGAAAAGATAGGGCAAAGGAAAAGAAAAGAAGAAAGAAGAAAGGAAAAGAAAAGAGGAGGAGATGGCCGACGATGGCCGCCAGCGCCTGACCGGCTGCGGGGAGGCGCGCCGGAGGCTGGGCGGTGGCCTGGTGGCCGGTGATGAGAAGTGGAGGAGGAAGAGGAGGAAGATGGGTGCAAGTGTAGTTAAAAATAGAATTTTTGAAGTTGTCGAAACGGAGCTTTGAAGAGCGAAGCTATAGTTTGTTAGAAAGAGCACGCCGAGAATGACGTGATTGGTGGTGGTGGAAATATTGGAGAAGGTGGTAGTGAAGATGGGTTGTTTTGGTGGAAAAAGGAAAAAGATGGTGAAAATGGAGGTGGGAGATGGTAGTTGTTAGAATGAAGGAGATGAAGTGGTGGTGGAGATGGTACAGAGGGTAACCGGCCAAGAACGGCACGTCTGCTGTTTTTGCTTGCTGCATGAAAGAAGAAAGGGGGGTGTATATATAGGAGTTATGATTATTACAAGTATGCCATTCTCTTTCCAAAAACTTATGTCCGCGTCTAGCCAGACCCGCGTCTGGCCAATTTTGAGCCAGACGTGGAGATGAGCTCCGCGTCAGACGAAAACGCGAGTGTCGTGTTTGACAAAGGAGAGAGAGTCATGACTTGATTACGATTAATTTGAAGGGCATTAAATGCAAAGACAGAAAGGGAATTTCTGCCTCAAAAACCAGACCCGCATCTGGTTGACCCTCGCGTCCGGGGAGGAGAGAGAAAAATGGGAAAAAATATAAATATAATATTTAGATAAAATTCCGGTATCTGAAAAAACACCGAAAACTCCAGAAAAGCACGAAAAATGAAGTAACTCGGAAAGGTTCCCAAAAATTCTCAAAAATAATAAATATTATTTTGAGATGTCTGGTGAAATTGGATTTCAGAAATTCAATCCCATTTTCAAAATAAAAATCCTAAAATCAACCGTCGATACCAGTGTACACTGGCTCAACCAGATTTTGATAAATTCTGAAAAATCTCTAAAAATTCTCAGAGATAGAAAACATCATCCTAAGTAATACTATGAAATCGATTTTCAGAAATAAAATCTCTTTCTAATTAAAAATCTTAAAATCTTCCGAAGATACAGGTCGAAACTAAATTCGGTGTAATTTTGATAAATTCAAAAAAGTCTCTAAAAATGCATTTAGATAGAAAATAAGATTTTAAAAGATAATGTGAAAGCAGTTTTTAGAAATTCAACTCCGTTTGTAAATTAAAAATCTAAGAATCGATCAACGGCAGTGGTCGACACCGGTTTTGAAGATTTGCAATTTAATCCAGAAATTTCAGAAGATCATAGAAAATCTAAAATATTGAAAAATGATGTTTGAAACTGAAATCGGTCAAATCTGAAACCGGAAGACCAAATCAAGCAATACTCTAAAATCGGGTCCCCGGTTCAGACTAGGGCTGACTCCGTGTCCACGAATTCAGATCCAAGGCAAAACGATCATATAAATAATCATAAAACAAATTAAATACAGGAAGTAAATCGAAAAATACGATCAAAAAATCTGAATACGTAACTAAGTACGTATTCCAGGAACGAGGTGTTACATTCCATCCACCTTACAAAAATTGTGTCCTCGCAATTTCGATAAGGGGTAAAATGAACACAAAAAGGACATAGCGGGAATTATACAAATCAAGATATGAATAACTAAGGGCAATGCTCCCAAGTCGACTGAACAATGATCGAAAAATAGATATCTTCTGCACTTCCTGCTGTATAAAACTTCGAACGATGTCAAATAATACTGACCCGATAACACAACTTGTAATAGAATTCCCGCTGTACTGCATACTGAATATTACTCCAAAAATAAGCCAGAACATTGAAGATGAAGACCTTGATAATACTGAGCATAAATAAAGAAGACCGATAGTTAAGAACTCCGAATGCTGGGCGTCGATCACTCTGAAAGATATAGCCAAGAATATAGAATAACTGTTGAGAAACCCATACACCGACTTCCGAAAGATAACTCGGTCGTAGATCAATTCTGAGAATATCCGAGCTTCATAGAGTTGGTCGAAGAGATCATATAATAGCTTCATTCAGAAACATCCACTACATCTCTAGCCTATCCATATCTTAAGTTGGTATAAAGACGAAACAGGAAAACAAAAGGACGAAAAGGATTCAGAAATCAAGGAAAGGACGATCAAGAAAGGATAGATAACTTTGTACTTGTCGTTGGGCTATATAACCGGGATTCATGCATTCCAATTGCAAATTTCATTACCATTAATTTGTCGTCTGGACGAACTGAGGATGTGAGAGCCTAAGCTCTGATACCACCCTGTAACGCCCTGATACGGAGGGTAAAAAGACGTTACAGCAACGTATATACGTAGGTCGAAAATACCCCCACATACATATGCTAAGCATCAGTACAAGCAAGAATCAGAGTACGAAAGTACGTGATGTTTTATACATTCTAACATATGAGTACAATTACAAAGTTATCACAGGACGTGACACAATATTACAAGAATATTACATCGTCTGATAGGCGCAAATGCAAGAATACAAAGAGATATACAATAATAAACTGTACAAATGAGGGCTCAGAGTCATAACAGGAAAACTCTACAGCTAGCAAGGGGGCATGGAAGGATATAGTTTCAAACGGTCTTCCGCTGATCCACGCTTCCGCTGCGCCACTCTGATCAGCATCAGGGAGAATCTACCAGCTCCAAGCTCTAGAACCTGGACATGAGGATCCAGGGGAGTCAAAACTCCCCAACGAGTGGTATTGGGAATGCCAAGTGGCGTGCAAAGATAAGCACACGTGTAGCAATAAATCCGAATCATAGACATGCATTAAAAACCGTGTCGTGAGCATAGGCACGCCAAACATAAATGAGACATCAAGTAATAAGTGGTAACCAGTAATCAATATAAAATGAAGAGTGATCAAGTTAGGAGAACAAGTACAGTGGAGCATGAGCAATATCAAGCAAGAGACTGGAGTACACAAGTGGTAAAGCTAAGAATATATATAATATAATAGTAATAGTAGTAAAACAGAAAAACCTGAAATATATACCATATACCTTCACCGTAATCCGAGTGTATACAACCCAAATTGCAAAACATCATGACAATTATTATTGATTGGGACTTTATTATTATTACTCGTCCGACCCATATATCTTGGTGTATATCTCAACACACATACATTCATATATAAGTAAGTCGAGGTTGGTTATTGGAAGCTGATGAAGAACTGATAGCTCATATTTATAGTGGTTCCCGTCCGCCTGGGACACAGCCAATGGGGGCTTGAAATCCCCCTAACACGCATTTTCTAGGTGCCTGAAAGCACCCTAACACGAATCTTCAGTTTAGTATTCCACCACTATAAGTAAGGCATCATAATGGCATCCATCACTTCCTCTTATTCTTCATGTAAGTTGTTCTTTTTATACCTTATTAAACATAATTATCAGATTACGTGAATGAGCAGGAACATAACTGATCATAACAGAAGTACATAACAAGCAAAACAGGAGTACATAAAAGAGATCAGGTGCTACATTCCTGTAATGTGATAATCATGAGTAGAGAGTTAAACATTACAGGTATCAGGTTTTAACATGACAATGACAAGTGATCAAACAAGTGACAAGTGATAAGTGATATCAAAACAGGAGCAGGTGACAAGTAGAAACAAGTCAGGTAACAAGAGACAACATGGTAAATGATAGCACGTCAAGTGAAAGCATGTCAAGCGATACAGGAAAACAGTATAAGCAAGATTTCAAACTTTGCACAACCATTAATAGAGGAATCGATAACTAGCAAGCGGGAAAACACACAGTATAAGCAAGATACATCCAAGCGAAGCTAAACGAGCTAGAGCGAAGCTAATGTACAACACTAGATGCTATCACGCTCGGCGTGGTTACCGCTCGCTGCATAACTAAACGCACATGTCGCAGTATGCGTATGAACGCCATACTACCGCTCACGGCACAGTCGTGCTTACGGGACAACTGCGCTCGAACGGAGTTAGCAGTTTAGTGCTGACGCTAGGTCTGCCTACCAAACGTAACATATAGAAAGTTTAAAGGACTTTTCAAGCCTCGGAGAGGTTGAACCCAGAGGTTAAGCTCGAAAACAAAGGTACCTGCAGAAGGTGTTAGTACCGCACAACATACATATAGAATATTGTCTACATTATTACAAGCATTCGCCATAGGCATATGAATGTAGAATACTAGGCACTCGGCCATATACAAATACAAATACAAGGCCACAACTCAATACAAAATACGAATACAGTTACAAATATAGCATGTAATACAAGTCGACCCGATGAAGCGGGAAAACCCAAAACAGGGCAAGGACACTTGCCTAAATACAAAAAACATCGTGAAATCCCCGATCTCTGGAATCCAGGTAACCAACGCGAATATGCGTTCAAATATAATAAATATTTATTATATGGAGGAGAGAAGGAACCAGAAGAAGAGAATAAAGACGCGGGAGTCGCAGACGCGGGAGTCGTGTTGCGTAGATGCCACAAACGTAAGGTTCGGAGACCCACGTTTAAGCCAGAACACGAGAAGAACGCGGACACAGGCATGAGCTCCGCGTCGCATTGATATAAAAACGTGAGGATCGCGTTACGCAAAGATCGAGCCTTGCGTCACAAGGTTAAAACGCGAGTGTCGCATTATGGAATTGCTTGGACGCGGGGATGAGCTCTGCGTCCAGCAATTATACCTGAGAAAGGGGGGCTGAGATAGAGTGAATGCAGGTGAGATTGAGAGAGAGAGAGGGATAACTTAGAGGGGGAGAGAGAATGTAATAAGGGGGAGAAGAGGGAAGGCCACGGCCTGGTTTTGGCCATCTCTCCACAAAAACCCATATTGGCGTCCAGCCAGACTCGTGTCTGGCCAATTTTGAGCCAGACACGGAGATGAGCTCCGCATAAGAAGAAAACGTGAGTATCGTGTTTGACAGAGGAGAGAGAAAGTCATAATGACTTGATTAGAGTTGATTTGAAGAGCATTAAATGCGGAGAAAGAAATGGATCACCACATTAAAAACCAGACCCGCTTCGCCTCGCGTCTGGGGAGGAGAGAGAAAATGGGAGAAAATATAAATATAATATCTGGATAAAATTTCGGTATCTGAGAAAATACCGAAAACTTTGAAAAAGCCCGGAAAATGAAGTAACTTAGAAAGGTTGCCAAAAATTCTCAAAAATAATAAATATTATTTTAATATGCTTGGAAAAATCGGATTTCAAAAATTCAATCCCCTTTTCAAAATAAAATTCTTGAAATCAACCGTCGATACCGGTTTATACCGGGTCGGTCGGGTTTTGACAAACAGAGTTGAATTTTTAGAAACTGCTTTCACATTATCTCTTAAAATCATATTTTTCATCTAAATGCATTTTTAGATTTTTCTGAATTTGTCGAAATTACACCGGATTTAGTGTCGACCGGTATTTCCAAAATATTGCAAGATTTTTAATTAGAAAATGAGATTTTATTTCTGAAAACCGATTTCATATTATCCCTTAGTATGATGTTTTTTATCCCTTGAAATTTTAAGAGTTTTTTTAGAAATTTATCAAATCTGGCCGAACCCGTAGAGACCGGAATCGACGATTGATTTCAGGATTTTTATTTTGAAAACAAAAGTTAATTTCTGTATTTGATTTCACCAGACATCTTGAAATAATATTTATTATTTTTGAGAATTTTCTAAAACCTTTCTGAATTACTTCATTTTTCGGGCTTTTCTGAAGTTTTCAGTGTTTTCTCAGATACCGAAATTTTATCCAGATATTTTACTCTCCTTTTTTCATTTTCTCTCTCCTCCCCAGACGCGAGGCTCAACCAAATACAGATCTGATTTTTAAGGCAAAGATTCCCTTTTTATCTTTACATTTAATACCCTTCAAATCAACTCTAATCAAGTCATCATGACTTTCTCTCTCCTCTGTCAAACACAACACTCGCGTTTTCTTCTGACGCGGAGCTCATCTCCGCATCTGGCTCAAAATTGACCAAACGCGGGTCTGACTAGACACGGACATGGGTTTTTTTTGGAGAGAATGGCAAACTTGTAATAATCATAACTCCTATATATATACACCCCCTTTCTCCTTCCATTCTTTCTTCCTTTCTTCTTCCAGCAAGCAAAAACAGCAGCCGCCCTCCTTGGCCGCCCACCCTCTCCATTCCACCACCACTTTTTCCTCCATCTCCTCCATTCCAACAACTACAATATCCCACCTCCATTTTCACCATCTTCTTCTTCCTTTTTCACCAAAACACCACCATCCCACCACCACCTACACCACCTCGGCCACCACCAATCACTTCATCCTCTCCTCGGCATGCTCTTTCCAACGAGCTTATTCGTCGCTATCTGAAACGCCTTTTCAAAAACACCAAAAATTCTAAATGAACTAGATTTGCACCCCTCTTTGGCTTGGGCTTGAGGCTGCCACCCATGGCCGCCGACCGCCGGCCGCCACCGACCATGGCCGGCCATTCCCCCTTCTCTCTTCTTTCCTTTCCTTTCTTTCTTTCCTTCTTTATTTCTTTTCCTTTACTTTTCTTTTCTTCCCTAGTTTTTATTCCCGCGTCTCCCTCTCTTTCCCTCACTCTTGCGTCCCTTTATCTCTCTTGGGCTGCCAATGGATTAGATAATGCTAGAGATGCATTGGAGCTTACTGTTGCCATTTGTATTCATGGCCTCTCTTCAACTCCTTTGGCTTCTCTCTCTAACTCTCTCATCTCCCTCTCTTTCTCTTGAGTTTAATTGCTAGACGCGGAGCTTACCATCGCGTCCAAACAATTCCTTAACGCGATCTCCGCGTTCTTGATATCTGTATAACGCGATCCTCGCGTTATTTGTATCAACGCGACGCGGACCTCATGCATGCGTCCGCGTTCTTCTCGTGTTATGGCTTAAACGCGGGTCTCGAACCCTGCGTTTGTGGCACCTACGCAACGCGACTCCCGCGTCTGCGACCCCTGCGTCTTCATTCTCTTTCCTTTTGGTTCCTCTCTCCTCCTTTATATAATATAAAATTTGTTATATTTGAACGCATATTCGCGTTGGTTATCTGGATTCCAAAGATCGGTGATTTTACAGTGTTTTCCGAAGATTTAGGTGAGTGTCCTCGCCTCGTTTTGGGTTTCCCTGCTTCGTCAAATCGACTTGTATTACATGTATTTGTACCTGTATTCGTATTTCTGAATTACGCTGTGACCTTGTATTTATATTTGTATATAGTCAAGTGCCCAGTGTTGTACATATATGAACTTGTGACAAATGTTTGTAACAGTGTAGACAATATTCCTTATGTGTGCTGTTTGGAACTAACACCTTCTGCAGGTACCCTTGCCTTCGGGTCTAACCTCCGGGTTCAACCTCTCTGAGGCTTTAAAGTCCTTTAGACTTTCTTTATGCTACGCCTGGTAGGCGGACGTAGCGTTAGCACTAAATTGCTAACTCCATTCGAGCGCAGTTGCCCCGTAAGCACGGTTGTGCCGTGAGCGATAGTTTGACGTTAATACGCATGCTACGACACGTGCGTTTAGCTATGCAACGAGCGGTAACTATGTCTAGCGTGATAGCATCAAGTGTTGTACATTAGCTTCGCTACAGCTCGTTTAACTTCGCTTGAATGTTCACTTGCTCGCTTACTCGTTTACCTGCTCGATTATTTCTTCTTAATGGTTGTGAATTTAAAATTTTGCTTTTATAGTTTTCCTGTATTGCTTGTCATGCTTTCACTTAACGTGCAATCATTCACCATGCTGTCTCTTGTTACCTGACATGTTACTACTTGCCATCTGCCCCTTGTTATGATATCACTTATCACCCCTGTTAAGTTAGCACTTGACTTGTGATTACATTTACGGGAATCCTGTGCCTGTTATCCTGCATTATATACAATGACTTAGATTTATAGCACTTATGTACTCCTGTAGCTCCTGAACTTGTCTTGTTCCTGTTATTCCTGTAAATATGATAATTACTTAATAAGAAACTATAAAAATGACAACTTACATCAGGTAAGGGGGAAACTGATGGGCTTCAAGTGGTGAATATGTTTACCGTGGTATTAGGTATGTTGTGTAACTAAAACTTTGGTTTAACCTATGGGCCTTCAGGGGTGTGCTGCCACCCAGAGAGATGCCCTGCACATGCAGGGCATCCCATAAGACCCTCCTGTTCGCCTCACGATAGATTCCGTATCCGCAACGGAACATAACGGGCCGTGGTCCCGGGTATGCACGGGACCCACTGTAAACATAACACATTGGTTTCATCATTAGTTTCCAATAACCACGGCTTACTCATATATGAATGTATGTATGTTGGGACGCCAGTGCACATATCTAGATATATGGGTAGGGTGAGTAATAATAATAAGATTCTAATTAATAATAATTCATTGTGTTTTGCAATTCGGGTTGCATATATTAAGATTACGATGACGTAAGATATACGGTATATAGATGAGGGTTTTCTTATTTAGATTATTTCTTTGATGTACTTATCTCATGAAACTGTAATTTGGGTTGTACTGTTGGTCTTGTCGTATTAGCTTTTATCGGGTTTTTATTCGGATTCTAAGTTTTACTACTATTATTATTATATTTTATATTCCTGGCTATAGAACATGTGTATTACTCCACTGATCTCCTGTTGTTATCTTATTGAACACAGCCTATCTCATGCCTGATATCTCACTTGAACTACTGTACTCAACCTCCTGACTTGCTTATCTATTGATTTATACGGATACTTAGTTACCATATAATCTTTTGATGATTCATATTGTACTCTTTAGTTGTTATTGTGGACAGCTCAAGTTGTGCGTACTCAAGCGTTAGAGACATGAGGTATACGGTATATAGACGAGGGTTTCCTTGTTTGATTATCCCCTAGAGGTATCAATCTCATGAATCTATCTACTAAGCCTGTACAACAGGTTTTGTCACATCTATTTATCTTATCATTTGATGCCTCGTTCCTGTTCATGTGTGCTTGTGCTCACGACACGGTTTTCAATGCATGCTCTTTTTTTCAGATTTATCGATACATGTGTGCTTATCTTTGCACGCCACTTGGCATTCGCAACATCACTCGTTGGGGAGTTCTGACTCCCCTGGATCCTCATGTCCAGGTCTCGGAACTTGGAGCTTGTGGATTCTCCCGGTTGCTGATCAGAGATGCGCAGCGAAGCGTGGATCATCAGCTGACCGTCCAAATCCCCATCCTTTCAAGCCCCCCTTTCTCAGCTCTAAAGTTCTCCTGTTATAACTCTGAGCCCTCATTTTTATAGTTCATTATTGTATACCTCTTTGTATTCTCGCATTTGTGCCATATCGGTGATGTAATATTATTGTAATATTGTGTCACATCCTGTGATAACTTTATAATTGTACTCATATATTGAAATGTGTAAAGCACCACGAGTTTTCGTACTCTAATTCTTGCCAGTATTGATGCTTAGCGTATATACGTGAGGGGATTTCCGACCTGCGTATATACGTCACAGTAACGTCTCTGTACCCTCCGGATCGGGGTGTTACAAATACCTAATAGCAAATATTGACAGTACACTACATTAATAACAACGTATTCTTCCTGGGGTAAAATAGCTCCAGGATTGGTCTGACAGCGTGATCCAGCAAGTTGACAAATAAAAGAGGATCAGTAATCCACATATAAGATGGCCTGTCTTACTATTATATGATCTGAATATCAAAAAGTTCACCCATCAAATGATTTCCATAGATAATGTTCTCTTGTGCACTGATGCAAACATCTCAACTTTTCTATGAATCCAAAATCAGAAACAGTGAAAAACGTACAGCCTTGGTGGAATGAGCTCTCAATAGAAACTTTACCTAATCTTCCTTATGTTCCCTTTTCAAAATGATTAGTAAATTTTACAACATGAGTGAAATAGAGTTTTACTGCTTTCAAAAGCCATTTCATGCATGGAGCATAACAGAGCATGTGACTTATGGCTCGAAGAATGTACCTAATCTTCCTAATCTTCCTTGGTGGAATGAGCTCTCAATAGAAACTTTACCTAATCTTCCTTATGTTCCCTTTTCAAAATGATTAGTAAATTTTACAACATGAGTGAAATAGAGTTTTACTGCTTTCAAAAGCCATTTCATGCATGGAGCATAACAGAGCATGTGACTTATGGCTCGAAGAATGTACATGTCACAGAAAAAGAAGGAAACTTCACCTAATTTTCCATCCGTTTCCTTTTCAAAATGATTGGTAAATGTCACAACATGAGTGAAATAGAGTTTTATTGCTTTCAAAAGCCATTTCATGTATGGAGCATAACAGAGCATGTCACTTGTTGCTAGAAGAATGTACATGTTTTAGAACAGGAAGAAATTTATTCTCTTCAACGTAGAGACTCTTACTATATGAGCAATCAAATATTAAGCTCACCACTTGAAGCGTCTCTAGTAGCTTGCCGAGCTGGTGTGCATGCTGCTCCTGATCATTCACTCCATCAAGCATGATGTACTCGATAAAAATTTTCTGTTGACTGAAATTAAACATAAACTATAAGATTTCACCACCTTTGAATTCTATAAAAGCAATCGATGTGGATTTCCTCCCCCGCTACTGACCTCTGGTTTTGATAGAGTTTCAATGAATCCATGAGTCTTCCGAGAGGAAAAGCTCGTGCTGCAGGCATTATTTGACAACGGATTTCTTGATCTGGTGCATGCAATGATACAGCTAAATTCACATTTGGAAGGTCACCATGGATCTTGTTGATGGCATGAACAATCCCAACCTACAGTTGTAAATTCATAAATTACATGAGTTTCAGCAGTATTGCTGATAAAAAAAAAGTCTAATGCCCTGTTACTGCAATTTATAATAATTAATACAGAAATTCATTGTTCCAAGACAAAGACATTTCACATGCATACTTAGTGCAGAAGTAAATAGGAAGAAAAATATTATGTTATAAGCAGTCAATTAACATGATGTGCATAGCCAATTGACCAATGCACTGCTGCTGGGACCTAATGCCAATATGATTTGATAACTGCATCCAATGTCACAAAATGCACTGTTTGTCGTGACCTTAATGTCAATATAATTTGATACACCATCCAATCTGTCAGAAATTGCTTGCTGAGATCTAGAAATTCAAACTTTTACATGATATTTCGCTTACTATGAGTGTTTGTGATTTTTTAGTCATAGCATGAAGATCAAGTATGATGTACAATATCTGTCCCCCCCCCCCCCCCCCCCCCCGCCCAAAAAAAAAAAAGAAAAAAAAAAAAAAAAAAAAAAAAAAAAAAAGAAAAAAAAGAGATGCTGGAAGATTTTGACCAAAACAGGAGAAAGTACATCCAACAATAGTATGTCATCAGGATTGTGTAGGCGAGGTGACGTAATACGGAAGGGGGAAAAGGGGGGGGGGGGGGGGGGGGGGGGGGGGGGGGGGGGATTACGGTTCTGAGAGGATAAAAATGAATTCGGGATTCAGCACCCGGGAGATCTCATTCACCCTCCGCACATCATCATGCAAAAATTAAATTTGTAAAGCAAATCACCATGCTTCAACAAAAGGGGGTTTAAATTAATTCATCATAATCTAAGTAATCAACAAGCTTTGGCCTTAAACAGGCTCTTACAAAGAAGACTTCCTCATCATAACCGATGTGGGACTAAAAAACACCCTTAATAAAATAAAACAACTAAAAGGAGACTACTAAATAATAGCTAGACAATCCCCATCATTCTCCCCGACTTAGAAGCATTCATCTCCGGTGAATACAGTGATAACAGGCAGCACACACAGCCGGGTAGAACTGTACCACATTTCACATCAATCAGGCCAAGGTGATGGTCGGGGATACATCACAGATGCATCATTCCTGAGCCACAGTGGAGGCAGAACTGGCTTCCGTGACAGGTCGACCGTAGTTAGAGGTAGCTCAAGTAAGATAAATACAGCAATATAACTAAAATCAGCTCCGCTGAAAACTGAACCACATACCAAGACGCCAAACTCTTGTGAATTTGCCTCATTTAGAAAGATTTGCAACGGATCGTACACGTCAGGCGGCTTCAGGGATAAAGGGACCCTCATAGCTGGCAAAGAGGGCAATTCATGATAGACTTAGCTGAAAGATCTACAGGAGTTTCAATAAGAGACTTTCACTTCTGGCTCTGCGTCTGACTCAACTTCTAGATCTGGCTCCAGCTCTGACTCATCAACAATTTCTAGTTCTGGCTCAGCCTCAACAACTTCTGAGTCTCTAGCATCATCACTAAGGACACTATTAATATATCGACTCTCGTCTCGTGACTCTATCCTCTTTAATGTGAAATTGCAATCCCGAGCTAGTCTGAGGATAAGGCCAAGTTTCGCTAGCATTCGTTCGAGGTTCTCATATCAGCTCCGAAATTCAGTTACGGACCCAACGCTTCAAACAGAACTCGAATCAGACTGGAAACGGATCTTGAAATGTTATTTGACTGCTACAGGAACTGCACCGCTACCAAAAAGGAGCTCATGGAGGTCTGACTACTGCTCAAAAGCTGTGAAATTCTTCCAGCATCTCCTGGACTCAGCTGCAGCCCCAACACTTCAGAAGGAACTTGAATCGGACTCCGAACGGACCAGAGACAAAATCTGGATCCTTGCTTTGGTATTGCAGTCTGATTGATGTTGACTCGCTGGACTAACTCAGTGAGTCAGCTCATTTCTGACTCAGTTGGACCTGGTTTTCCGTTTCAAGTTGGAGCGTATTTGGGTCGGGAACGGGTACCGCTAGCTAACTGGTTTAATTTAAACCCAACTTGTAATCAGATTGGATTTGGGTTCAAATTTAACCCGCATCCGTCTACCTACCTTCTTCCTCTCGATCTCGGGTTTCTTGAGGTCGCGGTAGAGCCCGATGATGGCGGCGCTAGAGCAGGAGGCCAAGACCATGGTTCGAAGACTCCGACTCGACCGAGTCATATTCGTCTCACCCTTTACCGAGACGAATCCGAGTCGCGATTCGTTAATCACGCAGCCCATTCACCGACTCGACCGAGACTCGGAGTCGACTCCGAGTCAGTGAACAGGATGTACGCCCGTGACGCTTCTCGCGTTTAAAAGAAAAAAAGGAAAAGAAAAAATAACTCACCTCAAAAATGAAGCTCCAGCTCCGCTCCTTGCTCGACGACGCCCCCCTCCGGCCGATGACGCCTCCTCTGCCTCTAGGTCTCTCCCTCTCCGTCTCTATTTCTCTTTCCCGTATCTCTCCCCCTCCCTATCCCTCTCTGTTTCTCTCTCTCGTCTCTCTCTCCCTCTCCCTCTCCCTCTATGTTTCTCTCTCGTCTCTCTCCCTGTCCCTCTTTTAATCTCTCACTTAATCTCTCTTTATATATATTATATATATATATATATATATTAGATATTTATTTTTATTTAATATTATAATATAATATAAAGTAGATATTTAGTTTAATATAAAGTAGATATAATATAAAGTAAATATTAAGAAGATATGATTTAATTTAGTTTAGTTTAAAATTAATTTAATTTAATTTAAAGGTATAGATGTAGAATTAAAATTTAATTTAATTTAAATATATAGATTTAAAATTTATAGATCTGATTTTAAAATTTAATTTATAGATTTCTTTTTTAAATAGATCTATTTTTTAAAATTTAATTAGATATGATTTAATTTATTTTGATTTAAGTATAGATATGAAAGACTGAGACTTATAGTTTGATTTGAGTAATTTTAAATAGATCTCTCTAATTTTTAAAGGAATTAATCCTTATATGTTTCTATCAAAACAGAAAACAATCAAAAGCATATTCTTATCGGACAGATTAAAAAAAGTTAAAAAAACTCATTTCAAAGTTCTTCCTCTTTAATGAAGATATTCATCGTAGTGAGGAAAGTAGAGGTATAAGAGAAGCAGATGGTGGTGGTGATGGTGGTGAAGGTGTGAGGGTTTTATCTAGTTCTAGTAGTGATGATGGTGAAGATGATGATAATGATGACTGTGATGGAAATAATGGAGGTAATGGCGGCGGTGGTGATGATGACAATAATGGGGCAACAATAGTGCTAATGGAGGAAGTTATAGTCTTGAAGGTCATATGCAATTGTTGAGTTTGACATCAGGCCAAGATTATTGTGTGAGATATGTCCATGACTACAGACCACAACTTGAGATATCTACGAGTACTAGTCCGATTTATCTACTTACCGCTAAGATGATTATGATGATGATTTTGTGCCTCATCGCAATTCAATGTGGAAATGACTATATGAGCATGTATTTATGAATATAGTTTATGCAATTTACTATATTATGCATGTATTTTGATATGTTTCTATCGACGACACGTGTATATATGCTTTCACTTTATGTTTAGTGTGCTAGGTGATATGTTTTGGACATGAGATATATGAATGTTGATGTTTACATTTTTTTTCAAGATTTGTCATGATTTTTCAGAATTTTTTGAGCTTTCTATATAGCGTTTTGCGCGTATCGCCCGAGATCGATCCGAGTCACCAAGACCGATCCGTCTCAGTGCCCGCCGAGTCGGCGGCCGACAACGCGACTTTGAACCATGGCGAAGACTCCGACAAAGTCTACAGTGGCGCAAGGAGGTTAGCAGGAAGGAAGAGGAGGTTCGTCGGTGGCAGTGAGGTGGTCTGGAGGTGGCGGCGACCTGGATCTACTCGAGATGAGGTCGGTGACTCTGTTGTTGGCGTTGAAAGGAGAGGGGAGAAGAAGTCCAGGTTGTTGAGCGTAGGCGTCAGCGAGCAGACTTGGGCGATGACTGACGAATCGAGGAAGTTAGTGGCCTCACAAGACTTGGGTAAGGTCGGAGACGATTCTGGAGGGCTCGACGGCATCAGGGTTGGAAGAGGTGGTAGTGGCACTGCAGGAGGTGGTGACGATGTTGATGGTGTTCGCTGTGACTTTGTGATGACGAAGAAGATGCTACTGCAAAGATGATGGAGATGATGACGTGTCGATGTCGGCGAGGTCATCGGGAGGCGGTGGCGGTGACGCTCCAGCGAGGTGGTTGTGCTTAAGTGAAGTCAGGGAAAGTATGGTGGGGTGGTTTGCTCACGTGGAGAAGATGAACAAGGCCTGATCTGAATTTTCTTTTTCTCTCTTTTTTTTATTTGAATCCGATCTAGGGTTCGGATTTTTTTTGAAAACTAGAGAAGAGGAAGATAAAGAGAGACGAATCTACGGTTTTGTGGAGGCTAGTTTTTTTTTTTTTTTGCAAGAGAAGATTTTGTGCAGGAAGAAAATATCAGGATTTTAGCTCTGATATCAAACTAATGTAATACGGAAAGGGAAAAAGGAAGAAAGTGGAGAGAAATTAAGATTTTGAGGCGATAAAGATAGAGTCGGGCTTCAGCACCAGGGAGATCTCTCTCCCACTCCGCACATCACCATGCAAAGATTAAATTTGTAAAGCAAATCACCATGCTTCCACAAAAATGGGTTTTTAAATTAATTCATCATAGTTTAAATAATTAACTACAAGTTTTGGCCTTATATAGGCTCCTGCAAAGAAGACTTCCCCACATAACTGATGTGGGACTACAAAGAACACCCTAAATAAAATAAAACAACTAAAAAGAGACTACTAAATAATAGCTAGAGCGATCTCCATCAATAAGAGCATGAGACACAACCACAAAACCACAAGTTGTTGGTTAGATGTCAATCAAGTTTAATGACCAGCAAATACTTAGTCAAGTCACCAATTATGCAAGGCCATTTTATTTACTTATTTATTTAAGAACAAATATTCATATTTTATAAAATAATCAACTAGGTTACTTACAAAAGGTTTAGATGCTGCATACATCAAAATGTAGAGTTATTAAAGGGCCAAGAACAAAACATGATTGCTACACAAAGATGAAGAGATGAACATCATAAGGTGGACATGTAGTAAATAGCATGAAGTTGTAAGGTATTTATTGTAGAAAGTTAGGAGTTGCAACAAGACTAATTAAATGATATATTTATAAACAACAAAAAAAGAGGATGCTCTGACAACCACATTTCAAAGTAGGGGTGGCAATCAAAACCCGACCCGTACGCAACCCGCTCGAAGCGGGTATAGGTCAAGATTATTCGGGTACAACCCATTTATGACCTGACCCGTCAACCCGTATAATAAACGGGTGGGGCAAGAGATTAACCCATCAACCATTTATGACCCGTTTCAACCCTCAACTCTTAGTTTTTTCTCTTTTTCTTTTCTTTCCTTCCCCGAGGACCCCAACCCAAACCCTAGCCGCATGTTGGTGTACAGGCCTCATGCATCCAACCCATGTAATAAATGGGTCGGGTACGGGTCTGGGGTACATGGGTCGACCCGAAAATAACCCGATCCGTACGCGACCCAACCCATCCCATTTGCCACCCCTATTACAAAGAGAGCACGTCCCAACCAAGAAGAGTCAACAAAGACTGAGGTGGACTTGCGAAAACAATGAGCAATGGTTAACCCTCAAAAGGAACAAGAAAGTAAAATTCACAAATTTGTTTCTAAGTTGATCGCATGAAATATTTATAGTTTTACACTAAAGATACACATCAAAATAGGAGTAAATTAGTTTTCAATTAGCTTCCTTTTTAGCCTTGCTTATCCTATAAGTGCCTCTTGAATTGGCTTTCACAATTATTTGTAAATATTGCAAAGTGGAAAATTGATCTGCCAATAATTCATATGCAGGACTTGCATGAAACCTGAACTAGATAGATTTCATGCATCTGGAAGTAAAAAAGAACAGAAAGATTCTAATAACTAAATCAAGCTATAAATAGATGAGACAATGATAAAAAAAAAAAAGCTAAATGTTATATGAGAGAAGAATGTTATTGTACAAGTAATTTTTTTTTTCTGCCAGAAGTTCAAAGCATTTCAGTTTGTAGTACCTACAGTTGATACTGTAATTCTCTTAGGTGAAACTGGAACGGGAATCCTGTAATGATCGGGATAGCTTCCACTAAAGCACCATAGTTGTTCAATGGCTCCCCCATTCCCTGCATCCAAAGTTATATCTCTTCTAATCAAGCATGAGAAAATTCTGTTTAGAATGCCACCAGGATATTCACATGACAATGTAGGCACTTAATCAAATGAGATAAATGCTTAAGATGAACCAATGCAAACACAAGCATATGTTCAAAAATAAATTTTATATTATATGGGATAGCATTTATATGAGACTATGCTATATTATCTGAATAATGAATAAAGCTTGTAAATAACAAGAACAAAATATGCAAGCATAATCCAACATATCTCTTACCATGAAAACAACATTGCGTATGGGTGAAAAGAGAGATGCATGAACCAATTGCTCAACAATTTCACCAGATGATAAATTGTTCTTAAAACCCATAGTTCCAGTAGCGCAGAAATTACAACCCATTTTGCAGCCCACCTGAAGGGGTAAAAGAAGAAATCAATCATCATAGAAAATTCTAATCCCAAAAGCATATGCAGTAGCAGAAAGAAAACAATCTAAATATCTTCAATAAAAACTAACCATTTATTACCACAAGAGATGTTATACCTGGGATGACACACATAAGGTCGACCTCAGGCCTCCTGGACGCGGTTTCCCATCATACTTTCCCAATCTTGTATCATACCTCATAATTACAGCTTCCACTGAAGCACCATTCTGATAAAAAGAAATATTAAGCAGGATCTTAACTTACATTTCACTTTTAAAACAGAATGCTGAGTGAAATGGTTATGCTAAAAGACTATTAGAACCACAGTAAATTAGTTGCACAGATGGTCTGTGCAGGAATTATACAGCCATATGAAAATTTGATCTAAAAAAATCCTTGCTAACAGAATAGTTTGTTCAAGATGCAGAACTGTTTTCATTTTGATAGTGTACTTACTTCTGTTTGGTGGGCCTACACTATCAAGGTGATCTTTTCCCATTTCAAAGCGTTAGCAGGTAGTAAGAGGTTAAACTTTGATATTCAGATGATGCATGTCTGGTCAAGCAATTCTGAAATAGCTGATATTGTATGAAATTACTATAAAACTAGAATTGGTGGATGTCTGACTTATATGGTGTGGTGGAGATTTTCTAACACAATTGATCGGACAGTCGACCTCACACCACAAACGAATGTGTCTCTCGATTTTTCTATGATGATTGAAGATTTCAGCACAATAAACAGACGGAGATAGAAGAATTTTATATGAAAACCCAAATTGGGAAAACCACGGGGAGGGAGAGAGATCACTATAGTCTCAAGAATACAACGAATTCTTCAGAATATTCTTGTGTTTACAACTTCTCGGATGTGATCCCCTTTCTCGATGGATGTCCACGTGCATAAATACCTATACTATTGTGATTGAGGACGCAGATATTTCGAATCCCCATAACTACATGATTTGCACATAGCAATTTCTTCATAATTGGTCAGATAATAGCGCCTAATTGTTAGGATTAATTTGCAGAGATATCCGCCCACTATCCATAACTGCCCCCAGTGAAATTGGGGCGCTAAAATATTTAGAACGTGGGGGTAATCTGACGTAATTGATTCCGTAAATCGAAAATCCTGCCGCTGAGTTGTATCCAGCGTGGAGGCAGGAGTCTCCGTGGAAGGCCTTTGCTGTGGGGTCAGGGCTTCCGACTAGTGGGATAGTTCCGTCCGAGTTGAATATCTAGGTGAATGATCTCGGATAGACGTGGCTGGGAGAGACCTGACAGTTGCGGATGTCGAAGAGGGACTTGGCAGTTGCGGGTGTCGGAGAGGGACCTCGCGTCGAGTGTGGACTCGGGGCAAGGTCTGAGGCTTTCTCCTTGGACCCCATAATGGTCCAGCTGATATGTCGAGTTTGTTGTTCGCTTAAGATGCTTCTGATGCAGTGAGACACGTGTCACGATCTTGACGATAGTCAAAATTTGACCACTAAAGATGCCCCCTCTTTCGATTGCAGGAATCATAGGAGAAGAATCGGAAGAGCAAAATTGATAGGAGCTTTAAAGTACTTTTGAGCTCTTCTGAAAGCCTACGCAAGTGAAGATCTGGTTCATTATTACGAATTCCTGGAATTACGACTAAAGGTCACGCGGTTGGATGATAGATGGCGTGCCAATTAATTGAATTGGCACGAAATCTTTAATGGGTGTTTTTTTGAATCCTAGAGTCATTATGACTGAGATCATGTGGCAAAGGCGGTTGATATTATGCAGATTTGATTGACCGATAATTTTTGGGATGTGGACTGACTTTTTCGGAGATTGGAGATTTGAATTGGGGACGTTTCGACTCCTCCATCTATAAATAGGGTGGAGCCTTATAGTTGAAATTTGCCCATCTTCAAAAAATATTCTTTCTTCCAAGTTTCTTGTCCTGATAGGTTGCAATGTCTTTCTTCTTCTTTGTTCGGTGGAGGAAAGAGAGGAAGAGAATGGAGATGGTGGGAATGGATATCAGGCTTCTGCTGCTTGGGAGCTTGGTATGTGCAAAACATCAATCTTCGCGATGAGCTTGTCGCAAAACATCAGTTTTCGCAACAAGGTTCTGCTGCCAGGAAGGATGGGCCGTGCTTCTACTTTGATCTAATATGTTCGACTGATCTCCGATCAGACCAATCCAGCTCTCATCTTGTGGCTCGGAGTTCTTCTTTTGATGGCACGTATGAGGAAGGAATGGGGTTTGTCCAGGCAATCATGGTGGTGAATCCGATTCGATCGCTGTCTTTCATATCTGGCAATCTTCATTCTGGTCGAAAGCCGGGAGGAGAGTGCGAGTACATTGCTTGGGTTCATCACAGGAGAGCACTCCCACTTCTGGAGCTCTGACTTCTTCCTCAGAATAAGGGGTTGGTGATGGGATATCGTCATCGGCTTACGGACGCAGCCTGTGGCTCAGACGTCTTCGTGAGAGTTTCTTAGTATCGTTCTGAGAAAGGTTGGCGGAGTTGCCTCATGGATGTTGTCGTGTACGTTTGCTCCTGGGTGGTGTCCATTGAGGAACCCTTGGAGGCGCGGATGGATAGGAGCTAGATCACATGTATTTCTTTTCAAAAATGTTCACACAAGAATGTGACACAATCTTGTATTGCTCATGTTGGATGTAATCAAGTAATGTAATCGGAATGGAAAGATTTGAAATAAATATTTGTATTTGGAATGGAAAGGAATCTTACCTGATTTATTTTACCATCTATCTAGTTTGGAATTGGCTGCCTCTCCTCGAAGTGCTTGTCTTTGACTCTGGTATATTTGACTTGGCACGTGGATGGTTGGTATGTTGTTGTTCTCCCGAGTAGGGGTAGTCTCATCAGTGGTACCTATAAGTTTTATCCTCCGAGTGGGAAAAATCCTAGCTGTGGAGTTGTGCCTCCCAGAGGGGGGAATTCTTGCAGCGGAGTCGGGATAGCATGTGCTTTCGAGTTGGAAAAATCTCATCAACGGAGCAGTGAAGCAGGAACTCTGAAAGGGGAAAATCCCTATAGTAGAGCTTGAACTCCGAGTGGGATAAATCCCACACGTAGTAACATGGATGCGAACCCCTCCGAGTGAGAAGAGTCCCATCCTGATTAAAATACAGGGGTCGGTAGTAGTAGTAAGATGCACACAAGCATGCAATATAACATACTAAAAGACAGTGTTAGATGCATAAATAATAAGGGGTAAATAAGATTGTATTTACACGGCTTCTACCCCTATGAGACTAGTACGTCGAGGGCATAATCTAAACAAGAAAACCCTCATAAATATACCTTGTGTCTCACGTAGCCATTGACCATGTATACACAATCCGAGTTGCCCTAAGTGAGCATTTAAATTTCAAGCATGTATAACGCTGAATAAAGGGGTTACCTGAAGTTTTCTTCCTCCGGAGAGCGTCCGGTCCACAAACACTCGGGACTAGTATGTCAAGGGGATAATCCAAATAAGGAAACCCTCATATATATAACATATGTCATGAGTAGTCATGATCCCAAAAGCCCTGCAAAAAAGGGGTCTGAAGTGGGGATGTCACCCAACGACATATTGGATGTGTCTCCCCCGAGTTTGGGCCCCAAATAAATTGGAGTGACGATCTGGTACCTCCGAGCGAGGGTAAACCCAACAGTGAAGTTGACCTCTGTGTGGGAGAAATCCCACAACGAAGCTGTCTCCCGAGTGGGGGTAATCCCATCATCGGAAAATGAATGACAGCTCTTAAGCAAAGTGGTATCCCCCGCATCGGAATATAGATGGGACCCCGGTAAAGGAAAACTACCAAGGGTTCATCTGCCCCTCGGTTCAGATGAGGGGCGCCCGTAAGCTAGTGCTTGTGCTCTGAGTGGGGGGAAATCCTACCAACGAAATATCAAGCGGGGCTCTGAGAGAAGAAAATTCCTGCAATAAAGTGGAAAACTTCCGAGTAGGGAAAATCCCCCAGTGGAAGGTTTCGACTCCCATAAGATCACCGAAAGAGTGTCGTGGGCATGTCTACTTTGACACTTTCCAATGGAAAAAATCCCATCAGCAAAATGTACAGACACAGTTCTCTAAGTGGGGAAATCCCATCAGCGGAGAGCTGACTCCAAGTGAGGGAAATCCCATCAGCGGAGATTATTTGGACGTCTCTGAGTAGGAAAAATCCCATCATCGAGGCGTATAGATTGGATGACTGGTATTGGTTGGATGTACTGCATTGGTTTGATGCATTGCAATAGTTAGGAGCATAAAATAACATTTTATTCATATTTCTAGATCCGGCCATTTGATCATGATCTAAACATTTAAAAGCCCTACGAACCAATTTTTGTTAGGTTCCAAATGTTTTACGTCGTTAAACAAACCAGCTCACTATTTAGACCGTCCGTTTTTCTCCTACTTGATGCATAGGCAAAAAGTATTCAAAACACTTGATTTTAGGTTTATAGATACATGAAATAATATAGATCAACTTCAACAGAGTGGATCTTGTATTCGAATGTTGGATGTTGGTATTTGAGTAGGAAGGATTCGACCTTGAATCCTTCCGGAATGACACAAGTCCATCTCATATAAATATTGACAATTTAAAGGTAATTATAAAGTTCCATCAACCATTTATTTAATAAATATGTCACAACATGCATGAAAAAGCATACAAATATAGATGATATAAACACAATGCAATAAAATAAAATAAAAATTACAAAAAATTTCTAAAAATAAATTCAAAGTTCATAATTTATAAATCATGATAAGCTTACTACTCACTGGATTAGAATGAATGAATGAAAGAATAAAGAACGAAATCCTCACTCACTCTAAATTTAAGGCTTCGAATAACATACTTGCAAAAAGCAAAAGATATACAAAAGAATTATAAAAAACACATATAACTCAATAAATAAACAAAACTACAAAAAAAATATTACATTCTGATCCTCAACTTGCCCTTAACAGCATAGATAAACATCACATGTAAACAATAAAAATTAATCCCCATAAACTATAAATACTTACAAAAAAATTCCCTCAACTCTCAAGTTCCTATGTTAATAATAGCATAATATAACAATACAAAAATAAACATCACGAAGTGCTCTAAGTTTCCAAAAGTATGCACCAAACCAAGCCTTGAGAAAGTTTCATGTCAAATAATAGCAAATTTTCAACCAAGCAAAAGCAAAACAGAAAGCCCAATCCCAAACCCGGTTTGTTGAAAATTGAATCCCGAGTAAATTAGGGTTGAATTCCCCAAATTGGGGAAAGAAAGAGCCTGGGTTTCATCAAGAAAGTTGGGCTCAAACCCGGAATGTTAAAAACAACCCAAAATAATAAAAATGATCCAATATCGCTCGATATTGAACCTCTTTATATCGGACAATATAGGGTGATATCGGCCGATATGAGTACAAACAAATACAACAAGTAAATTTCAACGTGTCACATTAGTTGGCCTTCAAAATCGATATATATCGGCCACACCGGTCGATATTTAGAACCATGTCTTTACTACAGAATAGGTACTTTTAAAATCTATCTATGTTTGTCTTTAAATTATCTAATTCTTGTTTGTCTTAAAGGTATACAGATCAAGAAAAGGGGTGATACTTTGTATAAAGGAGAAAGTGACAAGAGCAAGAATATATGCAGCACCCACATTGATTTGAATGTGAGTTGGTAAAAAGAAAATAGAAAGTTGGGATAAGTTTGCAATTTTCTAAATGTATTAAATGGTAAAAGTGGACTAAAAAGAGTATAAGGGTGTAAAGTATTGTACAATGAATTTTGGAGGAAATGATTTTTTAACAAAAAGGCTGGATCAAAATTCAAGGCTTGGCCTAGCCTTTAGCTTATACACATAAAGCTCAAGCCTGGATTTTCCAGACTGACTAGGCCCCAGGCTTGACTAGGAAATGAACTCTCGATAATGATAGTTAGATTTTTACTTAAAGGTGATTTCTCCCTTGAATGGTTGGAATGTACTTTGTGAACTGGACAAAGTCATGAGCATTTCGGTTCGTGGGCACTAGCATAAGGTCCTTGATGCCAGCTTGTCGTTCCTGATGTGTTGATGATTGCCATGTGTCCTTTTAATACCAGATATGAACCACAAACAGTGCTAATTTCTAATGTTCACTCTTCCCATTTCATGCTAGTTTACATGTACAAACATCTCTCAATATCGATGCCATGTTACACTACTCAAAAGTGTCTAGACCAAAAGTTATTCTTAATGTTGAGAACCTAATATGAGCTCTTCTTAACCTAAGGGATTGCACATGATTTTTTTTCTTTTGATAACCAACCATTTTTATTTTGTTAGATTACAATAATTGAATGTGTATACCATACATACAATCGCAAATTGTAGTCCAAAAGATTCAAATAAGCTTTATAATCAAATTAGAAATAACACCATTTATTGTAGCAGATATCGTATCTCTGACATTTTACTTCGACAATATTGAACGAAAATCATGTAGCACCTAGGCTTGTTCAATCAATTGTAAGTAGTGTTTACTCGAGCACTACTTATATAGCATGCAGTGCAAATTTGTTATTTTGTTGATTGTAATTGTAATTTTCCAGGGATCTTGGGGGTGGGATAACCTACTTAGGCTGCCTCAGTTCTATGCAACAAACAAAATGGTGTCATTGCAAAGTTTAGCGCCTCAGCTCACCTCATCTTGCAACACAGGCCTTACTAATAGTTTTGGCATCAATAAGAGAAGCCAAAAAAGGCTACAAGCCGCTAAAATAGGCGCCCAGGAAATGGCAGGTTCAATGTGATTCCTATGCTAAATTATGAGTACAAAAATATTTTCTTTATCAAACATTCCTAGTTTCTTTTGGCCATATAATGTTCTTGTTCATGCAATCTTCAGTTTCACTTTCTTAAGAAAATTTCAACAAACAATCGGAATGTGATATGATCTCAGTATGATATTACCATGGATGCTTGCTATCACATTTTCAGATCCAAACCTAACTTTTAACTAGTTTTTAAAATATTGATTTCAACGCTTCTAGAGTATCATCACCAACCTCCTTCCCGTGCTTTTCTTTGTTTAAAGGCAGAATCTACCGAGTTCTGCCCTCTTGGGTAGCACCAATATTTGGAGGCTTGGAGCACCGAATAACTTACATTTTCTCACATTTTGGGCTTATTTTACTTGCTGCTTGGATAAGAGATTGGTCGGAGAAGGATCTGGCAATTGTGGATGTCGGAGAGGGACTTGGGTCGGAGAGGGACCTGGCTGTTGCGATGTCGGAGAGAGACCTCGAGTCCAGTGTGGACTTGGGGCAAGGTCCGAAGCTTTCTCCTTGGACCCGCAATGATCCAGCTGGTGTGTCCAGTTTGTTGTTCGCTTGAGATGCTTCTTATGCGGTGGATACGTGTCACGATCTTGACGAGGGTCAAAATCTGACCACTACATATGGCAACTCCAAAAAACATTTCAACAAAAGTGAAGATAGATGTAAAGGCATTAAGATGGTTGTTAGGTGATTTCCCTTGTTGTTAATAATATTGAGTACTGTTAGGAGAGAAAGTTAAAGAGACAAGATTGGTCTAAAGTCGCCAAATGGTGTTATATGCAGTTATGAAATAGCATGAACTGAGAGGTAAGCTACTTATGTGTGATGGAAGTAACTAGATGAGGGTGTGTTACCTCATCTAGTCATTGAGTATTGTTAGGCTAGAAAAAGTTAAAGACAATACTGATACCCAGTCGCCAAGTGGTGTTTACATGCAGCTACGAAATAGCACGAACTGAAAGGCAAGCAACTTATGTGTGATGGAAGTAATTAGTTGAGGGCCTGTTACCTCATTGCCCCATTTATTTTCTTGTCTACATAAAACAATCATAGGACGGGTGTTACTAGGTTGAGCAGCATCCAGAAAAACTTTTTAAGATTTTCTACCTACCATAGACTATAAGTTGAAGAGGTTGGAAACGGACAAGTTTTAGTGACCATAGGAAATAGGGAGATGAACATATATTTGGTGATTAGGTGAACTTGAGGATTATCAAGATTTTGTAACTACCATATACTAGAAATTCCAAATGTCGGAAAAGGACAGATTTCAGTGAGTCGAGGGAAACAGGCAAGATGAAAATATGTTTGGTTGCCAGGTGAACCTGAGGATTAACAGATGTAGACCACTTGTATTGTTCTGTTATAGACTTCATGCTTATTTTAATTGAATGATTCAAGCTACTGATAATGATTGTATGTACATAAACATGATTAAGATATAGAAGGTTGTGAGAGTTGGTCGTTGGCTCAATATTAGACACTTGATTTTGAGAATAGCTTGACATTTGCACATGATTATTTATTACTAATGATCTGGATAAATTTTGCGAGACAGACAAAGAAACCATGATACATCTTTTTGTACATTGGAACCTTTGAACATCTGGAGACACAAACATGTCAGACTTCGTGACTCTGAGTCACCATTTTACTTTGTGGAAAAGCTAAATAGGTTAGAAAAGGTTACGGTATTAGCATGTCATATGGTATGAGGTTTTGAAGAGTTCTCCCTAAGAGATAAGTTTCTGATTTTGAGTTGGAAATTGGAGGAAGGGGGTGCAGAGGGACTTAATGATATCATTAAATTGCCGGTATAATGGATTGATGGGAAAACTAAGAAGTTGCTGGATGGCTTATTTATCTACTTGATTGGATGTGAAGTCAAAATATAATGAGGCCAGAAGACTATTTTTTCTCTCTCAAACTTTCTCCTTTTTTTCTTCTTTTTACAGATTTCTCCATTAGCTCACCTACTAAGGCCGCCTCAGTCCTATGCAACACACAAAATGGTTACATTGCATAGGCAGCACAGCCGGTTGCTTCTTAGAACACATGCCTCAGAAATGGTTTTGACATCAATAGGGGAGCCATCAGAGACTACAAACAGATAAATTGGCTCCCAGGTAACTGGCAGATCTTCATTGTGGTTCCCCATGCTAAAAGAGTATCATGCATGAGGGAAAAAAACTTTTTTTCTCAGACATTCCTAGTTTCTTTTAGCCTTTGTTCATGCAATCCTCATCTTTACTTTCTCAAGAAAGACGCAACAAACAATCTGAATGAGTTACAACCTTAATGTGATGGAGGCTTGTTATCCCATTTTCAGCTCCAAATCTAAAATTTTTACTTATTTTTTTAACATATTAATTTCATGCCTCTAGACACTGGTTGAGGGAGGAGGTCAAAGAGGGTCACATGACCCCCTAGGCCCACCCAAGAAAGGCTTTGGGTGCATAATTGTGCCCCTCAGACCCAATCACTCTCTCATCCCTGATTTCTGTCTGTGAGGAACCATCCCCTGGGGTTTCACAGCGAGTTTCAACTCGCGACATCGGTGACGGCTCTTGACCGCTCTCTTATCTCTGATGTTTGTCTCTGAGAAACTATCCCCATGGTCTCATTTTGGATCAGCATGGGTTACGCGGCGAGTCCCAACTCGCGACGCCAGCGACGACTCTCGACCTCTCTCTCATATATCTGATCTCTGTCTCTGAAAAATCATCCTCAATTCTCATAATCTCCGAGAAACCATCTTTGATCTCTGTCTCTCTCATCTCTGATCTCTAAATTCATCCCCTCTCAAATCTGAACTCACACTCAAATCCCTAAAACCTAAATCCCCAAATCTCATCTCATTTCTCTCGATCTCACTCTCAAATCCCTAAAATCCCTCTCTATAACACAGGAGCACTTGAGCAAGGAGCCAAGGACTTGGCGGCTTCCACCGCAGGTGACAAGTGGGACTAAGCGGCTTCCACGAGATCACGGCTCACGAGCCACACCCACCTCCTCATCGTCACCGTTGATATGCTAAAAAAATTTTGATTTTGAGTGCTCATTGATTTTATTTATCTTGTCATTGTGATAAATTTCTAAAAATTTTATTGTTAAACATGGAATAATTTATTTGATTAGTGGTAATATCCCAAAAAATTGAAAAATCATTATGATAAAGTTAGTTGATTAGTGATTAGTGTGTTGGGTTTTGTACTTTTGTTATAGTTTTATAGAGGTTGCATATTGGATGTACATTGTGAATGTAACTATTTGAATGTTTACTAATAACATATATATTGTGACATCAAATTATGCAAAATTACCGATAGTTGATTTTTTTTTTTTTGCTATGTATTTGTTCTAAATGAGAATAAATATGATACGTATTTGTTTTAAATGAAAAAAGATGTTATATTGGGTAGAGTGATATGTAACGTGTAGTTTCATTTTGTAACAACCGTTTTTATACAATTTTTGACATTATTCAATATTATTTTGTGCCCCCTCCCCCCGGTCTTTGAAATTCTGGCTATGCCACTGCTTCTAGAGTATCATTCGCCAACCTCTTTCCCATTGCATTTTCTTGTTAAGGTAGAATCCACCAAGCACTACCCTCGGTAGCACTGGTAGTAGGAGCATGAGTGACTTATGTTCTATGCTCTCATTTCTTGGGATTATTTTACTCACAACCAGTGTTTTAAATGTCGAATATCAGGAAAATGTCGGATGTTGGATTTCAGATTCTGGAGATACTTCGGGGCCATTTAGTAAATTTCGGACGTCATGACGGATAACAAATATATATCCTAGATGTCTTAAATAATGTAATTTTAAAATTCTTATCAATGTAATACATACACAACTTATGCAAAACTACATAAATATGTTTAGGATAGGTATAATTAACTTTAACATTTTACATATATTCACTAATCCATTGTTAAAATTTCTAAATTGTTTCAACTTCCAAGACTAATCAACATATTGGGTTTTTCCCAAAATGTCGGCCGACATTTTCCCGAAATGTCGGCCGACATATCGGATTTTTCCTGAAATATCGACCGACATTTTTCAAAACGCCATTTCAAATGCGGGTGGGGATGTGACGGTGAGGGCTTGAAAACGAAATGTCGGCCGATATTTCGGAAATGTCGGACGACATTTAAAACACTGCTCAAAACACAGCTAAGAGGTCGAGGGCTATATAGTCTCCTTTATTTCTTTAGATCATCATCTTGAATTTTAGCCATGAGTTATCATCGACAACAAAAATCTAAGCCTTAACTCTCAAATTTCTCATTCATAAAGGCAGAACATGCCTACAAACTTTACATTTAGTTTATATATGGCAAAGAAAGCACACTTTTGACTTCATATTGTAAATATATAACTTGAACCTGATGCAAGCACAGCACCAGGGAATTCAAATGCTGAATCAGACCCTTGTGACAGAGCCGTTGGCCAAAAACTGGTGCACATGCTGAGCACGGGAATGGGAGAACATCAGCCCCAGAGGGAATCATAATATTCTTTGTATTCGGGTACTTGAGACAAGAGATGAGCTGAGAGAACCCTAGGATGAGAATTGTGGTGTCTTTCCTTTTGTTTTCTTTCCTTAGTTGAATCCAAGCTGATAGCATTGTTTTTGTGGCCTAGTGTTAGAGTTTTTACATTTTAGTTTGATGGATTTGGAGATTTTTCTCAGCTAATGCAAGTTTTGAATACCTAGTCTTCCTATTTTAACTGTCATTTCGATTGTTCTTCTGCTACGTTTGATCTGGATATGAGAGGAAAGCATTTCCTAGCAATCCAGAGAGGAGTTCTCAGATCTGGGGTGCCCAGAGCCTTCATGGTTTCGATATATGGCACTTGTTGAAGCAAAAGATGTGTGAGAAATAAAGAATACTATGCTATCAATTTCCAAAAGGAAACACAAAGAAAATGAGTAGGAAAACGTAAAATGTTACCAACATTCCAACAATGAATGATGGTGTGACTCAGGAGCTGAAAATGAAGAGCATTGCAAATGATGGACAATGGTCCAGTATGAAATTTTTATTAAAAAAAAAAAAATTGAACCAACATTTTCTGCACATATTGATTTATATTTCACAATATGCTCTTATTAGGATGTGAACATTGGCCGCATTGATCAAACTGTAAACAAATCGACAACTGCTAAAACAACAGTTGCTACTCCACATTTTATACAGTTTGTGTAACCATGTAAAACAGCCAAAAGAAAAAACCAATGTGACACTACAGAGGAGAATCAAAACTGAAATATGACCAGAAATCTGAAAAAAATGAAGATTTTTTTCCATCTGCAACCCAAAACAAAAATTATAACAGCAAGCTAACAAATCAAATTGAACTGACTGAGGTTGATCTGAGATGAGGAAAAAAAAAAAAGCACCTGTAGACGAATCAGAAGCTTAGTGGTGACTCTATCTTTCGACTCCGTAGCCGAGGAGAGAGACGAAGTCATCGGTTTGAACTTGGAGCGAAGAATAGGGTAAGCGGAGGCCGGCAGCGACGGCACCTCGTCTAGCTCGCATTTAGGGTTTTGGAGCACGTGCCTGCATCGCCATTATAAGAAAAGAGAAGAAAAACCCAAGATTTTAAGAAAAGAAAGGGGAAGGGTTTGAGGTTCTCCCCTAGGGCTAGGGTTTTGAGAGATATATACTTCCAAATGATCGGAATGAACTGGGTGCTGATTCCAGAGGCTTCGAATTCGGATCGGAGAGCTGCGGCGTCGAAGACGGAGCGAATCGCCATGAGAGGGAGAGAGGGAGGACAGTGAGAGAATCTCAATTTATCTCTGATTTTTTTTTTTTTTCTTTTCTCTGTATATGTTTTTTCCTCCCAATTTTGAGTTACGGCCCTATGAGGACAAAGAAGGTGAGACGAGTTTTTTTGACCTGAATACCATCCACTTTATTTATTATTGCAAAAATTTTTGAGAGAACTTTATTGCTAATATGGCCCAATATAAAAACCTAGATTACTACTTGCGGTGGAACTAAGCAGCGAAAAGGAGGAGGAGAGCGGAGGAAGAAGAAGGAGTGAGAAGATGGGAGAGAGAGTGGGAAGATGAGACATGGGAGAGACTAGAGGAGAGAGCCTCTCATTCTTCTGTGACTCTTTTTTTTTGGAGGACGGACGGACAAAGTGTAAGAAGGAGTGATGGGAAAACATAACATCACTTGGTTTGATGAAAAATAATAATTTTTTGGTGCATGCAAGTTTTGGTCTAGAAGCGGATACTTCCATTCAAAAATTATGAATACACCCGAGTGACTAAGACACCCACATATGTGATAAAGATATTTCAAAAAAAATTCAAAAAAAGACAAAAATACCTTCTTCTTCTTCTTCGCCCCTCCTCCTCCACCTTCATCGACGACCCCCGGCCTCCGCGTCTCCCTCACAGACGACCACCTCCTCCCCCCGCCCCCCGATCCCCCTGGGGGATCTGGCAGCCGAACAGGAGGGGAGGAAAAAGAAAAAGAAAAAAGTGTTTTGAACTTTTCACCAAGAGTGAAAATGTCAAGTAATAATTTATGGGGTGCCATCAACACTTTTTGGGGATATCCGCACCCTTTTAGTCTCGAACCTGCGAAATTCGCGCTCAAACCAAAACTCAAAACTGAGCTAATAGGCCGTGCTGAAATGTAAAATAATATCATTTAAATATAATCACATGCAAACCAACCAGACATGAGTATTTCAAGTTAAACGAGCACAAAATGAAAGCAAATGAGGGAACAACTTAGGTAGTAAAAAGAAAAAACTCAAAAGCTAGAGTTTGGCAGTGCAAACACAACTACAAAAGTGCATGAAGAAATTTTGATAATCAAAAAGAAAAAGAACCAAAGAAATAAAAAACTAAGAAGCAAAGACACTAATAGAATGTTCAACGCTGCTGCAACAACCAAACATTTTCTTTAAGAAGGAGAGTAGCAGTCATACCAAAATACAAGTTCTGTTCTGACAACTAATTTTGCCACCACTAAAACGGTCACACGACATTCACCACAATCCAGGAGAATGAGGATTATATTGTGCTCGAAGAAGCTATAGATCAATCCAATGACATCTGATCGGTTCTAAGCTTGCAAAACTCATCAGTATCCCGATACAGGCAAACATAACTGTGCCAAGAGGGCCTCAACCTTCGCAATCTGGTTTTGTTCTTTGGAGGCGAACTCCTGTTTTCTTCGTCAAAGAGGCCGTGCTTCCACTTTTCCACTTGAAACACACCAGACTGATGTATGCTTTTCTCGCAATACCATCCATTGAATCTATCCCTACCCTTCACCCCCCTCCAATGAACCTCTCCCTCAGTTGCCCCATATCTCCCCTATTTGGATAGCCCTGACTCCCCGCCTAAATTTCTCTCAGCATCTATGGGGTCTGCTCCATCGAGCTTGTTCTCCAACCCATGAGAATAGTGACCTCTTTCTTTCCTTCTTGCACTGATTAATCTCACTGGCTCTGATCCATTTGCAGCTGCACCAATTTCTGATGGAGTTTCTACATTTTTCTTCCTAAATGCTGTCCTTTTTCTTGTTGGTGGAGCGTAAACTTCATTCAAAATACCCCTACACCCCCAAGAAACCAGCAGCCACACTGACATAATAAGAGCCGTCAAACTTCAATTTTTAATCATCCATCAATGGTTGAATTCCATCTAACCATCCTTGGAGCTGCAAGCTGCAACCCTCCATGAAGGGATCAGGCACTCTATCAGCTATGCTCATCACTTCCTGTCTCAGACTCCGCGTCTGCTGTTCATCTGGGAACAACTTCATTGATTCACCACCTCATTCCACATCCTCCTCATAATAAACTTCATTCACCCTTACCAAATCCACCCAATTCTTCATTAAACTGATATTGATGGTAGCAGCATCATCCATACTTCCATAATGTAGCACAATGCACACATGCAGAGGCTCACATAACCTGCATACCAACAAATAGAAGCACGAGGCATCACTTCAACTCCAATATACAACCCGGAAGCAATCATGAAGCGGCACTGTTGATCACTTACATAGATGAATGAGAGTCCATTAACTTCATTCTGCAGTTTCGACAAATAAGTACAAGAAGCCAAAATAAAAGCAGCAATATTTCTATGGTGAAGACCCAAAATGATCATATCCAAATTGACTGGAGATCTTATCTGGCTCGATCTGTATCCAACTACCAAGAGTTCCCATAAGGAAGCATCCGGAGAAATAGATCGGTTGAGCATTTCATCTAGTACTTGCAACACTTCAGAAAGGTGACCATGTTTGCACAGATTACAAGCCCAAGAGTTAAAAGTTGATGCCTGAGGCACATGCCCTTTACCCAACATTTCTGTCAATAGCTCATGTGCTGGAGAAATTTCATCTTTTCTAATCAACCCGGCAATTACACTCTCATAAGTATGTGTGTTCCACTGGAGACCCTTCAGAAGCATTTCATTCATAATCTCCCTTGCTTTCCCCATTTCACCAGCTTTAACATAGCCAGATATGAGCACATTGAAGGTTGTCGAGTCGGGCATGCATCCTGCTTTTTCCATGCAAATAACCATCCTACTAGCTCTTTTGAAATCACCTTGCCTGCAAAGACCATCTATGTAGGTATTGTAAGTTGAAACATTAGGAGCAAGACCAGTCAGAAGAATTTCATCAAACATCTCATCAACCTTGAGAAAATCATTTTTCAAGAGTAATCCATTAAGGACACTGTTATAGCTCGATATGTCTGGCCTTTTATCCTCTGATTTCATCTTAGTCAGAACAGAATACGCATAATCTCCCTTCCCTGCCCTAACAAGAAAATCAATCACACTGTTGTAGTCCGATGTGTCTGGCAAGATACCAGCACTTCCCATTACTTCTAAGAAATCCATGACCTCGCTGACTTCTCCATGCTTACAGAGTGAGTTGAGCACTTGAGAGTACATTTTTGAATCAGGGGTGCGCTCGTCAAGTTGCATCAAATTCAAGAGTTCTACTGCAGAACTAACCTTTCCATTCCTACAAAGAGCTCTGATTAGAATACGGAAGGTTGAGGCTTCAAGGCGAATCCTCATCTCTAGACTTTTCATCAAAACATCTCGGACCAAAATAAGGCCCTCCTCTTTCTTACATAAAACGGAGAGTAATGAGTTCAGTGAAAGTACCGAAGGGGTGCATCGAAATTTTGGGATCCGGTAGAAGGTGTCAATGGCATCTTGAAGCAAACTGAGTTTTCCATAATACTGAATTAGATTTGCAAAGATTCTCTCCGGAATTTCTAGTCTCTCAGCCTTCTCAAGATGGTCCAGAATCAGATGGAGATGGGAGAAGAGACGCTTGTGAGATAGATATTTAATCATAAAGGAGTAAGCAGAGGGGCTTGGATCAGTGCCATAGTTGTGGAATGAATCATTCATAATGGCGACAAAATTGGCCTTGGGGTTCACTTCTGACACCTTCTTCTTAAGGGTTCTCATTGCTTGCAGCTCATTGTACGCCCTGTGCCACTTGTCTTTGTATGGAGCGAGAGGCCATTTCAATATTCTCATATTGTCACTGCTTAGAAGAGAGCTACGTATTCCCACCCATTTATAATGCAGTGCATTAGCGTCCTTCTGAGCTGAAATAACCTGGATATGTGGGAAAAAGACAGAGTTAATGATAATGTCTAAATTATGATACATGACCATCGTGCAAAACATCAATCCATGGGAACGAGGGACCAGGGTCAATATAGATTCCCCCCCCCCCCCCCCTCTAGTATATGGGGTCAATACCAGATGTTGATATTGCACATTCTATATAATATAAATATGAGATAGACTTGTGTCATTCCGGAAGGATTCGAGGTCGAATCCTTCCCACTCAAATACAACCCTCTGACATTCGAATACAAGATCCACTCTGTTGAAGTTGATCTATATTATTTCAAGTATCTATAAACTAAAAATCATGTGTTTGAATATTTTTTGCCTGTCTATCAAGCGACACAAAATGGACAGCTGGAAGTAGTGAGTTGGGTAGATCTATGTCTTCAAACATGCAAATTCTCGATCCGGCCATTTGATCATGATCTAAACATATAAAAAAAAAAACCCTACAAACCAATATTTGTTAGGTTCCAAATGTTCTACGTCGTTAAACTAACCAACTCACTGTTTAGACCGTTCGTTTTTTTTCCCTACTTAATGCATGGGCAAAAAGTATTCAAAGCACTTGATTTTTGTTTTAAAGATACTTGAAATAATATAGATCAACTACAACAGAGTGGATCTTGTATTCGAATGTTGGAATTTGAGTGGGAAAGATTAGGCCTCAAATCCTTCCGGAATGACACAAGTCCATCTCATATAATATTGACAATTTAAAGGTAATTATAAAGTTCCATCAGCCATTTATTTAATAAATATGTCACAACATGCATGAAAAAGCATACAAGTATTGATGATATAAACACAATGCAATAAAATAAAATAAAAATTACAAAAAAATTCTAAAAATAAATTCAAAGTTCATAATTTATAAATCATGATAAGCTTACTGCTCACTGGATTAGAATGAATGAATGAAAGAATAAAGAACGAAATCCTCACTCACTCTAAATTTAAGGCTTCGAATAACATACTTGCAAAAAGCAAAAGATATAAATAAGAATTATAAAAAACACATATAACTGAATATATAAACATAACTATAAAAAAATATTACATTCTGATTCTCAACTTGCCCTTAACAGCATAGATAAACATCATATGTAAACAATAAAAATTAATAATAAACTATAAATAGTTTTAAAATCCCCTCAACTGTCAAGTTCCTAAGTTAATAATAGCATAATATAACAATACAACAAGAAACATCACGAATTGCTCCAAGTTTCCAAAAGTACGCACTAAACCAAGCCTTAAGAAAGTTTCATGTCACCACAAACAATAAATAATAGCAAATTTTCAACCAAGCAAAAGCAAAATAGAAAGCCCAATCCAAAAGCCGGTTTGTTGAAAATTGAGTCCGAGTAAATTAGGGTTGAATTCCCAAAATTGGGGAAAGAAAGAGCCTGGGTTTGGCCAGGAAAGTTGGGCTCAAACCCGGTATGTTAAAAAAAGACAAAATAATAAAAATGATCCAAAATCGCTCGATATTCACCCCTTTATGTCGGACAATATAGGGTGATATCGGCCGGTATGAGTACAAACCAATACAACAAGTAAAAGTCATCGTATCGCATTAGTTGGCCTTCAAAATCGATATATATCAGCCACACCGGTCGATATTTAGAACCAAGTCTTTACTACAGAATAGGTACTTTAAAATCTATCTATGTTTGTCTTCAAATTATCTAATTCTTGTTTGTCTTAAAGGTATACAGATCGAGAAAAGGGGTGATACTTTGTATAAAGGAGAAAGTGGCAAGAGCAAGAATATATTCAGCACCCACAATGATTTGAATGTGAGTTGGTAAAAAGAAAATAGAAAGTTGGGATAAATTTGCAATTTTCTAAATGTATTAAATGGTAAAAGTGGACTAAAAACAGTATTAGGGTGTAAAGTATTGTACAATGAATTTTGGAGGAAATGATTTGTTAACAAAAAGGCTGGGTCAAAATTCAAGGCTTGGCCCAGCCTTCAGCTTATACACATAAAGCTCAAGCGTGGATTTTCCGGCCTGACTAGGCCCCATGCTTGCCTAGGACATGAACTCTCAATAATGATAGTTAGATTTTTACTTAAAGGTGATTTCTCCCGTGAATGGTTGGAATGTACTTTGTGAATTGGAGAAAGTCATGAGCATTTCGGTTCGTGGACACTAGCATAAGGTCCTTGATGCCAGCTTGTCGTTCTTGATGTGTTGATGATTGCCATGTGTCCTTTTAATAGCAGATATGAACCACAAACAATGCTAATTTCTAATGTTCACTCTTCCCATTTCATGCTAGTTTACATCTACAAACATCTCTCAATATCGATGCCATGTTACACTACTCAAAAGTGTCTAGACAAAAAGTTATTCTTAATGTTGAGAACCTAATATGAGCTCTTCTTATAACCTAAGGGATTGCACAGGATTTTTTTCTTTTGATAACCAACCATTTTTATTTTTTTAGATTAAAATAATTGAATGTGTATACCATACATGCAATTGCAAATTGTAGTCCAAAAGATGCAAATGCGCTGTATAATCAAATTAGCAATAACACCATTTATTGCAGCAGATGGTCGTATCTCTGACATTTTACTTCGACAATATTGAACGAAATCATGTAGAACCTAGGCTTGTTCAATCAATTGTAAATAGCGTTTACTCGAGCACTACTTATATAGCATGCAGTGCAAATTTGTTATTTTGTTGATTGTAATTGTAATTTTCCAGTGATCTTGGGGGTGAGATAACCTACTTAGGCTGCCTCAGTTCTATGCAACAAACAAAATGGTGTCATTGCACAGTTCAGCACCTCAGCTCGCCTCATCTTGCAACACAGGCCTTACAAATAGTTTTGGCATCAATAAGAGAAGCCAAAAAAGACTACAAATAGCTAAACTCCCAGGAAATGGCAGGTTCGATGTGGTTCCCTATGCTAAATTATGAGTACAAAAATATTTTCTTTATCGAACATTCCTAGTTTCTTTTGGCCATATAATATTCTTGTTCATGCAATCTTCAGTTTCACTTTCTTAAGAAAATTTCAACAAACGATCGGAATGTGATATGATCTCAGTATGATATTACCATGGATGCTTGCTATCACATTTTCAGATCCAAACCTAACTTTTAACTAGTTTTCTAAAATATTGGTTTCAATGCTTCTAGAGTATCATCACCAACCTCTTTCCCGTGCTTTTCTTTGTTTAAAGGCAGAATCTACCGAGTTCTGCCCTCTTAGGTAGCACCAATATTTGGAGGCTTGGAGCACCGAATAACTTACATTTTCTCACATTTTGGGCTTATTTTACTTGCTGCTTGGATAAGAGATTGGGGTTCTATGTTTCCATTATTACCCTATATGTTCAACTTGAATTTTTGCCACAAGTCATCATCCATCAGACAAATTAAGACTTAAATTTCACTTCACTGTCTTAAAGGCAACAGGGTGGCACATGCGGACAAACTTTAAAGTTTAAACTTTAAACTTAGTGGATATAGCACCAAGAAAGCACACTTGACCTCATATTGTAAATATATCTCAAAACTTCATGGTGTCTCAACCACCGATAGACTATAGCATTATACTAAAGCAAAAGATGTGTGAGAAAAAGATAATACCTTAGAATCAATTGCAAAAAGGAAATACAAGGGAAACGAGCAAAAAAAACAGAAAATGTTACCAACAAGGAATTATGGTGCAACACAGGACAGCAAAATGAAAAGCATTACAAACGATGGACAACGGTGTGGTTCACATCCTTGAACTCAGTGCAAATCTAGCTAATTAAACCAAATACACTACAGTCTACATCTGTAGTTTATTGGCTCAAATGCTTAAATATTTTGACCTCACACTAGTACTCAGGTAAAATTCTTGTATCATGTACAATTAAATAACAAAAAGATAATTTACTGTATTTATGAAACCATCACAACCAAAATGCAAGGGAAAAATTCCTGTGTCCTAACTGAAAGAAACAACTAAATATTGAAGAACTATGTGCTTTTCATAACAAAATTCCCAGCCTACTGGCGGAAAGAAGCAGCTCATTGTTTGTGAAAATACAACTACCAAGATACAAAGCCAGACTCTATCTCAGAAATGGCAGGCTCATCACCTTGTTAGAACAGCCAGCTAATAATTGATGGGTTGGTGATGTCACGATGAAACCTAAAAAGGTATGTATAATGAATAGTTCAATTAGAAATTATAAAAGACAAAAAAAAAAAACATTTGAACCAATATTTTCTGGATGCACAAATAAGATTCAAATTTCAGAATATGCTGACATTGACCGCATTGATCAAACTGTAAATCAACAACTACTAGAACGACAATCGCTACTCCAAATTCGATATAATTTATGTAACCATGTAAAACAGCCAAAATAAAGAACAGTATGATATTAAAAGGGAATTTACATTGAAATATGGACAAAATTTTGGAAAAGGTGAAGATTTTTTATCCACTGCAACCCAATACAAAGTTATAGCAGTAACAAATCAAATGGACTGAGGTTAAATTGAGCTAAAGAAGAAGAATACCTGAAGACGAATCAAAAGCTCGGGAATGGTTTGAGTTTCTCTCTATAGAACTAGGGTTCTAAGGAAGGGGGTACTTCTAAATGGGCGGATCGGGTAGCTCCGGCATCGAAGAAGAGGCGGACCACCATGAGGGGAAGCTTTAATTTGTCTCTGATTTTTTTCCCCTCTATATTTTTTCTACCAATTTTGAGTCAGTTGTCTGAGGGAGCGGATATCTCCAGCCAAAAGAATGATGAAAGCACCCAGTGTTGAAGGCACCCCAAAAACTGATTAATGCAGCCCCCTCCCCTCCAAATTTTTTTAAAAATACAAAAAATGTCATCTCCTCCTCCTCTCCCTCCTTTGCCGCAATTCCCGGCCACCGCCCCTCTTACCGGTGAACACCCCCTCCCCCTCTCTTCCCCTTCCCCTCCCTGACCCTGGCCTCCCCCCTCCGCCCTACTCCGCCTCCCCCCTCCTCCCCCCTCGGTTCTGGCCTGTTCGGTCGGAACTGGCTGAAACAGACCAGAGGTTGTTCGGCCAGCTCTGGCCAAACAGTCCTGAACTGCTCGGTTAGAGATGGGCGAACAAGTTCTGGCCAGTTCGGCTAGATCTGCCCGAACAGGCCAAATCTGATCAAAATGAGAGAAGAGAGGTCAGGAGAGGGGCGGAGTAGGAGCGAGAGGGAGGGGAAGGAGAAGAGGAGGGGGAGCGGGTGGGGGCTGGTGAGAGGGGGGAGGAGAAGAGGAGGGGGAGGGGAGGGGAAGGCCGGCAAGAGGGTGGAGGAGGCGGAGGCCATAATGGGGGGAGGAGGAAGGGAGGGGGGGAGGAGGAAGAAGAAGGGTTTTTTAGGACTTTTTACTAAGGGTAAAAATGTCAAAAAAAATGACAAACTTGTAATAATTTGTGGGGTGCTTTCATCATTTTTTTTTTTTGGGTGGAGGGGGGATAACCGCTCCTGTTATCTGATGAGTGACAAGTACAGTTATAGGTTTTTTAGATACTGGTACCCCATATCCTGTCAAATTTAAAAAGAGTCATCCATATCATATGATTTACTTCTAAGTCCCTCAAATCCCATGAGTTATTTCAAAATAGTCCTTCTAGTTAAATTAACTAGAAAATTATATTTTGTTTAACTAAAAGAATATGTTCTTGCTCACTTTATTCCTTCTTTTTTGATGGTTCTAAACCACCCATTTAAAATAAATTCAATTCTAGCATGAGACGGGGGTGCAAGAGAAAGGACAAAGAGGAAATGGGTAAGAATGTATGTGTGTCATAGAGAGAGAGAGAGAGAGAGAGAGAGAGAGAGAGAAACTCAAATATGATTATGATTTAACTATAGTAAAGATTGCATCTCAAGAAAACACATGGTTATATAATTAATGAATGATATTGTTAGCCCAAGGCCCATCATTCTAGTTTTGATGATGATTAACTCATGTACTTATAATACTACTGATCTTGTGATGTTTAAGTTTACAAGTTTAATCAAGATCTTTTTTTTTTTTTTTTTTGAGAAAATATTTAATCAAGATCTTAGTTTGGTGTTTAGCTTCATCAATAGACTCAAAGTCAATGTTTGAAGTTAGCACGTGTTAATTTAAGAGTTCAAGGACAAAGAATACATCATGTGCTCAAGAAGGAGTCTATCTCAAAGTAATACTCTAGTTTGGATCAAATCAAGGAGCTAAATTAGTAACAGAAAATAGTAAAAGGGACTAAATTCATGCAATTTAAACAATGTAGAAGACTTGTTCGCAAATAATATGTTTTGACGGACTCTTTTTAAATTCGACAATAAAGTTGGGGGCAAATGCTAAAAAACCCAACAATATTTCTGGAGTTGAGACGATTGGCTTACCCTCCAGTTTGTACGTTAATGTAAATAAAATATGGAACAAAATTAAAAATATAAACTTCGGCCCATGCGCCGGTCTCGAACCTGCGACCTTCGAGTTATCAGCACGACGCGTTCAGGAATTAAAATTACACGATTTCATAAATAATTTAAATAAACACAGAAAAACTAGCCAACTGTTAAGAGGAGTCAAAAAGGGATGGCTATCCACATGTTACATCCTCTACCCACTCCCGTCAATTCCCCATCAAAGCCACTGTGCTCCATTAATGGGTTTACTATGCGCTGATGCAAGCGATGACGCAAGCGACTGCATAGTGCCCTCAAGGTTTTCCTATAAATAGGCCCTTCCTGATTCATTTCAATGTACACAATTCAGAAATCAATAAGAATTCCTACTTCTACTCTGCCTCTAGATTTCTCTATCTTGGTGTTATATTCTCGGAGTTTTTACAACACGTTATCAGCACGATCGCTCTAGTCTGTCTCTAGGCTCTACCTCCGTCAGCTCAGGGAAAAAGCCTACTACGTCAAGTCTCTGCCTCCATTAGCTAAAGGTAAAGATCTTGTCACGAGCCTCTGCTTCCATTGCTCAAGGAAGAGTCCTATCACAAGTCCCAGCCTCTACCCCTACAATCTCAAGGTAAAATTGGCAAGTTACTATATTTATAATATTCGTATAACACCAGTACTATAATGAAAGGAGGCTCTGCCACCTATTTATAGAAATGTGATGTGATTACGAAAACTGAATTATTATACTAATTATATTCATATAACATCATTACTATAATGAAAGGAGGCTCTGCCACCTATTTGTAGTAAAGTGATGTGATTATGATATCTTTACTAACATCTAACTTGATGCTTGCGTGGATTAAACCCCAAGCTTCCAATATTGTATATTTTATTATTCTGCTATTATATCTGGACAAACACCCACTGAAAGGTTTACCGAGTAGCGTGGTGTGCCAATATTTATTTCAATAATTATTACCTGCAAAACACCCACCAAGTAGAGTGGCGTGCATATATTATAGCTCATAAATATATATATAGTATAATGCTTTTATTTTACCATTTCGATAATTACAATATTTAATTATATAAAATCTAAATTGTTTTTCTCTCTCCCCAAACGGCTAAAAACCCCCAACGGCTATACCCCCAACGGCTAAAAAACCCCCAACGGCTATGATCCCCCAACGGCTATTAACCCAACGGCTGTAAACGGCTATTTTTTCTCCTATAAATTGGTGAGTTCTCAACCACACAACTCACTCCTCAATCTCTCTAAAAATTTTCATCATCTCTAGAAGCTTTGCGTTCGAGTTTTTTTCGCATGATGCTTAGTCCAGCTTTGATGTTTCTTATTGCCGTCATCATCATCAACACTTCTATCGTTTTTCTTGGAGACATGGATCCAAGTGAATTATACCCGTATTTTTTTATTTTAATGTTCACTTTTCCTCTTCTACTTGTAGCTATTATGGTTGACATGCAAGTTTTCTTTGAGAAATAAAAATGTTGTGATTCTAATTATTTTTTTTATATTTTGTTATAGTTATCACCATGTCAAACTTTGCAAAGCTTGAGTTCGTTCCACTTGATATCACGGGGAGGAATTATATGTCTTGGGTTATTGATATTGAGATGCATCTTGAATCAATGGGTCTCACTGAAACCATTAAAGAAATAAACTCTACGACATTGCAAGATAAGGCAAAGGCGACAATCTTTATCCGCAGACATCTTGATGAAAGTTTAAAATGTGAATATCTCACTGTAAGAGACCCAGGTATCTTATGGAAAAATCTCAAAGAAAGATTTGATCATTAAAAGGAGGTTATACTCCCTGCCACCCGTGATGAATGGAATGCTTTGCGCTTCCAAGATTTTAAGAAAGTTAGCGACTACAACTCTGCAATGTTCAGAATAGTATCCCAGTTGAAATTCTGTGGGGTAGATATCACAGATGAAGAAATGTTGGAGAAAACTTACTCCACATTTCATGCATCTAATATAACACTGCAACAACAATATAGGTTGCGTGGATTTAAGAAATATTCTGAACTAATTTCATCTCTTCTTGTGGCAGAGAAAATAATGAACTTTTGATCAAAAATCATCAGTCTCGTCCCACTGGTTCAGCAGCATTTCCAGAAGCAAATGCTGCATTTTCTAAAAATTATGGACGAGGATATAATTATGGACGCGGCCGTGGACGTGGTCGTGGTCGTGGCCGTGGACGTGGCCGTGGACGCGGTCGAAGTGGTTTTTACAACCCTTCACAGAATAACGCGATCCACAAGAAGCATCATGTTGAAAGACATGAAAAAGGAAAAGATGTTCGTGAAAGTTCTCTTCGGAATCCTGAAGATTCCTGTTATAAATGTGGCTCCAAAGGACACTGGTCTAGAGTGTGCCGAACACCGGAGCACCTTTGCAAGCTTTACAAAGCATCCTTGAAAGGAAAAGAGAAAGAAGTGAATTTCACTGAACATGATGATCCTACGGATGATTCAACTCATCTTGATACTTCAGATTTTACTGATGATTTTGTTGATCTTCCAATACATCATGACGCTGGTGATAATTAGACATTTGATTATGTATATCATATTTTGTTATTTGTAATCTTCAAATTTATCTTTGAATAAAATATTTCCCTTATAATAATATGTTTCAAAATATTCTTACCAAATTGTTTATTTTGCATGAAGCTTGATATGGATTATTCTAATGATGAAGTCAAGACCAAAAATGGAGAGATTTGCATACCGGATAGCGGTACTACACATACTATTCTCAAACATAAAAGGTACTTCTCTGAATTAAAACCAACAAAGGCAATCATCAATACAATATCAGGTCCTGTAGACTTGATTGAAGGGACTGGTAAAGCCAGCTTTATATTGCCAAATGGAACAAAGTTTTTCATAAAAGATGCTTTGTTTTCACCAAAATCTAAAAGAAATTTGTTGAGTTTTAATGATATATATCTTCATGGATATGATACTCAGTCTGCAACTGAAGAAAATATGAAGTATATGTATCTTACTACTTATATATCAGGTAAGAAGTACATACTAGAAAAACTACCAAAGCTATCCTCAGGATTGCATTACACATATATAAATGTGATAGAGTCACATATGGTAGTTAAAGAGGATACAGAGACAATAACTCTGTGGCATGATCGTTTAGGTCATCCTGATTCAATGATGATGCGAAGAATTATTGAAAATTCACATGGACATACATTAAAGGGCCAGAAGATCCTTCAAGTTAGTAAGATTCCATGTGAAGCTTGTTCTCTAGGAAAATTAATTATGAGACCGTCACCAGCTAAAATAAAACAGAATCACCTACATTTCTTGAACGTATCCAAGGTGATATCTGTGGGCCTATACACCCATTGTGTGGACCATTTAGATAATTTATGGTATTGATAGATGCCTCTAGTAGATGGTCACACGTTTGTTTATTGTCAACTCGCAATGTGACATTTGCGAGATTTCTTGCTCAGATAATTAGATTAAGGGCACAATTTCCTGATTATACAATCAAGAGAGTTAGACTTGACAATGCTGGTGAGTTCACGTCTCAGGCTTTTAATGATTATTGTATGTCGATTGGAATAGTTGTTGAACATCCTGTTGCCCATGTACATACACAAAATGGTTTGGCTGAGTCGCTGATTAAACGCCTCCAACTTATTGCTAGACCATTAATAATGAGAACAAAGCTTCCTATTTCTGTATGGGGTCATGCAGTTTTACATGCTGCAGCATTAATTCGCATCAGACCAAGTGCATATCATGAGTACTCCCCTCTACAATTAGCATTTGGTCAAGAACCAAATATTTCCCATCTTAGAATTTTTGGTTGTGCGGTATATGTACCAATTTCTCCACCACAACGTACAAAGATGGGTCCTCAAAGGAGACTGGGAATATATGTCGGCTATGAAACTCCTTCTATTATAAGATATCTGGAGCCTAAAACCGGTGATATTTTTACGGCTCGATTTGCCGATTGCCACTTCAATGAGGCAATTTTCCCAGCATTAGGGGGAGAAAAGAAACAGCTGGAGAAGGAGATTACATGGAGTGAACCATCCTTATTGCATCTTGATCCTCACACAAGACAATGTGAGACAGAAGTGCAAAAGATTATGCATTTACAAGAAATAGCAAATCAATTGCCAGATGCGTTCACTGATACAAAAAGAGTGACTAAATCATATATACCAGCTGTAAATGCTCCTGCTCGGATTGAAATCCCAAAAGGACAACCCGAGAATGAAGTCACTCATGAGTCTAAGACACGCCTGAAACGTGGTAGACCAATCGGTTCCAAAGATAAAAATCCTCGAAAAAGAAAAGGAGCAGATAAGCACGATGACCCCAATGTGCAAGAATGTGTTCCAGAAGAAACACAAAATAAACAAGAATGTGTTCCAGAAGAAACACAAAATAAGACAAATCAAGAGATGAAAAATCCTGAAGACATAGAAAATCATGAAATCTCTATTGATTATGTCAATACAGGAGGATTATGGAATCGAAATAAGATGAAAAATATAGATGAAATATTTTCCTATTCCGTAGCATGTGATATTGTTAACGGAAGTGAGGATCCTGAACCAAGATCCGTCACTGAATGTCAAAATAGACATGATTGGACAAAGTGGAAAGACGCTATACAGGCTGAATTGAGTTCGCTTAATAAGCGTAAAGTATTTGGACCTATTATCCTCACGCCTGAAGCCGTGAGGCCAGTAGGATACAAATGGGTCTTTGTACGAAAACGCAACGAGAAAAACGAGATTGTAAGGTATAAAGCTCGACTTGTTGCTCAAGGTTTTTCGCAAAGACCTGGAATTGATTATGAAGAAACGTATTCTCCAGTAATGGATGCAATTACGTTTAGATATTTAATCAGCCTAGCTGTTTCTAAAAATTTAGAAATACGTCTTATGGATGTTGTTACAGCTTATTTATATGGATCGCTTGATAGCGATATTTATATGAAAATCCCTGAAGGATTTAAAATGCCTGAAGCATTAAGTTCAAAACCCAAAGAATTATATTCGATCAAATTGCAAAGATCATTATATGGGTTAAAACAATCAGGGCGCATGTGGTATAATCGCTTAAGCGAGTATTTATTAAAGAAGGATATGTAAATAATCCTATATGCCCATGTGTTTTTATAAAGAAAACAACATCCGGATTCATTATCATTGCTGTATATGTTGATGATTTAAATATTATTGGGACTCACAAAGAGATCCTAGAAGCAATGATATATTTAAAGAATGAATTTGAAATGAAAGACCTTGGAAAAACCAAATATTGTATTGGTTTACAGATTGAGCACTTTCAAAATGGAATACTTTTGCATCAATCAAATTATACTGAAAAGGTCTTAAAACGCTTTAACATGGATAAAGCAAACCCTTTGAGCACTCCAATGGTTGTTAGATCATTGAATGTGGAAAAAGATCCATTTCGCCCTCGCGAAGATAATGAAGAGGTTCTTGGTCTTGAAGTACCATACCTAAGTGCAATTGGAGCTCTTATGTATCTGGCTAATTGTACCCGACCAGATATAGCATTTGCTACTAACTTATTAGCAAGATTTAGCTCATCTCCTACACGGAGACATTGGAATGGTATTAAACATGTATTTCGTTATCTTCGAGGAACAACTAACTTTGGTTTGTTTTATTCCAGAGGATCAAAACAAGAAATAACTGGTTATGCAGATGCAGGTTATTTGTCAGATCCACATAAAGCCAAGTCTCAAACAGGATATGTGTTCACATGTGGAGGTGCAGCGATCTCTTGGCGTTCACAAAAGCAGACACTTATTGCCACTTCTTCTAATCATGCTGAAGTCATAGCACTCCATGAAGCAAGTCGAGAATGTGTATGGCTAAGGTCTGTAACTCAACACATCCAAGAAACTTGTGGATTACCAGTCAACAGAGATCCAACAGTACTGTTTGAAGACAATGCTGCATGTGTCGCTCAAATGAAGGAAGGATTCATCAAAAGCGACCGTACCAAGCATATACCCCCAAAGTTCTTCTCATTCAGCCAAGAGCTTGAAAAGGATAAGAAAATTAATATTCAGTATATCCGATCAAGTGATAATGTGGCAGATCTCTTTACAAAGGCGCTTCCCCCTACAACTTTCAGAAAGCTTATTCATGATATTGGGATGCGTCATAAGCGAGATTTATGAAGAAGAAATACTTATGTCAACTTGAGGGGGAGCTTACGTGGCTGCACTCTTTTTCCCTTACTATGGTTTTGTCCCACAGGGTTTTCCTGGTAAGGTTTTTAACGAGGCAGCATAGAACACGTATACAGAGATGATGTACTCTTTTTCCCTTCGCTATGGTTTTGTCCCACTGGGTTTTCCTAGCAAGGTTTTTAATGAGACATCATGTATGATGGATAGCCAAGGGGGAGTGTTAAGAGGAGTCAAAAAGGGATGTCTATCCACATGTTACATCCTCTACCCACTCCCGTCAATTCCCCATCAAAGCCACTGTGCTCCATTAATGGGTTTACTATGCGCTGATGCAAGCGATGACGCAAGCGACTGCATAGTGCCCTCAAGGTTTTCCTATAAATAGGCCCTTCCTGATTCATTTCAATGTACACAATTCAGAAATCAATAAGAATTCCTACTTCTACTCTGCCTCTAGATTTCTCTGTCTTGGTGTTATATTCTCGGAGTTTTTACAACACCAACTACACTTTAATTTATCACAACAAATAGAGAGGGAGGGAATGTGAGCTGACAATGAAATACACTAACGTGTTTGGTTGCAAGGAAGTGGGCGGAAGTAAAGAAATGAGAAAGTATAATTGCTCACTTCCCTATCTATCCAAACACCAGAAAAGAAAATAAGAAAATTATTTTTCATTTTCTCTTTTCTCTCTTACATAAAATTATTTTTCATTTTCTCTTTTCTCTCTTACATAACCATTTCCTCACTTTCAGAGTGCTACAGTTAATTTGATGGTCATGTAAATCTCATTTGTAATAAATTGTAGCCCAAAACAGTTAATTTTTTGATCATGTAAATTTCACTTGCATTCTAATTACACTCCATTTTTTATTTTTCTTAATTAATTTTTATTTTAATGTTATTTTGCGACAACTTTGCAATCAACATTTCCACCTCCACTTTCACATTACCATTCAAACACCGAAAAAGACATAACATTTTTTAAATCACACTTACCAACAATATCCAAACACCGAAAAACTTACTAACCAATTCTCAAGTTCAAAAAAAACTATTACCACTTCCTCACTTCTTCACTTCCACCCTTAACCAAAGAGGCCCTAAAATTCAAATTCTTACTCGACTGGCCCAATGCACATACTTCAATTTATCACAAACAGAGTTCGTGAGCTCAAAATTTAAACAAATATATGTAGGAAACAAAACTCAAACCTGCAGAAATGAATTTGGTAGTGCAAACACAACCAGAAACTGCTTGAAGGAGACTTCTTTTTTCTTCTCGTTTTCATTTTTTTGATGACAAAAAAAGAAAAACCTCAAAGAAAAGGAAAGGAACCCACGAAGGGAAGCAACTAATTAATGTTCAATGCTGCTGCAACAACCAAATTTGTTTAAGAAGAGTAGTAGTACTCACACCTAAATACAAGTTCTGATGACTGATTTTGCTACCACTAAAAATATCTCAAAAACATTCACCACAATCCAGCAAGAGAAATATCCATTTTTCCCCTCAGAAGAAGCTATAGACTGGATCCTATTAAACTGAGTAGTCCTAAGCTTACAACACCCATCCATTATCCAGACGCAGGCAAACATTACTGTGCCAGGAGGGCCTCAACCTTCGCAATCTGTTCCTCTTCGTTCTTTGGAGGTGGGCTCTTGTTTGCTTCGTCAAAGAGATCGTGCTTCCACTTCTCCGCCTGAAACCCACCAGGCCGGTGTGTGCTTTTCTCGCCATACCGTCCATTGAACCTATCCCTTCCTCTCATCCCCCCTCCACCGAACCTCTCCCTCGGTTGATAACCACCCCTCTGCATCTCCCCTCTTTGGATAGTCCCGTCTCCCCTCCTAAAATTTCTTTCATCAGCTCTGGGGCCTGGCCTATCGGGCTTGTTCTCCATTACACGAGAATGGTAGCGACCTCTTTCTTCCCTTCTGGCAGTGGGTTCTCTCATTGGTTCTGATACACTTGCAGTTGCAGCAGTTTCTGGTGGAGCTTCAATCTTTTTCTCCCTAAATGCTGGTCTTTTTCTTGTTTGTGGGGCCTCAGTCTCCAGTTCAAAAAACCCATCATGCCTCCAAACATTGTTATCATCTGCACGGAGTTGCTGCTGCGGCTCTTTTTTCTCTCTGAAGCTATCCCTAGATTGCTCCTTCGAATCGCTCCACTTCCCATGATCTGTAATCAGAGAGAAAGAGAACATTGGAGAAATTTAAGGGAAATTGAGAAACAAAGTAACTAATAGAGGGTCGGTTGTGACAAGGAATAACCGGTTGTCCTGCGAGCCGAGCTTTGACCACCATGCCCAGCACTGCCACGCTCATCGTGCTGTAGATACATGCATAGGTAGACTAAAATTGTTATATACATTCAGAGGCACTTGAAGGCACGGGTCCGAACAAGAATCCCGCTACCATCAAAGGAAAATTACAGTTCAAAGATAGTGAATAACAGTATAACCAAAAACAGCTTTCATTAGACCACCAGTTGCAATGGAAATATGGAGTGTATTTGGGGCGGAAGTGGAAAAAAGCGGACGTAGGAAAACTCATTTCTCACTTCCGGTGTTTGTTTGGAATCAGAAAAGGGCAATGAGAAAACTCTTTTTCCTTTTATCATTTACACCTCTTTTTTACACTATCATTTTCTCACTTGCAGTGTGTTACAGTTAATTTTGTGGTCATATAAATCTCACTTGTAGTAAGTTGTACCTCAAAACAGTTAAATTTATGGTCATATAAATCTCACTTGCAGTCTAAATACATCCAAAAAAAACTTCATATTTAATATTTATTTTAATATTATTTTGCGATCAACAATGTGGTCAATTTTTCTATTTTCACGACCATATTACTAACCAAACACCAAAAAATATAATATATTTTTCGCTTACACTTCCACATTACAACCAAACACTGAAAAACTTACTTGCACAAATCTCAATTTTCTACCTTTTCCTCACTTCTTGCTCTCAATTTCCCACATACATCTTCTCCTCCCACTTGTAGTAAGTAGCACAACACAAGAGTGACTAAAGTACTTATGTTAAGCTACACAATATTTTGTCATTAGCTCATTATTTATTTTTCCCAGAGTAACCACATTTAGTAAAGAAAAGAAAACACAATAAATGGAGAATTTTTAATCTTTTGTGACACATAATATAGTATTTATAATATTTCCACAAACTTATTTGATTTTAGTTATAGAGTATCCGAGTTTCTATGCTCTCACCTGCTTTCGTATGAACTACTTGCTTCTAAGTGCAAGGAGATGGTAACAGACACATGAAATAGGAACATGGAACCAAAAGTTCGCAGCAAAGCCAACTGAAAAGGAGCAATATACTGAAATCTATTGGATGTCAGCATTCAGACCAAGCTGCTATTTAGTTTCACAAAAGAGTTGTAAAGGAAAAGGTTTAAAGATATACTAATCGCACTACATAGGTATCAGTTGAACATGTTTTGAGTATAGTTGAAGTGACATTGTTAAGAGACACAGATGATACTCACATTCAATGGGATATAAAATTTTAAAAGAATAGAGGGTGCAGATAAAGAACAAAACTTTGGAAATATATGGGCACAAGTGTATGAAACAAAAATGAAACCTGAAAATAAGATCGAGATCTTGGTACTCCTGTGGGGTCAGAGGAATGTTTTGTGCCATCAGGAAGCCCATCGACCTTCTCCTCCAAACCTTCTTTTATCGTCTCTGGCTGCACCTTAGTTTCTGTTGCAGGAGGAATCTCAAGTGGCAAAGCATCTTGCAATCTTCTCCGCTGCTTTTGGTCCCGGTCAAGTATGTCAACATCCCGATGATGACTGCTGGAGTATGTTCTCTCTGTTGCTTGTTTCCCATCTTTTCTTGATTTCTTTGGACTATGAACAAAGGTATTAGTTGAAATGCATGTCAGTAAGATTATCATATTCTAGAGGCATTAATCTGTCTGCGATAATTTGGAAACTTACAACTGTAGGTACAAAGCTAACATAACAAATAAAAGAAGCCAAAGCGCACTCATTGGCACCCTAAAGGATTATCAACATCCACTTTCACCACCTACAAACTGTTTACTGCATTAACAAAACATAAGCTTTGGAAGACAATTGGAGGTGAACTTGCTATATGGCGATAGACAACTGCAGTCACAATAAGATAACTGCTCTCATTCAATTTCGAGAGTTCAGCTATGCAAAAGGATCTGAGTTAGACCCTCCTGGACTTTTGACCTAAATACTAAGCAAGTGTAATGGTCCACTCAAGATTTCAAAATAAATTCAGCATGATGATGGCTTAAAGTGTGATGGAATTTTTGCCATCTTAAATCAGTAATAATAGCAGCATGGGAGAATCAGTTCAGGAGTACAGACGGTCAAAATAAAAAAGCATATGCAACCAGAGAGAGGCAGAGAAAAAGGTCAAATGCAGATAACAACAATTAGTGTGTCAAAGACAGTCTCAGACGCTCAGAACATGAATTAGTCTAATTCTACATTGGTGTATCAATAGATATGTGAATTAGAATATGAGATGATTAATGGAAACAGAAAACTGTACTTGTTCATAAACAGAATATAGTTCAAATTAACAGATCACAGAACAGAGCTGACATGCACAGCACACGTATAAAAACAGGTGCCTTTTTTAAACTCTGAAAATTTCTTTAACAGAGTAGGTAAAACAAACTATACCTAACCCGCTCTACCAAACAAGATATGTTCAAGGCTTCTAGCATTCCCAACAAAGCATTAAATGGTATGGCAAGCACATGGATGCAAGTGTATGAACTTCTATTATTATTATTATTATTATTATTATTATTATTATTATTATTATTATTATTATTATTATTTATTATTTTTTTTGTTGGGGCGGGGGGGGGGGGGGGTGGTGGTGGTTGGGGGTTGTTGAACGGGTTCCGGTTTCAGTCATATGGTGATGCCTAAAACAAAAATGAGATCATCAAAATCAACCTAACCTATCTACGCTCAAAGGCAATTTTCATATGATTCTTTTGGGGTGAATAACTCCATTATTGCCAAATCCATCTAGATGCTTGCAACTGAAAGTACATAGAACTTGAGCAAAAATTCACTTTTTTCACTTAAATATCTCCCAGTGGATAAGTTAAAGTGGATAGTAATGAATTTTTTGTTTTCATATTCTACACAATGATTTTTTGCATTTTAAGCTTGGTAAGTGGTACTGGTGCAGTAAACAAAAATTAGTGAAGTATATATCATGCTATAGTAGTCAGCCAGGACGCAAAATGCGTAGTACTTAAGAATGGGTTCTGACAGCACAACGCTCAATTTTAGAGTGGCAAGGTATTGAGGTGTGTGTTCATAGATTGATTGGCATTTTATTAAGACCGTGAATGAGTTATGCAGGGCATCCACCTCAATGAGATTAAGAAATTAGGAGCTAATTAGGCTCCAACAGGCCTTCTATAAGCCCAAAAAAAAAAAAAAATCTAGGCCATGCATACTACATGATAGCAATGGGTCTCCAAAGTCAACAGCTAGACAAGATTAAGATGTGAACCTTGTTAAAAGAGAAATATTCTTATATATGATAGAAATGGGGCTCAATAATCCATCTCAACATTCTTATCTTTGCTATACTCATTTTTTGAACATGTGTGTTAATTTCCCAGCATTCTAACACAGGACATTATTGGTCTTATAGCCATTTTCATTCAACTAAGCTAAATTCTTTAGATTCCAGAGCTTCCATCAACTTATCCTCCCTTGGTCACATCAACTAGCATTATATCATCGGCAAACAACAATAACATGAACTATGGGATTTCATCTATAGACCTAGTAAGTTCATTACTAACACTAAGAAATAAGAATTTAATGTCTATTTTGTGTAAGCATATGGTGATAAGGAATGTGAAGAGGACATCGATGGCTTTACTTAATTTATTTCAATTGATTTATGAGTTGTTTAATTTCTCTTGTTTTAACTTTTCTTCTAGTCCCACATTGCTTGTAGTGGGAAGCTCCTGTAATGTAGGCCTATAAAAGGCCAAGACTGCTTATGAATTCCTTAGTTGATGAATATGAAAATTGAAAATTGTTATTGATGTATTTGTACCAAATCCTTTTCGTGGGTGACAAACTCTACGTTGAGATTTTCTAATGTTTGTTCCCAATTATTTCCTTTTTCTTGTTCGTCCCCCAACAGAATGACTTTGTCTCCCCCATAGTAACAGAATACGCAAATTTTTCATAAATTCACGAATAATTCACAGAAGGAATTGCGAATAATTCAGTCATCCACAAAGTATTAAGTAATGATTCGTGTATTATTTGCAATATTCATGAATAATTCATAAGGTTTTAAACTTCTATGAATTTTTTTTTTAATATACTAAGTCTAGGAATCAAACTGAATAAAACCAAAGCCAAATGTACTAATTAGTATGCTACAAGCTTGAATTGTTAACAAGTCTTACAAGCTGTATAACTTAGATTTACAAACATATCTACTTATCCTTTAGTTTCAAACTATTGTCAAATAGTTCCTGGATATGTGCTGAACTTTGAACTATTCACCCTCATCGAATTACTCCCAAAAACTGAACTTTTGACTATAGTTTCCCCTCCAATTGTTCTCACCCTAGTTACTACTCTACCATAAATATCTTTAATCACAATAATATACCGATCAATATCTTTAATCAAAGCAACATACCTACTAGATACTTGTATTTCTTCTAAAACCAATCACATTACCTCCTTAGGGACAAGCATTTGCATTTTCTAAACTAATGAAAACCATAAAAGGAAAGGGGGAAATACAAACCATGGTTATGCAGCTAGCATTTAACACTCTATCTAAACTGTTATTGTTTCAAACCAAATTGTAAAGCATGTCACACCAAGTCTCAACAAAGAGAAAAAGAGTCTGCGTGGTTTTATGATATTACTTGGTGGGAAGTTTTCTTTTTTTGGCGAGAATCATCTGTTGTGACAAGAATCATGCTAGCCCAATAAGTTAATGAACCATAACAAGACAAACCACGACAAAATAAAGAAAATACATCCCCATGACAAAGATCACCTCAAAAAAGATAACAACATTTCTTCACCAAGAACGGCCTTTTATATGCATGTTGACTGGAAATGCAAGTACTTTTTAGAAGTGCAAGATCAATAGTGAATGTGCTCTGAAGCAACATTTTCATCAGTCGAACCAATGAACATTTGTTCAAACATATTTCATCTTCCACAATAAATAGATGTAGTATGTTCGAAGATTGTCCTCGGAGCTAGAAATAGTTGGTATTGTTCAAAATAACCAATGACAAAGTGGTTGCTAGCCAAATTATTGCCCAACTTTCACAAGTGATGTTCGCCAAAAGAAGAGGGTGGAAATTGCATCCATACAACTGTCCCCTTTGACAGTGTACAAGTGTACTAGAGTGAATGTAACCAAAGTTTTTGCATAATGCATAGGTGAGATTCATAGACAATTAGACACTAGTTAACACTTAACACTTGGATATCACATCGTAAAGCAATATATTGAAGGCTTACCATGCATTGTTGCCTAGATATTCTAAATTCCAGGGTGCTGAGTGTGTCGAAGACTTGAAACATTAGATGATACTGTGTCATCAATCATCATGATATCACCATTCCTATTTTATCTTTGGCACTGTTCTATAATAGATGCCAAGTACGGATCATATCACATGATTGTTATGCAGTCTCATATCACATAATTGTTGCATCCGAGCGCGTGTGCGTTGGAGTTTGAGTATGCGTGAATACTTAAGGTAGAGATGTGTGCATTTCAACTAAGCAAGCTAATCTAGAGTGGTTTAAACCTATGAAGCATTGACATGCACAAAACAGGGGTGTGCCCGTGTCGGGTACATGTCAGACACGGACACGTGCCCGACACATGTCGGAAACGTTTTGACTCGTCGAACACGGTCAAACCATGTCTTGGACACGGCTCGAACACGGAAAAGGCGGTTCGGTTCCGCATATTGGGCCGTGAGTTTATTGGGTCAAGTTGAACCCGACCCGATTTCATATAATAAATCCCAACCAAACCGTAAAACTTACCCCCAAATCTCGCAGCCGATCTCTCTCTCTCTGTGTGATCCCCTCCCCCAAATCGATCTCTCTCTCGTCAGAGTCACGGTGGTAATTTCGTGATCGTCGATCTTCGTTGACATTAGAGCCTTGGTGGTGATCAAGCGGTCGTCGTCCGTGGCTATTTCGTGTTGCAAAATGGGTTGATATGCTTTGATACCAGTTGTTGCGGATCGGCGCAGCGGAAAGACAGGATCGTCAGGCAACGATAAGAAAAGATAAGATATTTCGAAGTAGAGAAAGACATCACACAATTTAACATGGTTCCACTGATCAAACATATCGTGCGTACGTCCACGAGAAAAAGGAGGAGAAACTTTATTAAACTTTGGAAAGTACAATAAAAAACACTTACACCTCTTGTTAAGAAGATTAGAAGCCTTTTGATAACCGCCTAAAATAGCAAATTCTTATGGCTAAAATTTCTCTCTCGAATCTCACTTTTTTTCCTATTTTTCTCTCATACATTAAAGGCTACCCCCAAGGGGTATTTATAGACCATAAGATCATATTAGTCCTACACAAACTCTATCAATATGAACATCGCCGCCTCAGAGGAAAACAAAACTCAAATCCAACTAGAACTGAAAAAAGAATCTAAAAAGAAAACTACCAGCATGCCGATTAGTCCAGATAATTAGTTAACTAATCCTGCCATTAGTTGACTATACAGTCGACTATTGAGATGTACATACTCTTTATTTGCGCCATTAGTCGACTCCTGAGATGCCATTAGTCGACTAATTCATTAGTTGACTACCTTGGCCATGAGTCGACTAGCCTGCGCATCAACTATGCAAAATTGTCCGTTCTTGATCTCTGAAGCTTCGTCTATCTTCACGACGTATTCCAGTCACAATCCTAATAATCTCCCCCTTGACCTGAATACGTTCAAGTTCAAGAATAGTTATCATGCTCCATGTGCTCACATCAATGCACAATTGAACAATTCTTGACTTCATCTCCATCTCACTCCCTCTTCTCTATAACCCCCTCATGGGGTTCACACTTGATTAGATCGAACAAGTTCAGGCCCGACCTGAACTTGATCATCCAACGATCTCCTTAAGCCACGCAAGATTAATGAGAATTTGCTCCAACACAGAAATAATGATCTGAACTTCCTTGTTGCAAAATGAGAATTTGCTCCAGGGTAAAGCTGAAGATCCGAGGTCGAAACCATCGTAGTCTTTGATTATTCCACAATCTCCGATCTTGAAACCGATGATAACTGCAATCCACCAACTGTAACCTCTGAATTTCAAATATGTAAAAATTGTCGACACACTCGGCCTGAAACTTTACTTGAGTATCTTTAAAAATTTCTATAAGATCACCTTCAAAACTAAAATTGAAACCTTCTTCATGTAGGACTTCAAGCAAGATGAGATTGTACCTTGATTCGGAAACATGACGAACGCCTTGAAGAGTAGTGATGCATCTATCATGAGAACGAAAACGGATTGTTCTTTCACCAATCACATTACTTATTGCAGAATTTCCTATGAAAACTTCTCTCCTTTGAACCGAACTGTATGAGAACATCTTCCTACCGGAACTGATATGACATGAATATCCAAAGTCAAAAATCTATCTTTGTTACCGACCGATCTGTCTGTAACAGATAGAACATCACACTTATTTTCATCCTCTTCAGTCAGTTCAATGACATTAGCATCTTGTTGTTTTTCTTGCGAGTCCAACAATCAACTCTAATGTGCCCCTCTTGTCTTGTGACACCACTTGCACACCAAATTCTTGTGTTTTGGGTTACTCATAAAACTTCCATTATTACTCCTCCTTTGTAAAGTAAGCTTGCTCAAAATCATTGCAAGGAGACCACGTTAACTAGTTGTCAATGTTGTCTTTGTTGAGCGAATGCTCCTTGATCTCATTGACCTTGATAGTTGATTTGCCTCCATAAATGATAGCTTCCCTAAAGCTCTTGTATGGAAAAGGTAAAGAACACAGTAATAGAAGTGCTTGATCCTCATCTTCTATTTAAACCTCTATCTTATCTAAACTATTGGTAATAGAGAAAAATTATGCAATATGAGACTTGATAGATATACTTTCATGCATACGGAGAAGAAAGAGACGCTGCTTCAGAATCAACTGATTCAACTTCTTCAGATAATAATCCTGAAATCGCTCCCATGGCGAGGATGATGTTTTCTCTGAAGAAAACTCATCCAACACTACACTTGCCAAGCAAAGTTGAATGGTCGTCAAGGCTTTCTCATCCAACTCCTGTCAAGTTTTTTTCTTCATGTTTTCAGGCTTTTTGTCCTTTCCGAGTAATGCTTTCTTCCACCTGCTCTGGGTCAGGATGGCGTTCATCCTAATCTGTCACCTGCTGAAATTGATGACACCAAGAATATCGAACTTGATTGCAGACATCTTCATGTTGACCATTCTCTGATACCAATTATTACAAAACAGGCTGATATGCTTTGATACCAGTTGTTGCGGATCGACGCGACAGGAAGACAGGATTGTCGGGCAACGATAAAAAGAAAAGAAAAGATATTCTGAAGTAGAGAAAGTCAACACACAATTTAATATGATTCCACCGATCAAACAGATCGTGTGTACATCCACGAGATAAATAAGGAAACTTTATTAAACTTTGGAGAGTACAATAATAAACACTTACACCTCTCACTAAAAAGATTACAAGCACTTTGATGACCGCCTAGAACAACGAACCCTTATGGCTAAAACTTCCCCACGAATCTCTTTTTTTTCTTATTTTTCTCTCATACATTGAAAACCACCCCCAAAGGGTTATTTATAAACCATAAGATCATCTTAGTCATACGCAAACTCTATCAATACGAACAACACCACCTCAGACGAAAAGAAAACTAAAATCCAACTAGAACTAAAAGAGAACCTGAAAAGAAAACTGTCAGCATGTTGATTAGTCGACTAGTCCAGATAACTAGTCGACTAATCATACCATTAGTCGAATAACAGTCGACTACTGAGATGTACACACTCTTTTTTTGCGCCATTAGTCGGCTCCTGAGATACCATTAGTCAACTAATTCTTCATTAATCGACTACCCTTGACCATGAGTCGACTAGTCTGTCAAGTGTTAACCAACTATGCAGATCTCTGAAGCTTTGTCTAACTTCACGATGCATTCCGGTCACAATTCTAACACTTAGTTGGTCGTCGTCGTCATTGGTGGTTGTGGTGGGTTGATCTCGTCGAGCGATGATCAAGCAGTCATCGTCGTCGTTGGTGGTCAAACAATGGTGATTTGTTGAGGTGGTCTCAGTTGATGGGTGTGAATTGATCTCATCGTTGGTGGTGGTTATGGTGTGTTTATCTCGTCGGAGGTATGGTGGATTGATCTCGTCGGAGGTGATCTCAGGTCATCGGTGGCCATCTCGCTCTCTCTGCTCTCATCGGTGGTGATCAAGAGGTAAGCGCTCTCTCTCTCCATCTCTCTCTCGACTGCTATCTCTCTCCCTCGCTGGATCTCTCTCCTTCTCTCTTATCTCTGCTCTGGATCTCTCTCTTATTATCCGCCTCTGGATCGAGAGAAAGTAGATAGAGAGAGAGGTGAGCAGAGAGAGTTGCAATAGTTAATTGTGTTGGATTTTTATTTAGAATTTGTAGGATTGTTAATTTGGAATTGCGATTTAGAATTGTAGAATTGTGATTTAGAAATATAGAATTGTGATTTTGAAATTGTAGAATTGTGATTTAGAATTGTGCTGGATTCTCCTCTCCTCTCTCTATATCTGCCCCCTCTCTCTTTGCTCTTATCTCTGGATCTCTGCTCTCTCTGGAAACAAAGAAAGAGCAGAGATATAAGAGAGAGATCAGTAGAAGAGCAGAGATAAGTGTAAGAATTTGAGAGTAATTGTGTAGGAATTTGAAAGTAATTGTTGTAGGAATTTGACATGATAGGTGTAAGAATTTTGAAAGTAATTGTGTAGAATTTTAAAGTAATTGTTGTATGCTTAATGATAGGATTGTGTATGTGTAGTATGCTTGATAACATGACTGTACCTCTCTTAATTGATGTGTAGTATCTTTGGCATGTTGTTTTTCTTTGGTGAAATGTTGCTTTTCGTTGGTATAATATTGTTGTGCTGTTTTGTTTAGAAGTTAGAGCAATATGACTTCAATGGAAGTTCCTCAGTGGACAAGTGGATGATCATGCACCTCTGAAAGTTTGTAAGTGAAGAAAATTGAAAGGGGATGAGGAATTCACGATGGAAGTATACTAATTGCCTAGAAACATTCAATGGATCATATTCAAGAGTCAATCTCAAAGCCCATCTCATGTGGATAAGCAGACAAGAAATTAAGATGTGTGCAACGACTAAGCTCCACAACATCAGGGACATGACAAAGGAGATGGAGCAAGCGAAAATAAGAATGAAGGCTTTTATGCCTAGGACCGTAACATTGCCAATATTTTCAATGTCAAGTGCAGTCAATGAAAGTGTAAGTAGTACAAGTGAACCGAAGAAGAGGAGGAGGTCAACATCGTGAATCCAACATTCAATAAAAAGGCAAGAGATGATTTAGATTGCATTATTGCGATAATGTTCTATACCAGTGGATTGTCATTTAATTTGACAAGGAACCCATGATATGCCAAGGCAGTTAAATTTGTCGCAAACAATCTAATCGTCGGCTACAAACCTCACCGTTATAACTCTTTGAGAACCACTTTCTTGTAACATGAGAAATCTAACGTTGAGAGATTGATGGAGCTCATCAGGGCAACATGAAAACAAAAAGGGGTCTCCATTTGTAATGATGGATGAGCGGATGCGCAAAAGAGACCTCTCATTAATTTCATGGCGGTCACCGAAATTGACCCGATGTTCTTGAACTCCGTAAATATCGAGGGAGAAGTGAAAAACCGACATTACATTACGGAAAAGCTTGAAAATTGCATTAAAGAAGTTGGGGCTCAAAATGTCATCCAAAGTATAACCGATAATGCCTCTGCATGTAAGATTGTGGGTGCTATTGTGAAGAGCAAACATCCTCGCATCTTTTGAGCTCCTTGTGTAGTGCACACTCTGAATCTTGCACTTATGAATATTTTTGCGGCTAAAAACATAGAGGCAAATGTTGTAACTTATGCTCAATGTAGTTGGATCACAGAGGTCTCGAATGATGCCTTAATCATAAAGAATTTTATCATGAACCATTCCATGAGGCTTACCATGTTCAATGACTATTCCAAGATGAAACTTCTTGCGGTGGCTGAAACTAGATTTGCTCCTTGAATTATCATGTTGAAGAGGTTTAAAATCATCAAAAGAAACCTTCAAGATTTGATTTTTAGTGATCGATGGAACATGTATAAAATAATGACGTGGGACAAGCACAATTTGTTAAAGAGAATGTGCTAGATGATTTGTGGTGAGACAAGGTTAACTACATCATTGGCTTCACTGAGCCAACTTATAGCACAATAAGAATCACCGACACACCATCTCTTCATTTGATGTATGACATGTGGGCCAGTACAATCGAGAAGGGTAAAAGTGTTATTTATCGCCAAGAAGGAAAAAGAAAAAATGAGCAATCACCCTTTTATGATGTTGTGCATCAAATCTTGGAGGATCGATGGAACAAGAGTAACACGTCACTTCAATGTTTGGCACTCTTTGAATCCAAGGTAATATCTAAGTTTATGTCATAATTCATATTCTTTAATGCAGTTATTCTTTATGTTAATAGGTATTATCATCATATTTGGCTTAATGAGAATATAAATCGACAAACTCCCCATCAAGATTAGGAGATCTCTTCTGAAAAAGACAAGTGTTTGAATAGATACTATCCCAACCCAGATGAACGACGGGTGGTGAAAATAGAGTGTGCTAGATCTTTGGGCACTTTGAGTGCTTTTGCCGATCCGAATTCTCTTCGCGATAGAGGATTTGTAGATCCGAAGTATTGGTGGATTATTTATTGTTCATCAACTCCAAATTTACAAGTGTTGGCCTTAAAGCTTATAAGCCAACCATGTTATTTCTCTTATTGTGAAAAAATTAGAGTACATACCTGTGTTCAAAATAACGCGTTGTGTAACGCGTTATAACGCGTTACGTAACATTACCTCGACGTTGCGTAACAGACACCAGTAATGGGTTTTTTCGTAACCTATGTTTTTCAAAATGTAACACACGTTACGTTACGCATTTAACGTAATGTGTCGTAACACACGTTACAGTGCCGGGGGATATAATGTTCTACTGGCTGAAAACCCAAAAAATCCCAAAAAAATCTCCCCAGAAAACCCGCAGCTCTCGCTCGTTCTAGGGCACCAAAATTCCCAAAAAAAATAGAAGAAAGAAGAAGCAGGCTCCTGGTCCGCTGGTTCTGGGGCCAAAAATTAAAAAAAAGAAAATAGAAGAAGACTTACTGTCTCGATCCCGGTCCGCTCGCCGTCATCCAGGTCCGCTCATCATCGTCCTCCCGGTAAGCTCCGCTCTGCTCCCCTTCCAATCTCTCTCTGCTCTCTCCCCGATCTCTCTTCCCCCTATCTTTCTTCTCTCTCCAGTCCCCCCGATCTCTCTCTGCTCTCCCCCATCACGATCTCTCTCTGCTCTCTCTCCCCCTGAGAGCAGAGAGATCGGGGGGAGAGCAGAGAGATCGTGATGGGGGGAGCAGAGAGAAAAATGGGGAGCGAGCAGATAGTGTGATGGGGGTGAGCAGAGAGAAAAATGGGGGGAGAGCGGAGAGAGTGATCTATGGGAGATCAGAGAGAAAAATAGGGGTTAATTATACATTGTTTGAGATATTATGTTGTGGCATAATTATGAATTGTGATATTATTTTAGGGCATGAGTCATCCACATGATATTATGACTATGAAATTGTTATGTGAGCAAACTTGTTATAACTTGTTAATGTGAAAAATTATTGTGATACTTACTAAAAATTATTGTGAGACTTGCTAAATGTGTTATATATTATTTTTTAGATTTTTTAAATTATTTTTCTAGTTAAATTTTTTAAATATAGTATATATATTTATTTTTATTAAATAAATATTAAATCGCGTAACCTACGTTATGCGTTACGTTATAACCTTCTTAACATAACAAAGAAAAAGGATATTGTTACATTATCGTTATTTTGAACATTGGTACATACTCCTTTATTCACTCCTTAAAAATGAACAAATTAACCCCGGCACGGGCGGAAGATCTAGTGTATGTGCATAACAATCTCTGTTTGCTTTCTCGAAATTCAGAAGAATATAATGAAGATGAAATAAAGATGTGGGAGATTGGCAGAGATGGCTTTGACTCATTTTAGGGTGCCAGTATTTTAATTTCGCTGCTTTTTCTCTTGATGAACCCACGATGGAGGCCGTGTTGTTTGTGGATGATAAAGAGGGAGATAATGAAGAAGTCGTTGGACTAGCTTCAACTTCATCTTGAGATATGATGCCAGTTGTAATTTTATTTTGAACTTGTGATGTAAAGTTGTAAACTTGGTTGATAACTTGTGAACTTATGATCTTTAGTTGTAATTTTGTGATAAACTTATGATATTTTACAGTTTGTACACGTGTTGATTCATATTATAGTTTATTGTTCACTTGATTGAGATTTTATAAATTTATTTATATATATAATAATAATAAAATATTCATTGTTGTGTCCCCGTATCCTTCTTTTTTTGGATTTCGCCGTGTCCGACATCCGTGTCTGTGTCCGTCTTCAAAGTTTAAACCATCTAAGAACAAATTATACTAGTACCACCGGTGTTTGGATTCAATTCTGCTTATGGATTCAATTATGCTTATGATGGCAAATAGGTAGGCAGACAGAAATTTTCAGACACCACATGTCTGCAGCAGAGCAATACACTCATCAGAATTGGAAACTACGAAATTTTTGTGATTTCTATCATATTTAATGGAAAATTGCTTATGTAACAATCATTATACTCACAAGACATTGTGCTCAACATTTCCTTTACTTTCCCTAATGATATTTTGGTTAGCACATACATATCATGTTACAATGGCTCTGTCTTAATTGGTCTTCCCTTTAGATATTGACCCTTAACGGAGAGGGCTACTAAAAAATGAGGATCATAAATTAATCAAATTGTAATGGCTTGTTTGTGCGCACACTTTCATGATAATACTTGTTCAGAAGTCCAGGTACAACTGATTAGTTTCAACTTCTTAAATAGCTGAAATCCTGTAAGTGGTTGGCAAGAGTATGATGTAACGATGTAAAGTGGAACCTCATTCTGACAATTGGCATTGGGTTTTTCCACCTCATCCCTTCAATATGGACTGCATTGTTCTAGCATCCTCCTAAATTATTCTTTTGTGATGCCAACTATCCAGTATTTCTAAATAAGATTTTCCCTCTTCACAAGAGATAGTAGAGATAATGTCTCTATATGCATTCATGACTTCATATTATAAGACAACTAAAAGATGAAGAAGTTTTCTTAATAATGAGATTAACATTGAAGTCCAGTACATGTAACACGTGAAAGCAAACACATGGTAGAATACTGCATCTAACTTTATGCAGAGCTTTGTGTCATACAACGCATGCCTCTCACACAAGACCCATCTTTGCAGCAAGAAGACATGGCAAATAGTTGCAAAAAATGAAGGCTAGGCAGATAAATGGTGTTTAAAAAAGAAAAGAAAAGAATGTACCTTGTGTTAAAAAAAAAAAAAAAAATGTACATTATATCAACCACCCCAAGAATTCATATCAATTGTGGGCATGTGGGTCTTGTACACATCTTTATTAGAGTCTTCAACTTAACTTTCTACTACTTATTGGAAGATGGACCTCCTATTAGTCTTCAAGCTCGATAACAGCCCACTCCCATCTTACACATTGTTCACTGTAATGCAAGTTAGCTCTCTCAATTTGAACTAGAATATTTATGAATCACCTCATCAATGTGCATGGTACAACATCAAAAACACAACCGAAACAACCAATAAATCTTCACAAAAAGTTTGAGAATAAAGATGGACGTTTGGAAACAAAATAATTGTAATTGGAAGATTCCTCAAAATCTCCTCTCACTATTCCACACACAGTAACAGCAACGTAACTCTAAATTTAAACTAGAACGTGAACGCATGCGCAAATTATCAATATAAATGGAATAATCTAAAAATATGAAACCAGCCCATAATTTTTCATCCAAAATTTGAGATCTAGAGACCAAGTTCAGAAATTTCTACATCTCAATTACAACACATTAAAAAATCCCAACAAAGCAAAGCAATCGGAATGGACCCAAATCTCTAATCTGCATCAAGTTCGCTAATTCAGTGCACATAAACTTGGGTTATAAATTGTAAAATAAAAAATACATAAACTGTGACAAGATTTGGTACCTCGGCTCTCTCTCGGATCGAGAGTGAAGGCGCTTCGCATGCGAATCTCGGCCCTCGCGTCTCGACATTATTTCTCGATTCTCCCTTGGTCTTCAGAGCTTGGGACGATTCAAAGCAGCAGCAGCTAGGGCTCTGTTACCTATCCAAAAACCCTCTCTCACTTTATGTTTATTGGCAAAATCTCTGTGGTGAGTTTACAGAAAGATCCAAAAAAAATATGAAATTATAATTTTTGGTCTGCCTTTGTTTGGGTTTTTATGGGCTGAGTGGTTGGGCCCATGGGCTAGTCTCTAGCTGAATTTGTACGAGCGACGTGGCTTAACGCGAATTTGTACGAGCGACGTTGGCTTAATGCAAATTTGTGGGTAAAAATTAAGAATGAGCATGAAGTTAGTCAACAAATTAAATTATGGATTTAAACCCAAAAAATCAGTTCAACTATCTATCCAGCTACTAGTTAGCTAAATCATAGAAAACTATCATGGATTCACAAAAATTCAACTTGAACTAATCAAATGCAAGAGTGATCTAATCAAACGCAGATTCCAATTTCCAAATACCTAATTATCAAAGAGCACAATTCAACACAACTATTCTAATCAAATGCATGCGCTTCACAACAAAATGAAGTAACATTTTATTAACTAGTTGTCAACCTCACATCAATCCATCCACCTATGGGACTAAATAACTTGAGCTAAGCTGACTTGTAAGAGAGCTATGAAAAGGATGGGCTTTGTTTCTTTAGATGAGAGAGAGAGAGAGAGAGAGAGAGAGAGAGAGAGAGAGATGCAATTCTCAGATATGGAGATTTTTGTATTGAGAACAATTTTTTTGGAAAAACAAAATACACTAAAAAAGCTAGGAGAAAATGTGTCCACTAGAGATTTTGACGGAATTCATTTCCTCTCTGTAATTTTTTTTCCCGTCAACCTTTTACAAGTAGGAAAATTTCGCTACAACCACCTATTTTATTTTATAATTAGAAAAAAATTTAGTTTCATAATTTTATTCACTACACTCTCATGTACATCAACATAAATTGATTCCTCACAACCATCACTTTTTTTATATATTTTCACTTTCTCTTTTACCTTTCTCTATCGTCCTCAATGTTACTCTCTTCTTAACCCTGACTCCAAAGCAGAGTAATTCGTGGGTCAACTTGAACGGTCAGGTCGCTGTGGGGTTGGAGGGGGGCAAGGACCCCCAGGGTCTCAAGAGTCGGAGCCTTCAAACTATTTTTTTGAGATCGACCTTTTGCAGATCTCGTTTGCTCGTACTCGGGATGAGTTTTGTTTGAGTTTGTGATCGATGTGATATTTAGATCTGAAAACATCATGGATCATTCAATAACGGTGAACAGGGATCTACTGATGATGGATGCTGATATGAGTGTTGCGACTCATCGCATTCTTATGTGATGACTGTGACAATGGTCGCAATCTTTTTATTGATTGAAAATTAAGGCGTTTTGTAAGGATAACGATCATTGTCACAGTCCAAATATATGGTGAAAATTTGTGTTTTTTTAAGGATTGTGATCATGGTTGTGTCCTAATAAACACTAAAAAATAAGATATTTTTGTGAGGATTGCGATCATGGTTGCAGTCCTATAAAGACTCAAAAACATGTCCTAATAATGAGGACTGTGATCATAGTCACGGTACTATAAAGACTAAAAATAAGACATTTTTGTGAGGATTGTGATCAATGTTGCAACCCTCATAAAGAGGACTGCGATCATGGTCGCAGTCCACTAAAGATTCAGAAATATGACATTTTTGTGAGGATTGCGATCCTCAGAAATAAGGCCGCAGTCTTTAGAAATAGGTTATCAACAATTCGCAACGGTCCGTTTTTTTTTCGAAGACTACTGTAAGGAATTTGTATCTTTCGCCACTGAGAAGCGTTTTGCACTTGACATGTGAGCGCATCGGGTTGGTTTAAAAGAAAGAGATGGCTGAAACTAATAAAATTATAGAGCTAAGTTTTTTTCTAATTATGATTTGACATAAGGGGCTGGAGCGAAATCCCGTTAAAAGTATTTATTTTTATTTCTAAACAATATAATACTTTATATCATAAAAATACACTTTTTTTCTACAGAAATGACAACTTTTAAACCATCGACTTTTTCTTCAACCACGGCCATCCCCCTTCCAACAAAAAAAAAAGGAAAAAAAGAAAAAAAAATATAGACACGATGTATTTTATTCAAATTACCACTCTTCAATCGGCTCTAAAAATAGATAATCCGTAGGCAGAGTGATTAATTTTCTCTCGTAACTTTTAGAATAAAAGAAACGCGATGAGATAAAAGTACAGAGATGATATCTTAAACTTGAAAATAACACTAAAATGGTCATTAAGTGGACACCTACACAAATTAAATCTCCCAGCTGTCCTCGTGTTATATTCTTCTTCTTCTTCTTCTTCTTCTGCTTCTTCTTCATCAGATGGTTGTGTGCATGTTGTTAAAAAGAATATCGCGCACAATTGATAAAGAATGCTCAAGGGAGATCACAGTTCAGGTCGCAACCAATAATTTCTAGAAGTTTGTTTGGATGATAATGTAAGAGTTCTCCTTCTCATGAATTCAGAAAGCGAAAAGAATACAAGCAAATTAAGAGAATCACACTAAAATCATTATAGGATGTCAATTTGCTTGTATTTCGTCTCCGTTTCCCCCTTTTTAAAGGTGAATCTCTCTCGCAGTATTCTTCCGTGTATTCTTCTGTCATAAACTTGCGATCTTTTTATCAAAAATTACATGCCTTGCGAGTGAAGCTTAGCGTAAGAGAGCAAGGTTGGCACGTCGAAAGTCTGAAATTCAAAATTGAACTACGGCCTTAAAAAAAAGAAAACCACACATCTTGTCAATTCTATCGTCAAATCTCAACAAATGTTACATATTTTTATTTTAATATTATTTCACGATCAACTTTTGTGATCAATTTTTCACTTTCACTTTCACATTCACACTACTAACTAAACACCAGAAAACACAATATATTTTTTAATTTTACCTCCCAATTATCAATCAAATACCCAAAAAAATACACACAAATTCTCATTTTCCATAGAAAAACAAACACTGCTTCTCACTTCCTCACTTCCGCCCACTTCCTTGAATCCAAACAGCCCTTCAAAAACTGACACAAGATCTGATAATAGTAGCGTGTCCAGAGGCAACCAAAGAGCTGCAGCATATTCTCATCCCCATTAATCTACAAGAATACAGCACCATCTGTACAACTGATCATTGCAGAATCCAAAAGATCAAAAGTATTCAATCTTAGCATCAAACCGATCCACAGAAAAAAAAAAAAAAAAGAAGGGGAGAGAGATCAAGTTTGAGCAACATCAGTGGTGGACCCTCCAACCAAATCCATTCTGATTCGAACTGAGGATTGAGGAGCCACCACCCAACAAAATTAAAAAAATTTCTCAAAATCCCCTGACCAATCAGCATCAAATCACAAGATCAAAGCCTGCGTATAACCTCATTTGGAGAGCTGAAACAGCAAGTGGGAAGGGTATAAAACTTTTTAACATTTCGTTGTCAACCCTCATCTCATCACCATCGTCTCTTATTGCTGCTCTCAAAAACTTAGTTTATAATTTTCAACCATTAAGACAAAAGCCACATCACGTGATCTCCACGTGGTCCAGGCCCAATTAGTTGGAGATAAGCACAAAGTCCATAGTGAAAGTAAAAGTAAGAAAAAAAGGCTAAAAAAAAAGCACCACAGATTATTCTCCACGTGTCATCAACCACTTTACCGGCAAATTATTTGGTCGTTATGCTGACAGTTACCTTGCCGGTGAGCTCACCGGGACGAGGCGAGCGCCCGCCGGAGCACCGGGGCAAGGATCTGCGGCGTGCTGAGGTGCGGGAGGTGGCCCTCGGTGTTGCTCAGTATCTCGACGGTGGTCCGGCCGCCGAGTTGTGACTTGAGGTAGTCGGCCACCGACACCGGCACAGACACGTCCTTCGAGGTCTGGATGACCCAGCACGGCACACGAACAGCCTTCAGGACTCCCCGGAGGTCGCTCTCGAACACCATCTTCGACACGAAGAGCGATATGTCCGGCCGCATGTTGAACAGGGTAATGCTGAATTCCCGCACCGCCGCCGGCACGTCCGCGCCGACCGCCAACGGCGCGAATCCACATACCCACGCCTCGTAGTTCGTCTTCATCGCCTCGAGGACCTTTATGATCTCCCCCCTCTCAAAACCTCCGCAGTAGCCCTTATCGTTCAGAAAACTGAAGAAAACACAATTTAAATCAGAATCCAGACCAGAGAAGCAACACGTGTACTCAAAATGAATAGGCAAGATATCAAAAAGAGTACCATGGAGAGAAGCCAATGAGGATGAGCTTCTGGAAGAGCTCAGGCCGGCGAATCGAGGCGAGGACACCGACCATTGCCGAGAATGAGTGGGCAATCAGAGAGCAGCGCTCGATGCAGAGCGCATCGAGAATTGTGAGCAGATCATCCACGTAGGCATCCAGAGTGGTGTACCTGTTGAAGTCGAAGTGGTCGGGGTTGACACTGCCGGCGCAGGCGAGGTCGTAGAGGACGATGCGGTGGTCGCGGAGGAGGAAGGGCACAATCTTGTTCCACACCGACTGATCCGTGCCGAAGCCGTGCGAGAGCACGAGGACCTTGTTCCCAGTTCCGATCACCCTCACGTTCAGGATCTCCAGCAGTTTGCTTCCATTGCCGTTTCTCACCATTTTTGGTCTCTGTTTCTTTGATAATTGAGGGGTTGATGCTTGATAGGAGTTTGTGCTTCTCAGGGGCTGAATATATATAGTGCTGTGTGTGAGGTTCTCTGGGTTCGTTTTTTTTTCTCTCCACTCTCTGTTATTATTATTTCTTCTTCCCTTTTCTAGTGCTGCTGCTGCTGCTGCTCTGCTGCTTGTTTTCTTTGCTTTTTATGGCCAATTATCCAAATCACAATATCTCCTTTATCTTTTGTCCTTTCCCTGTGTCCATCTCTCCACCACAGCTTCTATTTTCTTCCAATTTTTCCCATTTAATTTGTTTTCTAAGCTTGAGATAGGGTGACCTCTCGTGAGCTTACCCCCCTCTCTGCCTAACTTGTCTCCTCGATGCAGAGGGAGACCAAGATTTTTATTCTAAGTGCCAAAGAATAGACATCTCTGATGCATTATTATGTTCAAATATAGTATCTTCACTCGGTCCAATCAGACACTAACTATGCTGAAGAATTGACCCTGGAGCTATGATGCAAGTGAAATAAAATGCACGGGTCCAAAGACAAAATCTTATAAAAACCTATCATGATCAAGATTCTTAATTAAGATATAAGCAAACGAATTCTTCAATCTTATCCTCTGGGTGGTGCTCCTGAACCCAATCTATTGACAGGTCTACGTTTTCTATCCATGAGCGTGTCCACCTGCTCGCCTACCTAAACACTCAACATATTGGGACCATTCACATGTCGCTTGGCTAGTCGGTTTCGAGCATTTCAAGCGGGTATGAAAAGTATTGCTCTATTTCAAGCGGCATTTATGACAAGCAGACAAGTGGAACTCATATGAACAGGCGACGACCACGGTGAAATCCTAGGCTTGCCATCCAATATCAAGAAAACTCAATGGCAACTCTCACGAAAGCTCTGGCTATGTATTATCTTCCATTTTGTGTTCAATATCTATCTCCATTAAATTCTATAGGAGTTAGTTGACAGCTGAGGGGTGAGGGTGGAGAAAAAGAGCTTTACAACCCATATGGTTCATACCTACCAATCAATGCTTAATTCTCGACAACGAAGGAAGACTCGTGGAGCTTCCACCCTCTTTCATTGCTGGGAAAAAAGAAATAAAGTTAAGGTCTCATCAATGAAATCACACATAAAAGAAATACAAACAGAAATCAAATTGCATTTGAAATGCTACGGGATTTTGTTTGTTCATCCAGTTCATGTGAATCATGTATTTATTGCCTGGAGAACTATGAAAAATGGCGAGCAACGGGACAAGATGTAAAGAGAGCAGCCCTTTTCTCAAATCAGTGGTGCTCTCAAATCAATCTTAGTGTCCTTTCTAATTATGGTTATGGTCTAGGCTAATATGTAATACAAAAGTGCAAGCAAGTGCTCCTTTTTTGTGGACACAGAGAGCTGTCGCCCCTTCTGATCTTTTTGCACTCCTGTCTCTCTTAGGCTGTACTATTGTGTCTGCCTAGGTTCATAATTTGAGCACTGAGTTTTGAGCAATGGAGGTTTTTGGTCCCTTCATCTGAATTCTTTTCTAGTAGACTAGGACACTGTAACTGGTGCTTAAAGACAATTATAGCACTGTAGTTAATTACCAATAATCATCGATCTCAATGTTGTTAACTTCACCATGCTGATGAAATTTATACTACACCAACTAAATCGGTGAAGTTCCCTAACTTAGACTGACTTATTGAACAATTGGTGCAAGTAACGTTAAATTTGCATAACAATAGAATTTCCCTATATCACAAGCAAGACCCAGTTAAAATCAAAAAGGTTAATCTTCTACTCTTAATTCATACTTCCGCTCTATTTTGGGCACCTTAAGTCCAACAGCACCCCCCCCCCCCCCTCTCTGACAACAAGATAGAGGATGAGAACTGATAAAAAGATACTGGATGACAATGACACCTATATCGTAGAACAGAAGTGATAAAATGAATAAATCCAAAGATTTCAATTATGAGAGATAATTTGAAATCCACTGAAGACCTTGAATTCGCAAGGTCCCCGCGGCAAAATATCTACCTAAATCAGAAAACTCTTAAGAATAACAAGACAAAATTTGACCCTACCTTAAAAATAATGACTAAACCAGAATCTCGTTAGAATTCGAGATTGACAAGGACGCCTAATTAATCAAAACTTACTAAAATAAGAAAGAAAACACAAAATCAGGAATTTGAACCCTTTACGAGTGGAATTTCTATAAATACAGGCATGCCTCAAAGGTTAAGTCTCATCGTAAGCTTGGGTCATGTGCGCAGTTCTAACGCCGGAGCAGAAAGTTATGCCTAAAAGAGCACAATCTGATCATTTTGCTTTCCGGTAATCAAAATGGTCTAAATAGATAAGTGCAACCTATGATATTATCAACCTATCGGTTTACACCTTTGGATAAAATAAAATGTCTTGACCTTACTCTCTCACTCCCTAAAGGGACTCGGTTTCTTCCCAACTCATAATTCTAAAGCACGCAGGTCCCTCAATCCCACGCATCAAGTTATATTTTGAATGATATAGCGGATACCACTTGGCTTTCGCTCCCAGATAAAAGCATTCCTCTAATATGTCTGTAGCGAGACTCAAATCTCAACCCTCGTGCATCATGTAGTTACCGAGGACAATTAGAGTGGCCCCTTTTAGTAAAGAAGAATAATTCCAATGCACATCCTCCACTTTGGAAAAGTAATGACCTGACCATCCCATTCTGCCCCCAATAATATCCCTTACTTGCACACAAGGTCTTCCTTCGCACAACTCCCACAAAAAAAAACAAAAAGAAGAAGAAGAAAAGAAACCGTCATAGTTGATTTTTTTTTTTCCGGAGCCCATCAGATAGACTTGCATGCTTCACATCATTATCCCCAAGAGATTCAAACTCATGCTCCGAATCATTTGCGGCTGTGTGAGTCATACATTGCAATTTTTGTCACCACAAATGGATAGAAATGGATAATGTTGGTAAGAATCTGATTCACTGCTTCTCTGGTCTAACTCTCCAATCCATCATCCATCCATCTCCTTGTAGTGCTGCTTTTGGTCCCTCCCAATCTTGTTGCCGCATCCACCTAATTCTCCATAAAACAGTAGCTCACCATAGAGTAGAGCCCCAGGCCCCCCCATTAGATTTTTTCCCCCCTATTTTCTCCTCTCATGGATAAAGATTGACCAGGACTTCACCCCACTGCTACTTTCTCTTTGACAAGTCCTCCACTTGTAATCTCAAGTACTCAAAATGTTATAGACACCCAATAAAGAACTCCACACTCACACAAAGAATGGAGGAATCCAAGTGAGGGTGAGAGAGTCTGTGTGTGTGTGTGTGAAATTCACTTCTTATTCTTCTACAAGAAAGCTCTTTTTCACTTCACTTTCCTCATCTCCTTTTGTTGGGTGCATAATTTGGGCACTATTCTAGAATGGTCCAGCTTGCTTTCATCTCATCAAGATAATTCTTCTTTTGTTTCTCTGCCTATGGCTAATCAATTGTACTATACAGTACTACAAGTTTTTGATCTACTGCATGAGTAGAAACAGCAGCCTGCGTTGCTCCACAATATCATAAGAACTAAGCAACTATGTGATAATGAGTGTAGGCTGCTTAATTGTGTGAACAAAACATCATCTAGTCACCAACCAAATCAAGGATCTCACCAACCAATCAAGGATCTCTCTGCTGCTATCTAAATTTGACTTCAAGACACAAAGATTTTGGTTTATCTCTTTGCTCCATAAACTTCTAAGCGTGTTCGAATCAACTAAGAGATTGTTCTTATTAGTAGCAAAGCACTGACAGAAAGATTTCACTTTCAAGTGCTGTATATTTCTATTAACATCTAGGGTGAAAGTTGACATATTTGTCCACTTCTTTCGCTAAATCGAATACAAGATCTTGTTGTCTGGATCCTCAGGCTCCAACTTTCCCTTTGGAAGTTTTGGCACCCACTGGTTCCTTGGTGCTCCACATGATAATGCCCCTCTAAGGACGCCCTGAAATGGACATATGCATCTAAATGCAGATAACAATGCTTCTCCTCTAGTCCCATTCTCTATGCTTGCATTTCCTAGAAAATGACATGCATGGCTGTATGAGGGAGAGAGAGGCCTCTCCTTTTCTTGTACTAAAGGCAGAATTCACCTTCACTGGTCTTGAATGGTTGGGTGAGTCATTGGCCTTATCTTCCACATGGGCTCTAGGGTTTCTCTCTCTTCCATACTTTGGTACTAATAGATTCCATTTTTTCTAGTGTTTCTATGATGGAACTGAACAGGACCTGAGAGACCCTACTCTTTGCTTTGTGTGATTAGCTGACTTAAGGACACTCCTTTTTTCTTTCATCGTCCAACCCAATGTGGGATTCCTAGTCACCTTAGCAAGGCCCCCAAAAGGCCAAAGGGGCCTCTTGTAACACATGGAAGTCCCCTGTTTCAAGTCAAGGACTTCATCATTCCAAGTAACTAGAGGGGGGGCCATGGCCAAGTCACCACCAAAGGAGGGTGCTGAGCTTATCTCTAGGGTTAAGCATAGAAAAGTTTTTCCACTGACAGCCGTACGCATTGCACTTTGAACTTGTACAGTCCCGTGGAAGCTATCTTTCCGATTCGCATTGAGACTGGCCTAAATCCCTTTAGTGATTGGGATTGGCCAATTCAAGCAACTTTCTTGTGTGTGTGTTGGAATTAATGGATGTGGATGAACCACCACCCACTAAAGTTTGATGTGTTCCTAAATTTGCTAGTAATGTAGCCATGCAGAAAGGTACATTTGGACAATGTGGGTTTTTTGTTTGACAATAGAGTGGGTTAGGTTGGATTTGCAGAAGATTAAGCGCAATAAGTTTGTTGGGTTTGGTCTTTATGGATTTGGATTTTGTTTTGTTACACATTTGTCATTTAGGTTAGGGTCTTGACTAACCACATACTTATCGTCCCTAACACTACATAAATACTTATGTAACAGCTCAGACAATGTTGCAAAATATGTATGTGTTATGCATTATGCGTGTGGTCGGGAATGCATGATGTGTAACTGAATTATATGCCGCACAATTGAAGTATAAAGAATACATGGAAATGGATTATTTGATATTTTAACATATGTTTTAGACGTTGAAAATTCACAGGAATATGAAAAATATAAAAATAAATAAATTTTTTTTAAAATGTAAAAAACTAATAAATTATGCTTATTGGAACTATTATGTAATGAACAAAAATTATTTTTTTAATATAATAATAATATCACAAATCAATGTCAACAACTAATTAAAGAGAACAAGCTATGAAGGACATGTACGATGCAGCAGTGGCAAATGTCAAAACTTATGAAGGCATAACAAGTGATTTTTTTAATCACAATTGGATTGTATCAAGGATCTGCATTGAGTCTATTCTTATTTGCCATAGTGATGGATGAGCTTACTAGACCTATTCAGGATGAGATACCATGGTATATGCTATTTGCTGATGATATTATCCTAATCAATGAGACGAGAGCTGGGGTAAATCCCAAATTGGAAGTATAGATGCAAACTCTAGAGTCTTAAAATTTTAGATTGAATAGGGCCAAAACAGAGTATATGGAGTGCAAAATCAGTAAACAGGAAATCTGAGATTATAGTATTATTTGTGACACTAGACGGATAAGAAATACTGATGAGCAGTCATTTTAAACACTTGAATTTTATGATACAAAAAGATGGGGAGATCAATAGTGATGTCAACCATAGGATCCAAGCCAGTTGGTTGTAATGGAGAAGCTCAGCAGGAGTTTTATGTAACTGTAACATTCCGTTATGGCTGAAGAGAAAGTTTTATCGGACTGCTATTAGGTCAGCTTTGTTATATGGCACAAAATGTTAGGCTATAAAGAGATATCATGCGCAGAAGATGAGTGTAACAGAGATGCGTATGCTTCGTTGGATGTGTGGTAACACAAGGAAAGATATGATGAGAAATGAGGATATTCGTACTAAGATAGGCGTAACCCCTATAGAAGAGAGGATGAGAGAAAACCGTTACGATGGCTTGGTCATGTGCGACGTAAACTTACAGATGTATCAGTCTGACGAGTAGAGCGTATCAAATTAGGGCAAGTTAAAGAGCGCAGGGGAGACCGAAGAAAACATGAATAAAGGTGATAAAACAAGATATAGAGGCTAAAGATCTTAATGAAGGCATATTGCTCGATAGGAATAAGTGGAGAAAGTTGAACTATGTGCCCGATCCGGCGTAATTCTCTTTTGGTTCATGTAGCCTACCCCAAATACTTGGGACAAATGGCTTAGTTGTTGTTGTAAGCTATGAAACACGAACACTTCAAAGTGAGTGTCGTGTCCGTGTCGGACACATGTCGGATACTGACACTTGTCTGACACGTATAGGACACTCCAATGCAGTGTCAGATTTTAAACAAATATAGAATCACGTGTTGACACCGTGTCTCACGTCGTATCGGCATTAAATAAAATTTAAAGATCACATATTAGATATCTAAAAGTCACATGTCGCTTAAATAAACATGAAAAAATATCATTCTGACACAAGCAAATAAGTTAGTAGAATTTACACACACCATGAACTATGTGAGGTATTAGTTAGATTATTTTAGATTATTTTTTATTTTGTATGTTACTTTATAGAAGCTATAAATGTAAATTATTTAAATTTTATTTTGTTTTTCATTTTACCTTTTATAAAACTAATTATTTATGTTTGATTATTTTTGACAAGTTGATTATTCATTATTCTATTAACATAGGTAGACTTGTGTAGAAATATCTACTTGAAAAAGTATCGATAAAAAAGTTGAAGACAATGCACCTCTTTAAAAGTATGAGAGAATCAAAAAATTAAGAACAGGGAGAAAAAATTTATCTATATATAATAATAATAAAATATTGCTTGTCATTTTCCTATATCCTTTTTTTGAAATTTTGCCGTGTTCCGTGTCTGTATATGTGTCATATCCGACACCCTTGTCCGTGTCTGTGCTACATAAAGAACAAGTACCATCTTCTGGCTTACTATTTGCTTGTGTTGTAGCTGGTTATATGACAAACAATAGTTATTGATTCCTAACTAGTTTGAAGATTCAAGCTATCAATAAAAGCTTTCTTGATATGATAGGGAAAGCGAATGAAGAAATTGGAAAATAGATAAAATATGAGGTGGAAAATGGAAAAAGTTACACAACTCACCACCTCCTCTACTTGGAAAAGTATCGTCAAAAAAGTAGAAGACAATGCACCTCTTTGAAAGTATGAGAGAAAATCAAAAAATTAGGAACAAGGAGAGAAAATTTATCTATATATAATAATAATAAAATATTGCTTGTCGTTTTCCCATATCATTTTTTTGGGATTTTGCCGTGTCCCGTGTCTGGATGTATCTGTGTCGTGTCCAACACCCGTGTCCGCATCCATGCTGCATAAAGAACAAGTACCATATTCTGGCCCACTATTTGCTTGTGTTTCAGCTGGCTAAATGACAAACAATAGTTATTGATTCCTAACTAGTTTGAAGATTCGAGCTATCAATAAAAGCTTTCTTGATATGATAGAGAAAGCGAATTAAGAAATTGGAAAATAGATAAAATAGAGAAGGTGGAAAATGAAAAAGTTACACAACTCACCACCTCCTCGCTGGACCACTGCCTGGCAAGAGAGACAGGAAGTGAAGGAGGGATTGCCTCATTGGGCAGGGGGGAGAGAGAAGCTACAAGGATTTTAGATTAGGGATTGGGTCTCTATTCTCTTAGGGTTCTGTATAATTCGTTCAATAGATCCAACTGAATTGGGTTTATTTGTGTAATTGGTCGGGTTTCTTAAGAAAAGATGAAAAAAGCATAGTTGTTCCTGTAATTCGTATGCAGACACATAAACACACAGAGAAACCTTGTTTTCAATCATTAGAACAGATTTCCTTATTAATGTATCAGGGGATATTGCAACTAGGCATATGGAAGCTCAACATATAAAACATTTTAAAATCTAACAAAATTAACTGCAGTATATCCATGTTCAATTTTTTATTTATTTTTAAGCAAAGACCGTAGCCTGAACTTGAACCTAAAACCTCACACAATACAACCCCAACCATTATGTGAATCAAAATGTTAATCAAACGATTATGTGAAAACGATTATGTGAAAGTATGGCCACAATAAACTTTTATAGTGTTCATTTTTAATAATCAGTTTCGACATTGTTAATCTTCTATGTGTTGGTGGAGCTAAGTTTCTAGTGGGAGAGGTCGTAAAGGGACCTTAAAAAGACTTGACTAAATGTAAAAGTGATTCAAATGTCACAATTGAAACATTTTTAAAACAAAGAGATGAATAATGGAAATGACGCAGGAAAGCCGGGGGGAAAATGTCTCGTAAGTTTGCATGATGAAAAGGAAATTATGCATCAAGACTTCTACAGAACCTAGAAGTCCACTTGACAAAATTTCACAACTTAAGCAATTTAAGCTCATGTGACAACAGAACAAGTCACCGAAAGTTTTTTTTTTAAAAAAAGTAGACTGATATTTACTTCCAAGCATATATAAGCCAATGAGCCAGATTGAAACACTCGTTTAGACATTATAATTTTGAATTAAAATAAAAGAAGCGAAAAATCAGTACATCTGATTTTCACCAAAATTTAAATTTAATGCCAGAAAACCAAGCCAAACCAACAACAGCAGACAGAAGAAAGGTATATCCAAGTAATATACCAAGTGCTGCAAAAGAAGAGGCAGAGAGGGCATCCACACACATGTTAACCATGCCGGTAAGCAGATTTGCCTGCATTAGAAATTCACCACTTTAGTGTCAAGCTTCCAGATTGTGCTAGCTACATCCTAAGTTCAAGCAGAAGAAAGCTGGTCATCTTACAAGGAGAAATGACCCCATTAAATTTTGATTGAATGCTTCTTCAAGAACCAAGGGTCTCTGCCCAGAAATGAAATCTGAAAGCATGATAACTGATAATACCTGCAAAAAAGGGCAAAAAAGAAAAAGAATAAAGAAAGAAAACTGATATTAAAACTAGATAATGAATCATAGCTATGATGGAAGAATACAGAAGGTCCTCCCGGACACCAGCACTGTTCCACAGCTCAAATCATGTCATATTAAAAAACAGAAAGATTATCATTACTATATTTTCTTTTTCATGTGCATGCATATTTTACATAGAAGTTGCAGGGAGCAAGTAGAAATGAGATAAGCATATTAAAGAAGATTTGATTTGTCAGAGTAAACCCCAACAAATACATTTGCACTCTAGCCAAAAACCCTTAATTTGCCTCCTGAATAGCTTGAACTTAAACATTTGGTTATCTCACTAATGGTACATTCTGAATGCCAGCAGCCCAATGATATCTAAAGCCACCATGGATATTACTCAACAAGACGATCAGGATAGACAGTGCACCGAACGGGCAAGGCAGATTTCAGGAGAAAAAACATATTTCTTTCAGTACTTTCTTTGTTGGATTCCAACCAAGAGATGCTGAAAGCACTAACCATATAATGGCCGCTTGCTGAGACCTCATGATGCGGGACGGAGGGGGTATTAGGGTTTGTGGTGGCAAGGATTTGGGGAAAGGATATGATCACGGATCACAACCCGGATTTTGGTTTCACCGCCTGATTCGATTCAATCCATGAGATCAACTAAAACAACAATCTATGAGATCAAACCAAAACAACACAAGTTTCACATAGAATTTTTTCAATCAAATCATCATTACTTTTAAAGTTCAATACCTGGCTATATATATACATATGTGTGTGTGTGTGTATGTATATATGTATATATATATGTATATATGTGTATATATATATATATATGTGTGTGTATATATATATGTGTGTGTGTGTATATATATATATATATATATATATATATATATATATATATATATATATATATATATGTATGTATGTATATATGTATATATGTATATATGTGTGTGTATATATGTAGCCTACAATACGTGTACCATACATACAATTATTGATAACATCAAACCTAACCAAATCTAATTCAAATTAATCCTAAATCTCAACCAAATATACTCAAATCTAAATTTTAAATAAAAATATAAATCTACTAAATCTGAACCGTTCGATTCCCCATCAATCTCCCCGACTTGAAAACATTCATCCCCGATAAATGTAGTGGTAAGTGCAAGGTAAGCACGACCGGGTGGAACTGAACCGCATCATGAATCCTCAATCAGTCCAAGGTTGGTGGTCGGAAATTCAGCTATAACACCCTGAAAATTTTATAAGTTTATTTAATGTTATTTTCATGTATGAATATGTGGATACACACACACACACATATATTGCTAAGAGTTTTAATACATAGAAGTGTGTGTGTGTGTGTAAGTGTACATATATATAAGGGTTGTTGAGAGTTGTGGTGTAGTGATGTGTATATAAGTGTATATACATGTAAATGTTACATAAAGACTTGGTGCGGTGATGCACAAACTAGTCGACTAATAATCAGGATAGTCGACTAGTGAAGAGACCAGTAGACGTGTATTTTGAGTATGAACTCAGTCTAGTCGACTAGTAACTCAGACTAGTTGACTAATAGCCTCAATAAATCGAAAACACCTGACCTGTCAACAGCCATCGTTTGGACTGTCAATAGGCTTTTTCTGAGAGACAGTTTCAGACCTGTCGACAGCACCCTTCTGGCCTGTCGACAGGTTTTTACAGTAAGTCAGAGGATTACAGACCTGTCGACAGCTCCCTTCAACTGTCGACAGGCCTACTGCGTATCAGAGTATCCTAGTTTATTTAGAAGTCATTTTCTAAGTCCCTTTAGGATTCCAATCTGTTTTATTTCTGTTTTTTATTTTAGTTTTCTAATTAGAGAAGTACTCTTATTTTACTTTCATATATAAAGGTCATTATATCTTAGGTTTTATTATTCAACTTTTAATCAATATATTTTGAGTTTTTCTCATATTTGCTCGTGAATTCGAGTTGCTCTCTTTGGCTCATGGATTCGGTCATGTTGCTCGTGGTTTCGAGCACAATTTCCCTACCTGAAGGGTTCCCTCAGGGTTCGTCAGCGCTAAAACGAGATCTAACCAGCGTCATTCGTCTTCCTCACTTCCCCGTCCTGCGTTAGTAAGTCAGTTTATCTCAGCACCATGGATAACTCATTGGGATGCAGTAGTGTGAATTCTCAGTTATTTAAAGAAGTACAGAGAAAAGGGCTTCTATATTCAGATTGTGGAAAGATCAAAATTACTAATTTTTTAAATGATGATTGTGCAGGACCACCATGTTGATAGGCGATCTACCATAGACTTTTGTGTGTTACTTGAAAGAAATCATGTGTCATGAAAAAGCAAGAAACAAAGTGTGGCGTCACGATTTACTGCAGAGTCAAGAGTATCGTGCAATTGTGAATATTATTTGAGAAATGATTTGGGTCAGAGACTTATTGACTGAGTTTATTTTGCTCTAGAGTGTCTTATGAGATTATATTGTGATAACTAGGCTGTCATTTATATTGCTGAAAATTCAGTATTATATGAGCGCACAAAACACATTGAAAGTGGATTGTCATTCGATATGTCAGAAGATAGAAGAGAAAATTGTTCAACCTCGACATGTTTTATCCGGTCATTAGCTGGCGGATTTACTCACAAAGTCTCTTGAGAAAACACGAGTTGATTTCATTTATGACAAGCAGGGCATATATGATGTATATGCTCTAGCTTAAGGGGGTGTTAGGAAATATGATTTGTATAAGAAGTGGTATACGAGTTGAATTAGGTGTAGTATAGGAATAAGAGTAGGATTATTTTTTCCTGTATCTAAATAATTGAGAGGAGAGATGTCTTTGACTAACTCTCTAATGTCTATAATTTAAATCTTCTCATTGTGAAAGTGCGGCAAGAATAAGCACTTAACAGAAATGAGCTGTTAAGAAGAGTTCGCAAAGCGGGCGGTAATAAAGCACTCAAGCAAATCCCAACAACACAATTCGTAGAAGTGAAAAACGAGAAACATAAGAATGACTTACATGGACTTGACACCACGGGCTTGTCTTGATACTAATGAATTTGCCACAACAAACAACCCAACCCCAAGATCCATCTGTTTGACACATATTCAGATTTCAACAATCACTAAAGGTTAAAAACATACATTGCTACTGTTACTTCAAATGAAAATAAGCAACTGCAAAGCTATACACCCAGAAAGAATAGAAGTGCAGTCTATGAAGCTACTTGCAGGTAGAATCATGTCAAGCAATGGTATAGATGAGCTATAATTATGCCATAAAATGATTTCCAAACTGAAACCAAACTCTACACAACCGTTATCTGGTTCAGCTTGATCCAAAATTCTAACAGGGATGGGCTGCAAACTGGTTAACCCATGAAATTGTTCACTAAGCATATCAGGTCAGGTTTTGACTTACTATCCATTGCAACATAACTCTACCTTAGTTTAAAAGAGCATGAGGATCAGTTTCTTTGGAACAAGATGTCTACGGTACTCATAGTTAAACATTGTTCCAATTAACTCTCTGCAGAGGTTCGAATCAGCCGGATAATGCTTTGTTATTTTTTTATCTAAAATATAAAAGCTCAATCAAGAAGAAACCAAGCTGTCGATAAGTTTACTAGTTTCCAGGGAAACTGGACCAATCCATGTATATAGACATGATTGAATTCAGGTTAACTATTTAAAAAAGCACCAGGTAAGGTTTTTATTAACCAATCAGAGACGATTACTAAACATGACAGGCTGAAAGAATCCATAAAGTAATCTAACTTCAACCCAACCTGACCAACCCCTCACAACTCAATCAAACTAGCATTTATCTTTCAAATATCTATCTGCTCTACTTTCTAGTAACAAGTACGGTAAGTATGAGCTTGGGTACTCTGAAAGAAAACCTTATAGTGAACTCTTGAACACGTGTGAAACTGTAATTACCTTATTTTCAGAGCCAGTTCCATCTTAAAGAGCTGTAAAATAACCTAGTTACACAATACAATGAATTCTTGTTTTACCATGCCAAATATTAAAAAGAAATCTAAAAATTCCAAGAACTAAAACTCAAAAGAAACTGAGTAGTTATAATCAGGTGTGATGGCTCCCCTGTAACTTCCCTATATACACTCCATTCAATGATTTCTCATAGTGATTACATGCAAAATATTACACTGGTAACAATGACACGAAACTTGGCCGCGCGGCCCATATACATAAAGAAATTTATGTATTGAGAGTCCTGAGACATTCGAATGACACAGTTTGACATAGATATTATAGTTAAATGGGTGTGCACCAACCAGCAACAAAGCCAGGTTTAGAACTTAGTACGAATTAGGGGGGAATTTATTAGTAAAAATTAAGTAGACAGCTATACGTGCAATGGGCATCGGGACGTAATTTTCAATTCAGATAAATGTGGTAGTTGGTCCATTTATTATCACTTTAGCTAATTGTATTGAACAATAAGAAAATTAACACGTCTACAGATGATGAGAATTCTTCAATTGAAGCCACTAAGATATCCATACCTAACATCCTCTAGAATGATATGGAATAAGAGAAGAAGCTTACCAAACCAGTACCAATGTTTCAGTCTTAGCATAGCATCTAGGAAAGATTCTGAAGTCCACAGCCAGTATGCACAAGCATGTCATCAGCACCAATGTGTTCGTTATTTACATAAAATGGTTATTTAGTTGAAGAAAAGAAAATGCAATTAACCATAGAAGGTGATGATATGCTTACCACTGAAACTCTATATGACAAAATGCTCGTTCTTAGAGAAGACATAGGTTCTGGCTCCTCATTAAAATGAAAACTTGAAGATCTAAGCCTGAGCATGATCCACTAAACTTTAAGATCAGTGTGCAAGGAACTGTTTCTGCAAGCGTGCTAGAGATGACAGCACACAATTAAAGAAGCTTTAGTCCTGAGATATAATCTACATCGAAACTGAATAATGACCAGTGTTAGAAGTAGAACATAATCAAATCCAAAATATGTACCATTTAGCCGAAATACAGAAAAGCAGCAAAAGTATTAGGGACATTGTGCACAGATAAACCCATTCATCAAGGACCTGCCAAGAACAAATTAATCAGATATTGCTCTGTATCTTATGATGGACAAAGTTAATCAAAAAAATTTATTCATCTGGGAATGTCTTTCACTGCAGCGCTTTGGATTATACTGTACCATAGAGACCAATACAATTCATAATCTTCTCCGTTCAACTAGACTTTCAGTATATGAAAATATTTTTAGAGGGTGGCGTGCTTCCATGAGCATAATCGCGAGACCGATATGGTAAATTCCCCTCTCTTCCAATTGGTGTTCAATGTTCTACTGCAGGACTTTCCCTTGCCTATAACAGGACCTCCTTCGTTCAAAATTGTACTCCGTGTAAAACCCCTTTTGATGGGAAGTGACTTTGATAACAATCTTATGACATGTGAAAACAATGTAGAATTACTTAATTCGCCTGCTAAAGGGTATTAGATAACTCAGAACATCTAAGCAAACTTCTTTCCTTCTGGATTATCAAAGATGCATTTCCAAGTGATAAAGAAGAAAGCTCAAAGCAAGGTACAGTATCTAAACTTACAGTGAAAATGAATATGATAGGCAGAATGACGCACAAAAGATCCATAACCAATGCAATCATGCAACTCCTCCCATCCTTATAAGAACATTTTGCACCATCCTTCTTCTCGACCTCCTTGGCATAAATAGCGCCTGTAAAGGGAATCCCGAGACATTATCTCGGCTGCTTATTAACGAACTAGGCATCAAAAAAATACGCTCCATGGCACATCATTTCTCCCATAGACAAACTAACGCATTCACTATCCAAGAAAACAAATACGCAACTTATTTGGATAATAGAAGAAGTATCAACAGTGAAAGTCACATTAAAGTGATAGCTGCCAGAAAAGATGTTAGCTTTTTATCATCTGTTCGTGAAAATGCCAGCAAGAAAGCTAAACTTCATAACACCCAATGCTGCGATTTAAAACTCTGACTCAGTTAGGTTTTCGCAATGCAAATTCAAGAATGAAATTACCACTCACGGGGCCCGAGCAGCTCTCCATTGTCGAAGGACCACCAAAGCCTGAGATTCCCCAACCAAAACGATAAACAAATGAAAATCAAGGAAATTGTACTTAATTAGAATAAATGGACTCAGGGATTGAGAAAATTACGGGTACAATTGCGGAGAGAGCGGCGATCTCGAGCATCGAAGATCCAGTGAGGTTGCTGACGAATCTGAAGATGTTGGAGGAGAGAGTACAGTAGAGGAGGTGAATTCATGCCAGGTGCTGTTGAAGATTGCCAAGGAGTCTACGACGAAAGGCAAAGGAACAGCGGGCAGGAAAAAGCAGCAGCAGTAGAAAATGACAGAGGTCGGTCGACCGGTCCGGTCGACCGACGTGCACAACATGCACAGGAGTTGGAGCGGTCGACCGGCCCGGTCGACCGAAGGGCTCTGACTGACAAGACCCAACTCTCGGGTTTTTTCGGTCGACCGTCCCGGTCGACCGGAAGCCCATGACTGTCAAACCCCAAACTCTCGGGTTTTTTCGGTCGACCGGCCCGGTCGACCGGTATTGGAGAATTGGGAGGTCGGTCGACCGTCCCGGTCGACCGACATGCGGGTGCTGGGTTTTTTCTGCTGATCCGTTGTATGAGGTATTTAAGCCTAAAGGATTTCTAGGATTTTTCTCTCTGCGAAAATTGTATTTGCTGAAGTTCTCTTGTATTCAAAGAGACTTAGAGCAACTTGTATTCATCTTCCTAATAGTAAAACCTCTCCATTGATTGCCCCGAGGACGTAGGCACGTTGGCCGAACCTCGTTAAACTTGGTGTTTGTGATTTGTGAGTTTTCTCTTGTGATTGCATTGTGCTGGAGATTTAGGGATTCTCTGTTGGTTTGTTGTTGTGATTGTTTGCGCGCACAACAAGTGGTATCAGAGCTTCAGGCTACGCTTGGGATTCTGAGGATTCGAAGGGCTCCAGATCTGATCAGGTGGAGATCGTGTGTCGATCTCAGGTCAGAGGTATTGGTGTTCGAGGAGATCGTGTGTCGATCACAGGAGGACACAAGGAGGGCTTGTTGAATCAGTGATTGGAGTAGATCCGGTGAGAAACTCGATCTAGGGTTTTAAGAGGCAGGTAAAAATCTCATTTTTATCTGAGTAAAGATCTATTTTCAATTGGATTATTCTTCCGCATAAATAGAGAATCAAAAGAAGACCTCAATGGCAGAAGAAACTACTTCCGTTAAAACAATGAATCACTCAAGGATCGAAGTTGTCAAGTTCAATGGAACTAATAATTTCGGGATGTGGAGGTGTGAGGTCATGGATGCATTGAATGCACAGAACCTCGAGGACACGCTCCTATTAGAGAGGAAGAAGACCACTACTACTGAGGAAGAGTGGGCGAAGATGAATAGGTCGGCATGTGGCTTGATACGTTCATGCTTGTCACAAGACATCAAATATCTTGTACAACATGAGACGTCAGCGAAGAAACTGTGGAATACTCTTGAGAAGAAGTACCTGACAAAGAGTGTGGAGTCTAGGTTGCAACTTAAGAGTAAGCTGTATCAGTTCAGGATGCAGAGGGGAAGCACAGTAAACGAGCACATCAACCGATATACGAAGCTTCTTACAGACTTGCTAAATGTGGATGTCACTGTAAGTGAGGAAGACAAGTCAGTTATTCTCCTGAACTCACTCCCACCGGAGGAGTATGAGACATTCACTATGACATTCATAAATGGAAGGCAAACCTTAGTTTATGATGAAGTGTCGTCAGCACTGATGAGTTATGAGACAAGGAAGAATGAGAGACATTCAGGTCGGTCTAGTTCATCAGCGGAGGCTTTGGAAGTAAGAGGCAGGAATTCATCGAGGAAAGGCAAGGAGGTGAGAGGAAGATCGAAGTCTAGGTCGGGCTTCAGGGATCTTAAGAAAAATCAGTGCATGTTCTGCAAAGAGATTGGGCACTGGAAGGTTGACTGTCCAAAGTACAAGAGGAAGAAGAAGGAATCAAAGTCTGAGGCAAATCTGGCAAGGGTGACAAAAGCTACAAGCGGTAAATCACAGGCAGATGGAGCAGATTCAGATTCTTCAGAGTTCTCTTTTTCAGTGACTACTCCTGTTGTTGGTTACTCGGTGAATAAAGAGTGGATCCTGGACACAGGTGCTACATATCATGTATGCCCTAATCGAGATTGGTTTACCAGTCTTGAGAAGTTGGAGGGGTGTTCGGTCGTCATGGGCGACGATCATCCGTGCATCATGGAGGGTGTAGGCACTATTCCGATCAGGATGTTTGACGGGATGGTGAGGGAGCTGAAAGAAGTGAGATATGTACCTCAGCTGAAGAGGAACTTGATCTCTGTGGGTGCTTTGGAATCATTGGGGCTCAGTGTGTCTATTAAAGAAGGTGTTCTTAAAATGACAAAGGGCTCAATGGTGGTGTTGAAGGCCGACCGCCGGAACAATTTGTATTACTTGAAGGGTAGTACAGTGACAGGGCAGGTGGCAGCTTCTACCAGTCAGAAGGAAGATCTAACCCGGCTATGGCACATGAGGCTGGGACATGCAGGGGAGAAATCGATGCAAGCTCTTGTGAGGAAAGGGCTGCTGAAGGGTGCAGAGACCTGCAAATTGGATCTGTGTGAACATTGCATCATCGGCAAGAAGACGAAGGTGAAGTTTGGTACAGCTTCACACTGCACCGAAGGCATTCTTGATTATGTTCACACGGATGTATGGGGACCTTCCAAGACTGCATCAATTGGAGGTAACCACTATTTTGTGTCGTTCATTGATGACTATTCTAGGCGATGTTGGGTGTACACTATGCGACACAAAAGTGAAGTCCTAGAATTGTTTGTGAAGTGGAAGGCTAATCAGGAGAGAAGCACGGGAAGGAAAGTCAAGGTCCTCCGTTCTGACAACGGAGGAGAGTACAAGTCAGATCCGTTCCTACAGCTATGTCTAGATGAGGGCATAGAGAGACACTTCACAGTAAGGGAAACTCCGCAACAGAATGGGGTGGCTGAAAGAATGAACCGGACTTTGCTAGAGAAGGTTCGGTGCATGTTGTCAAATGCAGGACTGCCAAAGAAGTTTTGGGCTGAAGCTTTGGGGCATGCATGCCATCTTGTGAACAGGTTGCCGTCATCTGCAATAGGGGGGAAGACTCCTCTGGAAGCTTGGTCAGGAAAAGATGCTGTGGACTATGATTTGCTACGGGTCTTCGGATGTCCAGCCTACTACCATGTCAAAGAAGACAAGTTGGATCCGAGAGCAAAGAAAGGGGTGTTCATTGGCTTCAAGCGAGGAACCAAGGGGTTCAAGATTTGGGACCAACAGGACAACAAGTTCATAATCAGCAGGGATGTCACATTTGATGAGGCCTCTATGATGAAGCCTACGGTCCCTCAGCAGGTGGAGACCAACAAGACCAAGGAGCTATTGCAGCAGGTGGAGAGTGATGCAAATCCACCATCTCTAGAGGACACAGTGTCAGTAAAGATCATCCCTGAGGTGACACAGGGAGGTGATCAAGTTGCAGAAGAAGATGCTGAAGTTGTTGAAGAGGATCAGAAGCAGGTCATGGGTACTGTTCCAGATACTACTGCAGTTGGAAGACCACGGAGGAATACTAGGAGACCAGGTTGGCTCACCACCGATATGGTTGTTGCATATGCACTTCCAGTTGTTGAAGAGGCTATTCCATCTACTTTCAGGGAAGCTGAAATCAGTTTAGAAGCTGAGTTATGGAAAGGGGTCATGGATGAAGAGATGAAATCTCTTTACATGAACAACACATGGGAACTTACCAAGTTGCCAAAGGGGAAGAAGGCCATAGGGTGCAAGTGGGTATTTGCTAAGAAGCAGGGATCTCTTCAGGAAGATACAGTGCGCTACAAGGCAAGGCTGGTGGCTAAAGGCTACGCACAGAGAGAAGGAATCGACTACAACGAGGTGTTCTCCCCGGTAGTGAAACACTCGTCTATTCGGATTCTATTGGCTTTGGTGGCGCAGAATGAGTTGGACCTTGACCAACTTGATGTCAAGACCGCCTTTCTCCACGGCGATCTTGAGGAGGAGATTTACATGACTCAGCCCACAGGTTACAAAGCTGCAGGGAAAGAAGAGTTGGTATGTAAGCTGAAGAAATCGCTGTACGGTTTGAAGCACTCTCCTAGACAGTGGTACAAGCGATTTGACAGCTTCATCAGGAAGAAGAAGTACACACGAAGCCACTTCGACCCATGTGTGTACTACAACAAGTTACCATCAGGGGAGTATATCTATCTACTTCTCTATGTAGATGATATGCTGATTGCTTCTAGGTTAAGATCTGCTATTGATTCTCTGAAGAAGACGTTATCGTCTGAGTTCGAGATGAAGGATCTGGGGGAAGCAAGAAAAGTATTGGGCATGGAGATCACAAGGGACAGGGATGTTGGCAGGATAAGCTTGACTCAGAAGGGCTATCTGGAGAAGGTACTCAGAGGTTTAATATCGGGAAAGATACTAAGACTGTTAGTACACCAATGGCGCCGCATTTCAAGTTGTCAGCGAAGATGTCTCCAAGGAGTGTTCAAGAGCGTGAGCATATGTCTCATGTTCCATATGCCAATGCGGTGGGTAACTTGATGTATGCAATGGTGTGTACGAGGCCAGATATTTCACAGGCAGTCTCCATGGTGAGTCGATACATGCATGATCCAGGACAGAGTCATTGGGAAGCTGTGAAATGGATTCTGAGGTACATCAAGGGAACTGTTGATGTAGGCCTGGTATTTGAGAAGGACAACACCGAAAAGTAGGAATGCATAGGTTATGTGGATTCAGACTATGCAGGTGATCTTGACAAACGCCGGTCGACGACGGGATATGTCTTCACATTCTCACAGGCACCGGTGAGTTGGCGCTCCACACTTCAGTCTACCGTCGCGTTGTCGACCACAGAGGCTGAATATATGGCTTTGACAGAGGCTATGAAGGAGGCAATCTGGCTTCAGGGATTGCTTGATGATCTGGGCGTGGAACAGGATATTTTGAAGATAAACTGTGACAGCATGAGTGCCATCTACTTGGCAAGGAACCAGGTCTATCATGCAAGGACGAAGCATATTGATGTCAGGTATCATTTTGTACGGGAGATTCTAGAAGAAGGTGACATTGACTTGTTGAAAGTTCACACTTCGGAGAATCCGGCCGATATGCTTACAAAGGTGGTGACGGGAGTGAAGTTTGCACACTGTAAAGACTTGCTCCATGTCCTTCAGGTGAAATGAGCTTGCTGAAGCTCATTTGGGTGAACTATGGACGGCTTGATCCCTTGGGCAAGGGGTACGTAGGCAACCGGGTTGGTGCAGCCGCTATCGAGTCGGAATTCGGCTCAGATTTGAAAATCTTCACCGAGGTGGAGAATTGTTGGAGGAGAGAGTACAGTAGAGGAGGTGAATTCATGCCAGGTGCTGTTGAAGATTGCCAAGGAGTTTACGACGAAAGGCAAAGGAACAGCGGGCAGGAAAAAGCAGCAGCAGCAGAAAATGACAGAGGTCGGTCGACCGGTCCGGTCGACCGACGTGCACAACATGCACAGGAGTTGGAGCGGTCGACCGGCCCGGTCGACCGAAGGGCTCTGACTGACAAGACCCAACTCTCGGGTTTTTTCGGTCGACCGTCCCGGTCGACTGGAAGCCCATGACTGTCAAACCCCATACTCTCGGGTTTTTTCGGTCGACCGGCCCGGTCGACCGGTATTGGAGAATTGGGAGGTCGGTCGACCGACATGCGGTTCTGGGTTTTTTCTGCTGATCCGTTGTATGAGGTATTTAAGCCTAAAGGATTTCTAGGGTTTTTCTCTCTGCGAAAATTGTATTTGCTGAAGTTCTCTTGTATTCAAAGAGACTTAGAGCAACTTGTATTCATCTTCCTAATAGTAAAACCTCTCCATTGATTGCCCCGAGGACGTAGGCACGTTGGCCGAACCTCGTTAAACTTGGTGTTTGTGATTTGTGAGTTTTCTCTTGTGATTGCATTGTGCTGGAGATCTAGGGATTCTCTATTGGTTTGTTGTTGTGATTGTTGGCGCGCACAACAGAAGAGACGAGGGATTTTATTAGAAGAGGAAAAAAATCGAGAAAATATGATGATCGAAGCGTTAATTACTCTTCTTTGAGGCGTTTGTTGGAGTTTAGGGAGGTCGCCGTGAGATCCATCGGAGAGGAGCCGGAGCAAACAACGCGCGAGCGGAGGGGCTACAGAGCGCCGGTGATTATAGAAAAGGTTTACTTTTTACATATTCATACCGTTTTTTGTGTAAATTGGATAAAAGCACCTCGAGTGGTTGCAGAAAAAAAACCTTAACTAGAAGAAAATGATAAATTAAGTTAAACTATAATTAAATTAAATTATAATCGGTTTGACCATAATAATTAATTTAACCTCTTCTTCTAACTGTTGGTCATCTATATGTTGAAGGGAGGGAGAAAAAAAGACCAAGTTTTCGTTATTGAAAAAAATAATTTAATTATATAACAAGTTATTTAATTTCAGTCATTCTAATCAATAAATAAACTGTTTAGTAAAAATTATTTATTTCACAATTTTTTTCGTATCATATTTTAAGTAACACGCTTATCCGCCGTTTGTTTTGTTACAATTGCAAGTATGTATTAAATTTCTCTCCACTTTTAATTTGAAAATCCCTCTAAATTTTAAAACCGACACCATTTACAACTATCGATTTGCGTTGTTATGTATGTGATTTAACCAAGAATCATTCATGCAACACATTTACATGTGTGATTTACGACTAGGTGCTCATGTGCCAAAAATCCCCACTGCACTGGAAGTGTCTGTCACTGTATCAAAAAATTAAAGTTGAGATATTTATATTATCGTCTCCGGATGTTGAGCACACTTTTTTTTATTTATAAGTAGAAACCTAGGGTTTTTCGTAGTAGTGATACTTTTTTTTTTTTTTATTTGCTTTTTAATTCGTCCCGGATAGAATTAAACCTTAGTTACTCTAATACGTTTTGATTTACAACTAGATGTCTCAGTACTAAAAATCGCCACGTAGAAAAGTCTCTGTCACTGTATCAAAAATTTAAACTTGAGGTATTTATATTATAACATGGCTCTATACGATGTGCACTATTTTTTTTACTTTTTTTTATAAGTCAAAATCTAGACTTTCGCGATAGTGATATTTTTTATTTTAAATTTGCTTTTTAATTCACGTCAGATGGGAATTGAACCTTGATTACTCTAACACCATATTAAGTTAATGTCACTATACCAAAACTCCGAAATTAAGATAAAAATTGAGGTATTTATATTTTAACAATAACCATATGAATGGTTATTATAATTGTGAATTTCTTGTAACTGTGGCTGTGATAAATTATCAGCTATAACAAGCTCCTTTAGTTGTAAATATTATTAGTTAGCTTTTAAGGAGTCTGAATAGATGCATCCAATCTTGAATTACGAAAAATCAGTAGATTACTCAAAAAATGTGTTATGTTCTTCTAGATAATCAAATTAGTCTCAATCGTTAGAAAACACAGTTTAAATTCTAGAAATATGGTAGGTTGAATTTAATAGACACCTTCTTTGAGGCTGTCAGTCATATTATGATCCTTGGAATTTCTTATTATGCTGCTACTCTTAGGTCTACACTTGCACTTTATTTTAAGAGAAAGAAACGAGAAAGGAGCAATTTTGATGAGGAAAAAGAATGATAGCTCTCGAAATCATAATAGAAAGTTTCAAAATTTGATCCATATGAGTTGTAGAACATGTATATCACATCCAATAATTTAGATAGTAGGTATGGATTAGTGTATTTTGGTAAGTGCATAAACTCTTTTTTATTATATACATTAAAATCTTTCTCATGTGTGTGTGCATAAAAAAATTCAGGGTTAGCTTGTAATACAAGAAGAGCTTTTCGGCCTCCTCTGTTTTTTCAAACCTGAAGATTAAAGATGTCGACGATTCTACAATTTGCCGATTAAAGATGTCGATGATTCTACAATTTGCCGATCGTGTGGGCAGTGGCGGACGTAAGATGTTTTTCCAGTTTAGACGTAAAAAAAGGAAAAAAAAATAATGTTGCATCCACTAAGACTTGAACCTGTGAACTCCAATAACTTAAATTTATAAATTAACACTTACGTTGGAGCTCAAAAATATTTTTTATTAGTAAAAACAATCTAAAGGGAAGAAATTATATTAAAAAAATATAAATTATATATACTATTTCATTATTTTATAAAATTCAGTGTTGTATGTGGGTCCACCCTTACTTGTGGCCCTCAGGCTGCGGCCAGGCGCTCAAACTTCGTGTTTTCACCGTTGCAGAGCAGGGCCGCGTCCCGGTCCAAGGGTCGCACGCTCGGTCGATTCCTCTCCTTCTTCGGTTCCCCTCCGGCCCAACATCTCAACTCGGCCCCAGAAAAGTCATTGGTATCAGTTCGCGAGACTATTTTGAAGTCGAACTACAACGGCGGTGGTGGGTCCCGCCTGTCATTCACCAACGGGGTGTGGATTGACCGTTCATTGACCACGAAGCCATCGTTCCAGGCGATTGCCACTTGCGTCTACGATGCTGCAGTCAGATCCGTCGACTTTAGAAACAACGTACGTATTTAGTTATTCATATTAAATTTTCAAATTTCGAAAGCAAATTTCTTAACTAACATATTTTTTGTATCATGTCATATGTTCTCAATGTGGATGTAAACAGATACAAATAGTTAGGATGGAATCTGATTACAGAGCTTTATTTTGATAGAGAAATGGTATTCAGAATTTGCTTAAAATATGGATCCAAATAAATGTGTAAAGGTAACTTATTCAAACTAACTCCTTAATCAAATACATATCTGAAAATCACAAAATATTTGTCTTCGACAGAGGTGAAAATCTCCTGAGTACTATTGTAAACTAACTTCATTATGCTTTGGAGTATTAAAATCTCTCCCTATCTCAATACACCATACTAGAAACAGCATACAATATGATTACTAGAGAAGAGATTCAAGGTAATCATAGAGCGGTAACAGATTACTAAGATAAAAGGACAGGGATTTGTCTGTCTTTGAATTCTACCCTGTACTAAGCTCTCTCTCCAGTGCAAAGTAGAGTTCGGGTTGGCTCCTTCTGGCGTTGGACCGTGCGATAGCGTAACGCAAGATCAGCAGTCTGATGTGGGGATGCTTCAAGATTCGGGAGGAGTTTGGATTAACATCCAACTCCTTCGTTTCGCTCCGAGACACTACCAGAAAAGGAAAAATAAAATATAACAGAAACCTGAAAAAAAGAGCCAACTCACCCAAACCATGCAAAGTATGTACGCTTAAAATAGTAGCGAACGGTTTTTTGTGATTTCTAAGAAATTTTGAGCTGCTGCATTCAACATGATCTCCAGGGATGTCGTAGATCGGTGGAAGCAGAAGTCAGACCTCAGCGGCGAGTGGACGGGGTTCATTCTCGCCAACATGCCCTACTTCAAAGGAAAATGGGCCGAGTAGGACGAAGTTCATCTCCTTGATGGTACCAGCAAGCGAGTACCCTTCCTGACTAGCTCGAAGGATCAGTATATCGCAGCCTCTTTTGATGGACTCAAAGTGCTCGACCTGCCAATTTTCAGGGAAGAACTTCGCCATGCTGGTCTTTTTGCCTGACAGATGAGACGGGCTTAACAACCTCGCCTGTTTCGGGTCCTAGCTTCTTCGACAACCATATCCAAACTGAACGGGTTAAAGGTTGGTGATTTCATGGTTCCCTGGTTCAAAATCAAATCTAACCTTGAAGCATCCAAAAACGGGCCGGGCCGGACGCGCCGTGTTAAGGACCGGACCGGGCTAAGTCCGCGGCCGCTCGTAAAAGCCAGCAGCCAGGCACACCCCTATTTGATATTGTGGTTAGTGCATTGAAGTGGGGGTGTTGGGGTTGTCTTGGGTTCAAAATCCACCAAATACATAATTTTTTTACAATTCAAAAAACAAAAAGAAGAAGAAGAAGAAGAAGAAGAATAATGAGGCCTGACCGATTGGGGGAGAGTAAGCGGGCCGGGCGGGCCCGTTCGCACCCTAGGTTAGAAAGTACCGTTTAGCAAGGATGGGGATTTTTCAGAGTTGGTATACTTTTCTGATTTGAGGTGCCGGTAGATTGTGGACTTGATTCTTGGTAGGTCTGAGGTAAGTATTTGATTGGATTATTCTGAGGGTGAAGATGGTTTTATAGTATCTAGATACTTCAATTGTTTTGTGTATGCGTATTTAACGCCTAAATCACTCTAAGATAGTGTACGAGTTCAAACAGCACGTACTGATAAGATTAACTACTCCAACTGACAAGAGTTCATAATGGCTGGCACTCTATAGTTAGGTTGGTGACGTAAACAAGGAAGCGAAGATGCTGGTTAGATATCGTTTTAAGGCTAACGAATCTTAAAGAGAACCTTCAGGTAGGGATAATACTCAAATCCTCGAGCAAACTGTTGGGAAAACGAAGAATTAAAATATGAATCTTTGAGCTAAATTAAGGCATGATCCGTTGATAGATTCAACCGGATAATGGTTGGAATGTGTTCTCTTTCCATTGGGGATGAAAGGTGACATATATACATATTTAATTCCGTTTTAAAATGAATGAGATAATATCTCAAGTCTAAAGTTTGTTTAATTCAAAAGCTAAAGGGGACTAAAGTTAGCTAAAAGCATTTAATTCTACATTAGACATGGGATGGACAATTGAAGTGTATAAATAGAGGAAAATGAGAACAAAGGGCGTACTCTTTAGGTACTTGGAGTTTTAGCGCGCGATTGGGGGAAACCACGCCCATACGCGCGGGTGCCGCCGCCGCCCGCCCGACGCCGGGGCAGGGGCTGGGTCCGTGTCCGGGTCCGGGTGTGGGTGTGGGTCCAACCCGGTCCGGTTCTTTTTGAACCTGGCCACATGGGTGTGATGCTACAACGGGTCTTGACCCGCTCCGCTACCCGCCCAAGCTTGTAACCCCCTGATCCCCGGTATACGTATCACCGTATCAGTTTGCGATACGATGTACAAAATTGATTTGATCTCTGTGGTAACCCGATTGAGCTGATTTCAGTTTCAAATATCATTTTCTAATATTTTAGATTTTTCAGCATTTTCTGAAATTTTTCTTGATTATTTTGGACAATCTCCGTAGTCAGTGTCGACCGATACCGATAATCTGTTTTACGATTTTTATTTCACAAACGGAGTAGACTTTTGAGAATCGGCTTCACTATGTGTCTTAAAATCGTATTATCTACATTAGCGTATTTTTGGAAATTTTTCTGAATTTATCGAAAATCCGGCCAAACCGGTGTCGCCCGATATCGGGACAGCTTCCGGGATTTTTAATTTGCAAATCGGATTGACTTTCTGCAAACCATTTTCATATTACGTCTCAAGATAATATTTCCTATTTTGTGTAATTTTTGGGCACCGCTCGGAGCTGGTCGAATATTGGGCCAATGTTATAATATTAAAATATTAATTTTTAATCTTTTACTTTTCCTTTCTTTTCCCTTCTCTTCTCCCTTTCTCTGGATCTTTCTCTTCCACCGCCTTAACCCATCACCGCCCTTTCTCTCTCTCCATTAAAATCTCCCTCTCTTTCTCTCTCCCTCTCTCATTCACACAACCTCTCTCTCCCAAGCTCTCTAACCTCTCTCCTCTCTCTCTCTCTAACCTCTCTCCTCTCTCTCTCTTTTCTCTTCTCTCTCTTTATCTCTCTCACAGCCCCAACTCCCCCTCTCTCCCTCTCTCTCTGCAGACCATGGGCGGAGGCCTGGCCGTCAGGCCGCCGTTGCTAGCGGCCAGGACAGACCGGCGGCACGCCGGGGGCCGGCCAGACGCCGGCGGCGCTGGAGGCCGGCCAGGCGCCGGCGGTGCTGGTGGGGGGGGCATCAGCCCCACCCACTTCTCTCTCTCCCTTTCTCTCACGTGGGAAGTCCGACACCGGAGCGGCGCCGGGCCGGCCGGGCGGCCGGGCAGCGGGCGCGCAAGGGCGGCAGCAGCAGCGCACGGCGCTGCTGCTGCTGCTGCTTCTGTTGGGTGAAAAACCCAAATGGGTTTGGGTTCGGGTTTAACCCAAACCCGACCCGTTTACACCCAACCCGACCCGTTAAAGGTAACATTACGTTTTAACCCCTGTGAAATTCTAAATTACTTTGGGGCCCCTGCGAAATTACAATCAGCCCCCTGACTATTTTCAGTTATTACGTATCTAACCTTTTATATCGGTTTTGGTTTTCGAGCGATATCAGGAGCATCCGGACTCCGATTTGGACGATTCTGGATCCGTTGCGATCGTGGGAAAGAGAGCTACCTTCCAAGGGCCAGTTGGTGAGTGTTTTTCTTTTATAAATTATATTTTACCATACTTAGTGAAAGTGATTGATAGATCTTGATTATGGATAAAATACGGTAATTATTAATTATTAACTTGTAATTATTGAAAACTCATTGTAATAGGCATAAAGGTATTTCCTGATTTAGTGATGTAAGAATAATCACAATAAATACGGACATAGACAACTCGGACACAGTCATCATACCGGCACAGCCACTGACACGCGGACCACTATTTCACCATATTCTTGTACACTATTATTTCATGTATTATATCACAGTTAGATAACTATTGTCACATGTCTACTGATCCATAGATACGCTATGACACTACACTGTCACTAGACATGTATGCTAGACACCGTTACTGTAATGAACAGGACATGGTATTACATGATACACGGACTACCGTTATTACATGTACTAGCGCTACGCTACACATCTATGTTCCACTAGTACACGGATAAGTACCGCATTTCATATTATTGTTATCATCATTACATGGATACTGTAGTTCACTATACATGATAGTAGACACTGACTACTGTTATTACATGACACGTCACACTCTTATTTCGTATTCATATCCCACCGATATATAAATGCACCACTACACGGATACCGTTATGAAATATATTGTTATCATCGTTACATGGATTCTCGACATATCACTGTTATACATGCATGGCTTGTGTTTATATTCTTGTCATATAGATCACCGTACATATTCCATGTATGATTGTTGCCCGTCACTGATATTGTTATTCCTGTTACTGGACATGCGTGCTGTTGATATGCGATGTGTGGAACTAAGTGCCACGTAGATCTAAGCCACGGGGGCCACCTCTAGAATCCCACATCTATTGTTCTCGTTTCCCGTTATATTGTTCTCGTTTCCCGTTATATTGTTCCCATTTCCCGTTATATTGTTCTATGCTATCAACAGAGCTCAGGTCCAGGTCCTGTTATCATGTTACATGTATCATGTACTGTATTCGTTCTTGTAATATAAGATCATAAAGATAACTTGGGGATGGGGGAGACTTGACGGTTGATTAGATCTTATCGGGTGATGTACTGGATCCATATTGTTAGTCCTACTGCAGGGGACGGTAGTGCTACCTACCAATTGCTCCATGAGCTCACGTTACTTGATTCATGCTCCCCTCTTAGCAGAGGGCCCTGGTCTCAGCAGCCAGGGGTTTGTTTAAGGCCGTGATCCTGGGTATGCACGGGATACACCTACCCGATAAGAGCTCTTCGACCATTTGGTTTCCAAGTAACATAATAAAACAGTATACATAGTAGTGACGTCGGGAACACTTGTTATTTGGTCACTCTCTCGTTTGGATAATGGTACCCGTATGCCATGTCCGGATGGGTTCGACTGGAGTGCGGGCTCCAGTATGAACTGCCAGTGGTATGGGACACTGGAAGAGTATGATTTTAATACCAGGTGGAACTGATTGCTACTATTGTATAAATAACATGACTTGCCTGATACATGTCTACTATTGTTTAGATGTACTTGTTACTGTTCCTGATCATTTATTCCGCTATCATGTTACATGTATGCGTTGTTAGTTTACCTGTTTCATGCTATACTTTCTGAGGTGGCGTACTACTCATGTACATGTATACTTTGCATTACTTATATTCTATTTTGCATTGTTTATATGCTGCCTAGGCACAACACAGTAGGATGATTATGTTGCATACTCATCTACATGTTTATTTCCATCACGTTACCACTAACATGGTCATTTCTATCACATCACCACTAGACAACACTATTTATGATATCAACTGGATACGACTATAGCCATGACCTGATGATAACCGGCTAGATAGTGATGGTATTAAAAGACTGACATGATTATATATTTTTTTACTGCTTATGATATACTTATGGTATCACTAGACAACATGTATTATATATTAGTATTGTGCTTGTATTACTATTGTATATATTACTGCCTCCTTCATTTTACCACTCACTAGGTCGCTTTCTGACGACCCTGGGTTTGCGTGCCCAGGTTGGAGATCCGAGTTATCGTTCGGGCAGCTAGTTCATTGGACTCACATAGAAGACTTTACCATCGGGATTCCTTCATAGGTATCTATGTGCTTTGTTCCTGTTATCTCCTTTATTCCTGTATTCCTATCTGTTATGATCACTAACCCCTTTCCGCAGGTATTCTTGTACTTATTTCCTACTGGAACTCTTGTGTATATGGAGGCCCTGTCCTGTACTGAGGCTTAACGTACTCGTGAGTGTGTTTTCACCTCGCGTATGTACGTCGCCATAACGTCCTCGTACTTGCGGGATCGGGGCGTTACATATTGGTATCAGAGCCTAGGTTCACACCTGGTGTGGGTAACTACCTGGGTCAATACTCGGGCTCTTACCAACAGTACAATCAGATTCAGATTCAAGCTAATCTGTATCTGAATTTGGGGATTCCAGCAACGAGTACAAGAATACCATGATCTTGACAATTCCTGCCTTGACTCGTTTGTATCCCTTCCTTACTTACAGTTGTCCACCAGAATATCCGATTTCCTTCTCGCTTACTTCGCATCTTCTTGCTTCCAATCCGTTAGTGTTAGTTCACTACCATACTTCTCCATCCCGAGGTCCTTAGAGATAGCAGAGTGCGCAGCGGAAGTGTCATGGACCCGTAACATTTAGGCTCTGGGATTGAACATATTGTTCTCACACCTGATTTGAAATTTCGAGGACGAAATTTTTGTAAGGTGGGGAGAAATGTAACCCCCTGATCCCCGGTATACGTATCACCGTATCAGTTTGCGATACGATGTACAAAATTGATTTGACCTCCGTGGTAGCCCGATTGAGCTGATTTCAGTTTCAAATATTATTTTCTAATATTTTAAATTTTTCAGCATTTTCTGAAATTTTTCTTGATTATTTTGGACAATCTCCGTAGTCAGTGTCGACCGATACCGATAATTGGCTTTACGATTTTTATTTCACAAACAGAGTAGACTTTTGAGAATCGGCTTTCACTATGTGTCTTAGAATCGTATTATCTACGTTATCATATTTTGGGAATTTTTCTGAATTTATCGAAAATCCGGCCAAATAGGTGTCGCCCGGTATCGTGACAGCTTCCGGGATTTTTAATTTGCAAACCGGATTGACTTTCTGCAAACCGTTTTCATATTACGTCTCAGGATAATATTTCCTATTTTGTGTAATTTTTGGGCACCGTTCGGAGCTGGTCGAATATTGGGCCAATATTATAATATTAAAATATTAATTTTTAATCTTTTACTTTTCCTTTCTTTTCCCTTCTCTTCTCCCTTTCTCTGGATCTTTCTCTTCCACCGCCTTAACCCATCACCGCCCTTTCTCTCTCTCCATTAAATCTCCCTCTCTTTCTCTCTCCCTCTCTCATTCACACAACCTCTCTCTCTCCCAAGCTCTCTCTCTAACCTCTCTCCTCTCTCTCTCTTTTCTCTTCTCTCTCTTTATCTCTCTCACAGCCCCAACTCCCCCTCTATCCCTCTCTCTCTGCAGACCATTGGCGGCGGCCTGGCCGTCAGGCCGCCGTTGCCAGCGGTCAGGACAGGCCGGCGGCACGTCGGGGGCCGGCCAGACGCCGGCGGCGCTGGAGGCCGGCCAAGCGCCGGCGGTGCTAGTGGGGGGGCATCAGCCCCACCCACTTCTCTCTCTCCCTTTCTCTCGCGTGGGAAGTCCGGCGTCGGAGCGGTGCTGGCGCCGGCGCCGGTGGGGCAGCCGCGCCGGCCGGGCGGCGGGCACGCAAGGGCGGCAGCAGCAGCGCACAGCGCTGCTGCTGTTGCTGTTGTTGCTTCTCTTGGGTGAAAAACCCAGATGGGTTTGGGTTCGGGTTCAACCCAAACCCGACCCGTTAAAGGTAACATTCCGTTTTCACCCCTGTGAAATTCTAAATTACTTTGGGGCCCCTGCGAAATTACAAACAGCCCCCTGACTATTTTCAGTTATTACGTATCTAACCTTTTATATCGGTTTTGGTTTTCGAGCGATATCAGGAGCATCCGGACTCCGATTTGGACGATTCTGGATCCGTTGCGATCGTGGGAAAGAGAGCTACCTTCCAAGGGCCAGTTGGTGAGTGTTTTTCTTTTATAAATTATATTTTACCATATTTAGTGAAAGTGATTGATAGATCTTGATTATGGATAAAATATAGTAATTATTAATTATTAACTTGTAATTATTGGAAACTCATTGTAATAGGCATAAAGGTATTTCCTGATTTAGTGATGTAAGAATAATCACAATAAATGCGGACATAGACAACTCGGACACAGTCATCATACCGGCACAGCCACTGATACGCGGACCACTATTTCACCATATTCTTATACACTATTATTTCATGTATTATATCACAGTTAGATAACTATTGTCACATGTTTTGCATTGTCTATAGCCATGACCTGATGATAACCGGCTAGGTAGTGTTGGTATTAAAAAACTGACATGATTATATATATTTTTACTGCTTATGATATACTTATGGTATCACTAGAAAACATCATGTATTATATATTAGTATTGTGCTTGTATTACTACTCATGTACATGTATACTTTGCATTGCTTATATTCTGTTTTGCATTGTCTATATGCTGCCTAGGCACAACACAGTAGGATGATTATGTTGCATACTCATCTACATGTACATTTCCATCACGTCACCACTAACATGGTCATTTCTATCACATCACCACTAGACAACACTATTTATGATATCAACTGGATACGACTATAGCCATAACCTGATGATAACCGGCTAGGTAGTGATGGTATTAAAAGACTGACATGATTATATATATTTTTACTGCTTATGATATACTTATGGTATCACTAGACAACATCATGTATTATATATTAGTATTGTGCTTGTATTACTATTGTATATATTACTGCCTCCTTCATTTTATCACTCACTAGGTCGCTTTCTGACGACCCTGGGTTTGCGTGCCCAGGTTGGAGATCCGAGTTATCGTTCGGACAGCTAGTTCATTGGATTCACATAGAAGACTTTACCATCGGGATTCCTTCATAGGTATCTATGTGCTTTGTTCCTGTTATCTCCTTTATTCCTGTATTCCTATCTGTTATGATCACTAACCCTTTCCGCAGGTATTCTTATACTTATTTCCTACTGGAACTCTTGTGTATATGGAGGCCCTGTCCTGTACTGAGGCTTAGCGTACTCCTGAGTGTGTTTTCACCTCGCGTATGTACGTCGCCATAACGTCCCCGTACTTGCGGGATCGGGGCGTTACAAAGCTAATGGTTGGAAGAAACCGCTTGTAACGCCCCGATCCCATGGGTACGGGGACGTCACTGCAACGTACATACGCAGGTCGGAAATACCCTCACGTATATACGCTAAGCATCAGTACAAGCAAGAATCAGAGTACGACAAGCGTAGTGCCCATTCATATGCCAACACAAGAAATATAATTATACAAGGTTATCACAAGTTGTGACATACTCTTACATATCACATGCATCATATATCACAGCCAAGCACAAAAGTACGATTTACAATATAATTACAATATGCTCACGAGTTGAAAGGGGATCCCGCGAGCTCAAAAGGAAGGTCAGGTACAACAGAAACCGAGACTAGTCAACTTGCTCGGCAAGGAAAGCTTGATCTTCCACAGAAGGCTCCACCTCGATCCAAGGTTCGGAACCTGAACATACAAATTCAAGGGAGTCAGGACCTCCCAAACAAGTAGAGCAGGTTACAGCCGAGTGGCAATAGAAACATGAGCATGAGAGTTGGTATAATATCATGAGAAATCAGCCAGCAAGTAAAAGAAGCACAACATATTATAAACGGAAGGGCAATGTATACGCTTAAACTACGGCTTCACGAGACTAGTACCTCGAGGGAATAATCCAAACAAGAAACCCTCATCTATATACCTTTATCTCATGTCACCGTAATCCAAGTGCATACAACTCCCACAATTAGCGTCTTTTATCATTATTATTATTATAGCTCACCTTACCCTGATATCTAGCTATGTGGACTAGCGTCCCAGCACACATAGATCCATATCCCAGTAAAGCAAGGTTGTTATTGGAAACCAGCGGGGGTATCAACGAACTATGTTTACAGTGGGTCCCGTACATACCCGGGACCACGGCCCAGGATTGTTCCGTTGCTTGGTGACGGAACCCGCCGCAAGGCAAACAGGAGGGACTTATTGTATGCCCTTATCATGATGGTACCAGGAATGAGGGAGCCAGCACTCCCCTCGGTCGCCTGGAGGCCCACAGGTCAGACCGGAAATTTAGTTGCACAACATACCTAATACCACTGTAAACACGAACATATATTGATAGCCGCGTATTTCCCCCGACCCAATGTAAGTTGTCTCATTTTATGGTATATTAAATAATTATCAGATTTCGGGAATGAGCAGGAACATGTGAGGAGTACAGGTATATCAGGAGTACTGGTTCGTACTATCAAGTAATCAAGTTTGTAAATCATGAAGTCCGGTTATCATTCCCGTTATCGTGATAATTATGAGAGTCATGTGTGTCATGCCTAGAGTTAGGAGATAGCATGACAAGAGGTGATATTCATCAAGTCTTGCAAATAGCAATATAAAATACATGACCCAAAGATAATGTTCATAATCAAAGAAGTAATTAACCATAGCAAATAGTCAAGATTAGTCGACTAGGGAGAGATAGTAGTCGACTTATGAAGGAATTAGTCGACTATAGATAGGGGACAAGTCGACTGATAGGGCTGCGTCTCAAAGAGTTGCGTTTTCAGGAGAAAAGTTAGTCGACTAGAAGAAGGGGTTAGTCGACTAATAGGCTGCGTTTCACAAGACTGCGTTTCAATATGCCGCGTCTCACAAGTCCGCGTCTTGTCACAAATCCGCGTCTCACAAGTTCGCGTCTTGTCACAAATCCGCATCTCACAAGTCCGCGTCTTGTCTCAAGTCCGCGTCTCACAAGTCCGCGTCTTGTCTCAAGTCCGCGTCTCACGGGTCCGCGTCTTGTCTCAAGTCCGCGTCTCAGGAGAGAGTTAGTCGACTGTAGAAAAGGGGTAGTCGACTAATGAAAGCTGCGTTTTTAGAAATAAAGTTGCGTTTCAAGGAAGTTAGTCGACTAGTTGTGGGGTCAAGTCGACTAATGGGTGCAAAACAGAGAACAGATCCTGATGCTTGAGGGCTGTGGTTTGTTGATAATATTACAAGTATGAGAACAATGTCCAAGTCTTGGCGAGTAGAATTACTCGCCTAGAATGCGTCCAAAGTCCAGCAAGAGTGCCAAGTGAAGAAGATGAGTCCTTTGCCAAGTTAATCACCAAAACGATCACCGGAACAATCGCGAACGATTACCGGGAAATCTACGGTGATGAAGCTCGGTCCCAAACCAAAAGGAGGGCACCGGCCTAGAATCCTGTCAACGAAGAAGAACACGGCCCCAATCCAAAGGAGTGGCCGGTCTCCACAAGAGAAGGCAAAAGGTTGATGGTGCAAGTCCAACTCAATATGGCAAAACGAGATTTTGCAATGGCGTTGCGGGAATGAAGCTATAGTCCGTTAGAAAGAGGTTGACGAGGAGGTGAAGGTGGTATGCTTGGTGGAGGCTACGGTGGTGCAAGTGGTGGTGGAGATGGTGGTGAAGCTTTATGGAGAAAAATGGGTTCTTGGATGTTTCTTGGTGAAAGAGGTTGAAGAAGATGGTGTTTGTTGGTGAAAATGGAGGGGGAGATGGAGGAGAATGAAGTGGAGGAGTTGGTGGAAGAAGTTGGTGGTGTGGAAGTGGTGAAAAATGGAGGGAGGAGGCCGGCCAAGGGCAGCTTTGCTGCCGTTTGTGCTGCTGTTGATGTTCACAGGAAGTGGAAAAGGAAGAAGAAGTGAAAAAGTGAAGAGAGAGAAGGAGTGGGGGAGTTATATATATAAAAGGGGAAAATAATATAATAATAAGCCATCATCACTTTCCCTCCAAAGAGTGCTGCGTTTGCAAAGTCCCAAGGCTGCGTTTAGGCCATTTAAAGAGCCAAACGCGGGAGCTCAAGGCTGCGTCCAGAGGAAAACGCAAGGAGGCTGCGTTTCAAAAGAAAAGGACAAGGCATGGGTGATTTGGACTTGAGTTGAGTCAGCCCATAAGCATTTAATGCAGCATGGAGAGGGTGGCTGCATTAATGATGAACCCAGCTGGTGAAGCTCGCGTTTGAGGAAGGAGAGAGAAAAATGAAAAAAGAGATAAGTGAAAAACTTGGATAAATTCTCGGTATCTGGGAAAATACCGAAAACTCCAAGAATGACCAAAAATTGAAGTATCTCAGAAAGCTATCCAAAAATTCACAAAAATCATAAATATTATGAAATGACTTTTGGTGAAATCGGTTTCCAGAAATTCTATCTCATTTTCAAAATAAAAATCCTGGAATATACTGGGATCGGTGTCTACACCGGGTAGGCTGAATTTTCGATAAAATCTGAAAATTCCCAGAAAATGCCCAAAGGAAGAAAACATAATTCTAAGAAGGAATGTGAAAGCAGAATCGGAATTTTGGTTCCAATAGCAAATTAAAATTCCTGGAATCAACCAGTGATACTGGCCGACACCGGTTTTGAAGATTTACAATTTAATTCCGAAAAATTCCAGAAAATCATGAAAAATCTAGAATATTAAAAAATAATATTTGAAACTAAAATTAGTCAAATCTGAATACCAAACAGATCAAATCATGCAGTACTGCTATATGAGTAAGTATTTAAATAGCAGAAAATAAAATAAAATAAAATAATAATAATAAAATGCACCAAAAATCAGGATACGTAACTGTGCATGTATACCGAGGATGGGGTGTTACACCGCTGTAGCGGTTCCTGTATGAAATAATTGCAACGGTTCAGATAAGAACCATCACAACTGTTCTTGGATAGCTCTGCCCTCCAACAGACTTCCACGAGCGCTATAAATAGCGCTCCTTTTCGTGATTCTACACACAGTGAAGGCATTTCACATCTCTTATAGAATTCAGAACTGAGAATGGAATCAGTCTGAAAATTCAGATTTTTGTAAGAAAATTTTGAAGAAAAGATTTGCTCTGAAAGAAAACTTAGAAAATTCAACATATTCTTAAATAGAATTGTTGTCTGAATCTCTGTCTTTCTATGACATTAATTCTTCTTTCTCTCCCTTCTCTGTGGTGGATAATCCTCCGAAATTAAGGCAAATATTCTCCCTGAAATTTGTCTTCGTCCTGCTGCATTGAAATCCTATGAAAGTACTGATTAACTACGGTTCGACCATACGGTAATTTGATAGTGCTATCCAAATACCGTGAAGGAGTGTTGTATCTTGGGAGACCAGCGTCCAGAAACTCGTTAGCACTGAAGCGGGAGACGTAACTGTCTTAAAGAGATTCGCTACATGCGTACCTCACTCCAATTGTTGTATAAGTGAACTAACATTCATTATACAAGAGTTATACTGAAATATTTACGCTCATAAATATTACTGTCTATTGAGACTGACGAATATTAGTCTAATTAGTTTTAACCAGGGAAGATATTGAAAGGTGGTTCTGTAATTGAGGGACGTTCTACTGAACAGAAAACCTCCTACCTGATATTCACCAACCTGACCAATTAGATCAGTGAAATTGATTAGTTATCAGATATATTCCTGTATCTAACAAAAAACAACTCGAATTCACGAGCAAAAGAGAACAATTCGAATCCACGAGCATTTAAAAGAGAAACTTAATTCTATTGATCAAAGTTGAATAAAAATTGAATACAAAAATAAAAGATACAATGACCTTTTATAGGCTTACAAAAAGCGTTCTAATCTATTTAGGAATCCTACATAAACTACAAATCAAATAAAAGAAAAACGAAACAAATCGGAATCCAAATCAAGCTGAAAAAACTCAATCTGGTTTGAGTCGAATACTGCTAATACGCTTAGGGTTGTCGACAGCTAAAGGGAGCTGTCGACAGACTATAGTGGCCAACTCTCGGAAAACCCTGTCGACAGGCAGACTTCGACAGCATAAGGGGCTTATCGACAGCTGAAGGGGCATATGGACAGCTGCTACTGCTACCTTGATCTCCTGCTATCGTTCTGCCTTGATCTCCTACATCAGTTGGATCCCATCAAAAACATGATTTTTGTTCCTGCAAATACCAATATTGTCTCTCAAGAAATAGATTAAACTCAGTTACACAGCCTTCTCCTTTTCCGGCTCCAAATCCTTCAAGAAATTCTCTCACAAAATCCTACTCTTAATTGTGTCCTCTCCCTTGTGGTGATAAACACCATCAAACAATAAGAGTAGCAGCAGAAAAACCGTGCGATTTACCTAACAAGCAATATAATTTAATCACCACAAGATCAAAAAACAAATCTGTAACACCCCGCCCCCGGAATACGTACTTAGTTGCGTATTCAGATTTTTTGATCGTATTTTTTGATTTACTTCCTGTATTTGTTTTATATTATGAGTTGTTTATATGATCGTTTTGCCTTGGATCTGGATTCGTGAACTCGGAGTCAGCCTTAATCTGAACCGGGAACCCGATCCTAGTGAATTGCTCGATTTGGTCTTTTCACTATTCCGATTTGACCGATTTCAGTTTTAAACATCATTTTCCAATATTTTAGATTTTCTATGATTTTCTGGAATTTTCCTGAATTAAGTTGTAAATCTTCAAAACCGGTGTCGATCAGTGCCGCTGACCGATTCCCGAATTTTTAATTTACAAACGGATTAGAATTACTAGAAGTGTCTTTTTACATTATTTCTTAAAATCATATTTTCTATCTAAATACTTTTTCTGAGAATTTTCTGAATTTATCGAAATTCCACTGGATTTGTGTCGGCCAGTCTCATTGGTTGATTCCAGGATTTTTAGTTTACAATCGGAATTAAATTTCTGAATTCCGCTTTCACTTTACTTCTTAAAATCATATTTTATTCTTTAATACATTTTCTGAGATTTTTCAGATTTTATCAAATCCGGCCGACCCGGTGTAGATCGGTGTCAACGTTTGACTTCAGGATTTTTATCTTAAAAATGAGATTGAATTTATGAAAACCGATTTCACCAAAAATCTTTATATAATATTTATTATTTTTAAGAATTTTTGGAAAGCTTTCCAAACTACTTCATTTTTTTGGATTTTTTCGGAGTTTTCGGTGTTTTCCCAGATACCGGAATATTATCCAGATATTTTTTCACTTTTCTCTCTCCTCGCAAGACGCGAGTTTCACCAACTTGGATTCCGCATTTAATGCAGAGATCCTCTCCATACTGCATTTAATGCTTGTCATGCAAGATCAACTTTAAGTCTTATCACCATACTTTTTGTCCTTTCTGTTAAAAAGCAGATCTCGCGTTTTCCCCTCATGGACGCGGCTTTTAATCTCCGCGTCCAATTCTTTTGGCCTGGACGCAGCCATTCTTTTGGTGAGACGCAGGTCTCATTTTGGGGTTTTGTGGGTGGCATTATAATATAATATTTTCCCTTTATATATATAACCACCCCCCTTTTTCCGTCCTTCTCTTCATTTCTTTTTCTTTCTTCTTCCTTGGTTCCAACAGAGAACGCACCAGCAGCCATGGCCCTCCTTTGGCCAGCCACACTCCCATCTTTTCCACTCACCATCTCCACCATTTCCACCCCAAATTCCACCATCATTTCTCCTCCATCTCCTCCTCCATTCCAACAACAACAACAACCATAACACCATCTACAATACCTTCTTCTTCCTCCATTATTCACCAAGATAACCTATTTTCCACCACATCTTCACTTCCACCATCACTTTCACCATCACAACATCACCTCCATCTCCACTACTTAAACTTCCAACATCACCTTTCCCTTCCTCTCTCCCTCTGTATATTGCTAACGCGGATCTCACTCCCGCGTCCAGGCAATTCCTAACGCGAGTCTTCACGTTCTTGGTATCTGTTTAATGCGGCCTTCGCGTTCTTGTATCAACGCGGCGCGGAGCTCATGCGCGCGTCTGTGTTCTTCTTGTGCTAACGCGACGCGGAACCCATGACCGCGTCCGCGTTCTCCTCGCGTCCTGACTTGAATGCGGGTCTCGAACCCAGCGTTTGTAGCATTTATGCAACGCGAACCCCGCGTTTGCGATCCCCGCGTCTCACTCTCAACCCGCGTCCCCCTGTACAATCTCTCTCTCCCTGTACACTCTCTCTTTCCATGGACTTCTCTCTCTAGCTCTCACTCACTCTCTCCTCTCTCTATCACTTTCTCTCTAAAGCCTTGACGCGTTGATTTCTTGGATTCCGGAGATCAGGATTTCACCGTGTTTTCCAAAGATTTAGGCGAGTGTCCTCGCTCTCGCCTCCATTTGGGTTTCCCCGCCTTGTCGGGTCGACATGTATTTTATTCCATGTTTATATGTATTTTACTGCTTTATACCATGCGTGGCCGACCCTTCGTGGTCGTTGAACTCTGGGTTTCTGCCCACTCCTGGGATGGCCGGTAGCCACCGAGAGTGCGCTTAAACCCCGAGCGTTCTTGGTCCCTCAGCCTTCAGCCTCCGATCTCTCACTATCTCGAAAGGGAAGTGATTGGGACCGTCAGGTCTCTCCGTCCTTCAGCCTCCGGTCTCTCACTATCTCGAAAGGGAAGTGATTGGGACCGTCAGGTCTCTCCGTCCTTCAGCCTCCGGTCTCTCACTATCTCGAAAGGGAAGTGATTGGGACCGTCAGGTCTCTCCGTCCTTCAGCCTCCGGTCTCTCGCTATCTCGAAAGAGAAATGAGTTGAGACCGTCAGGTCTCTCAGCTCCGCCTGGTTATCATGATCAGCGTTCAGCGCTTTACCACTAGATTCGTCTAGGCGAGATGCTGCCAGAATTCCTACTCGCACCTTAAGCCGAGTTGTCCCGGTAACCTTGCCAGACGCTCCAGTGTTAAATACTGTTTGCTGTCTGTACACTCCAGCTTGCTCAGCTCCGCTTGATTGTGCTCAGCTACTATTCTATCACATGCCATGTATTTACTCGATATGATAACACTTGACATGCCATGCCATTACTTCATATCTGTCTTTTACATGCTACTATTTAACAACTGATGTGTTATCACCTGACACCAGACATGCTACTACTTGGCAAGACCCCTTGTTATGACATGACTTGCCACCGGACTAATATCAATCTCTTGACATGACTGGTTACCTGTCTAATATCACCATCTTGTCATGCTATCCCTTGACACCGGCATGATATACTTGACCTGTGATTATCTCATTTATGAGAATACTATACTTGTTATCCTGCACTACATGCAGTGACTTGAATCTTGTACTTGTTATCCTGTATTATATATACAGTGACCTGAATCTATAGTACTCATGTACTCCTGAACTCCTGATCATGTCTTGTACCTGCTATTCCCGTAAATTGATAATCACATAACAAATTCTAATAAGACAACTTGCACCCGGTTTGGGGAAAACTGATGGGCCCTGATTAATCATGTTTATGGTGGTCTTATCGAGCCGCGCGTGGCCACATTCTTGAGGGATCACCTGGCGGCCACCAGGGAATCCGTGGGGTGTGCTGGCACCCCTACTCCTGTCTATTCTTGCCGGGTATGCACACGCCCTAGGCCTATTTCTATGGGATCTGCGATACTCTATTTCTGTTCGGGCGTAAATAAGTCCCGGTACCTAGCGGTACGTTCCGGCTCAGCACCGGATACTCCTGAACCATTGTCCCGGGCATGTACGGGGCCCATCCGAACATGATTCATCGAACTTTATCAGTTTCCAAATAACTTGCTATATAAGTTGTGAGTGGAAGTATGTGGAATGAGACACATACTGAAGCCTGGAACTTAGACGGCTCCAATTATAATAAGATGCTAATATACAATTTGATGTGCCGTTTTGTAACTCGGGTTGTATGTGCTTGGATTACGACGACATGGGATAAAGGTATATAGATGAGGGTTTCCTTGTTTGGATTATTCCTTCGAGGTACTAGTCTCATGGGCCATGACCTAAGCTTGTACAATCGGTTTTGCTCGTAATCGTTTTATTCAGTTTTATCAGTTTTATGTTAGTTTAGGAGATATCTGGTGTTGCCCTATCTACTTTACTTCTCATCTCTTTACCTTCTCTTATCTTATTATACCATGAGTAGTTCCTGCTTGATATCACTTGTTTTATATCTACTTGCTCCTGCATGCTTACCTATGCTCGCCACTTGGCATTCGTATCACCACTCGCCTGGGGAGTTCTATCTGACTCCCCTGGATCCTCATGTCTAGGTCATGGAGCTTGGAGCGTGTGGATTCTCCCAGTTGCTGATCAGAGTGGCGCAGCGGTAGCGTGGATCTCCAGCGGACCATCCGAAGCTCTATCCTTCCAGGCCCCCCATGTGCGGCTCTAGAGTTTTCTTGTTATGACTCTGAGCCTGTCTTTGTATGAACACTGTTCATACATGTACATATCTTTGTAATCTCGCAATTGCGCATATCAGTGATGTAATATTCATGTAATATTGGATCACCTCTGCTGATAACTTTGTAATTGTACTCATATGTTGGAATGTATAATGCACCACTTGCTTCCGTACTCTGATTCTTGTCTGTACTGATGCTTAGCGTATATACGTGAGGGTATTTCTGACCTGCGTATATACGTCGCAGTAACGTCTCCGTACCCGCAGGATCGGGGCGTTACAGGATGGTATCAGAGCCTAGGCTCTCACATCCTCAGTACAACCAGTCGGCAAATTAATGGTAAAGCAATTTGCAACTGGAATGCATGAGTCCTGGTTATACAATCCAACTATAAGTACAGAGTTATCTATTCTTTCTTGATCATCCTTCCTTTGATTCCTAATCCCTTCCATCTTTCCACTGTTTTGGTTTTTCGTAGCCTTTATACCAACTTAAGATATGATCGACTAGAGAGGTAGTGGCTGGTTCTGAATGAAGCTATTACATGATCTCTTCGGCCAACTCTATGAAGCTCGGTATTCTCAGGATTGATCCACGATTGGGTTATCTTTCAGAAGTTGGTATTCGGATTTCTCTACGACTCTTATATATTCTTGGTTATATCTTTCAGAGTGATCGATGCCTGGTCTTCGGAATTCTTAATTATCGGTCTTCTTTATTTATGGTCAGTATTATTTGGCATCGTTTAAAGATTTATGCGGCAGGAAGTGCAGAAGATGTCTATTTTCAGATTATTGTTCAGTCGACTTGGGAAGCCCTACCTGCAGTGATTCATATCTTGATTGGAATAATTCCTGTCCTTGTCCCTCTTGTGTTCATCTTCCCTTTATCGAAATTGCGAGGACGCAATTTTTTGTAAGGTGGATGGAATGTAACACCCCGCTCCCGGAATACGTACTTAGTTGCGTATTCAGATTTTTCGATCGTATTTTTCGATTTACTTCCTATATTTGTTTTGTATTATGAGTTGTTTATATGATCGTTTTGCCTTGGATCTGGATTCGTGAACTCGGAGTCAACCTTAATCTGAACCGGGAACCCGATCCTAGTGAATTGCTCGATTTGGTCTTTTCGCTATTCCAATTTGACCGATTTCAGTTTTAAACATCATTTTTCAATATTTTAGATTTCTATGATTTTTTTGAATTTTCCTGAATTAAGTTGTAAATCTTCAAAACCGGTGTCTACCAGTGCCGCTGACCGATTCCCGGATTTTTAATTTACAAACGGATTGGAATTACTAGAAGTGTCTTTTTACATTATTTCTTAAAATCACATTTTCTATCTAAATACTTTTTCTGAGAATTTTCTGAATTTATCGAAATTCCACTGGATTTGGTGTCGGCCAGTCTCATTGGTTGATTCCAGGATTTTTAGTTTACAATCGGAATTGAATTTCTGAATTCCGCTTTCACTTTACTTCTTAAAATCATATTTTATTTTTTAATACATTTTCTGAGATTTTTCATATTTTATCAAAATCCGGCCGACCCGGTGTAGACCGTTGTCAACGTTTGACTTCGGGATTTTTATCTTAAAAATGAGATTGAATGTCTAAAAACCGATTTTTTGAGAATTTTTGGAAAGCTTTCCAAACTACTTCATTTTTTTGGACTTTTCCGGAGTTTTCGGTGTTTTCCCAGATACCGGAATATTATCGAGATATTTTTTCACTTTTCTCTCTCCTCGCTAGACGCGAGTTTCACCAACTTGGATTCCGCATTTAATGCAGAGATCCTCTCCATACTGCATTTAATGCTTGTCATGTAAGATCAACTTTAAGTCTTATCACCATACTTTTTGTCCTTTCTGTTAAAAAGCAGATCTCGCGTTTCCCCTCATGGACGCGGCTTTTAATCTCCGCGTCCAATTCTTTTGGCCTGGACGCAGCCATTCTTTTGGTGAGACGCAGGTCTCATTTTGGGGTTTTGTGGGGTGGCATTATAATATAATATTTTCCCTTTATATATATAACCACCACCACCCCCTTTTTTCCTTCCTTCTCTTCATTTCTTTTTCTTTCTTCTTCCTTGGTTCCAACAGAGAACGCACCAGCAGCCATGGCCCTCCTTTGGCCAGCCACACTCCCATCTTTTCCACTCACCATCTCTACCATTTCCACCCAAATTCCACCATTATTTTCTCCTCCATCTCCTCCTCCATTCCAACAACAACAACAACCATAACACCATCTACAATACCTTCTTCTTCCTCCATTATTCACCAAGATAACCTATTTTCCACCACCATCTTCACTTTCACCATCACTTCCACCATCACTTTCACCATCACAACATCACCTCCATCTCCACTACTTAAACTTCCAACATCACCTTTCCCTTCCTCTCTCCCTCTGTATATTGCTAACGCGGATCTCACTCCCGCGTCCAGGCAATTCCTAACGCGAGTCTTCACGTTCTTGGTATCTGTTTAATGCGGCCTTCGCGTTCTTGTATCAACGCGGCGCGGAGCTCATGCCCGCGTCTGTGTTCTTCTTGTGCTAACGCGACGCGGAACCCATGACCGCGTCCGCGTTCTCCTCGCGTCCTGACTTGAACGCGGGTCTCGAACCCAGCGTTTGTAGCATTTATGCAACGCGAACCCCGCGTTTGCGATCCCCGCGTCTCACTCTCAAACCCGCGTCCCCCTGTACAATCTCTCTCTCCCTGTACACTCTCTCTTTCCATGGACTTCTCTCTCTAGCTCTCACTCTCTCTCTCCTCTCTCTATCACTTTCTCTCTAAAGCCTTGACGCGTTGATTTCATGGATTCCGGAGATCAGGGATTTCACCGTGTTTTCCAAAGATTTAGGCGAGTGTCCTCGCTCTCGCCTCCATTTGGGTTTCCCCGCCTTGTCGGGTCGACATGTATTTTATTCCATGTTTATATGTATTTTACTGCTTTATACCATGCGTGGTCGACCCTTCGTGGTCGTTGAACTCTGGGTTTCTGCCCACTCCTGGGATGGCCGGTAGCCACCGAGAGTGCGCTTAAACCCCGAGCGTTCTTGGTCCCTCAGCCTTCAGCCTCCGGTCTCTCACTATCTTGAAAGGGAGTGCGCTTAAACCCCGAGCGTTCTTGGTCCCTCAGCCTTCAGCCTCCGGTCTCTCACTATCTCGAAAGGGAAGTGATTGGGACCGTCAGATCTCTCCGTCCTTCAGCCTCCGGTCTCTCACTATCTCGAAAGGGAAGTGATTGGGACCGTCAGGTCTCTCCGTCCTTCAGCCTCCGGTCTCTCGCCATCTCGAAAGAGAAGTGAGTTGAGACCGTCAGGTCTCTCAGCTCCGCCTGGTTATCATGATCAGCGTTCAGCGCTTTACCACTAGATTCGTCTAGGCGAGATGCTGCCGGAATTCCTACTCGCACCTTAGCCGAGTTGTCCCGGTAACCTTGCCAGACGCTCCAGTGTTAAATACTGTTTGTTGTCTGTACACTCCAGCTTGCTCAGCTCCGCTTGATTGTGCTCAGCTATTATTCTATCACATGTCATGTATTTACTCGATATGATAACACTTGACATGCCATGCCATTACTTCATATCTGTCTTTTACATGCTACTATTTAACAACTGATGTGTTATCACCTGACACCAGACATGCTACTACTTGGCAAGACCCCTTGTTATGACATGACTTGCCACCGGACTAATATCAATCTCTTAACATGACTGGTTACCTGTCTAATATCACCATCTTGTCATGCTATCCCTTGACACCCGGCATGATATACTTGACCTGTGATTATCTCATTTACGGGAATACTATACTTGTTATCCTGCACTACATGCAGTGACTTGAATCTTGTACTTGTTATCCTGTATTATATATACAGTGACCTGAATCTATAGTACTCATGTACTCCTGAACTCCTGATCATGTCTTGTACCTGCTATTCCCGTAAATTGATAATCACATAACAAATTCTAATAAGACAACTTGCACCCGGTTTGGGGGAAACTGATGGGCCCTGATTAATCATGTTTATGGTGGTCTTATCGAGCCGCGCGTGGCCACATTCTTGAGGGATCACCTGGCGGCCACCAGGGATTCCGTGGGGGTGTGCTGGCACCCCTACTCCTGTCTATTCTTGCCGGGTATGCACACGCCCTAGGCCTATTTCTATGGGATCTGCGATACTCTATTCCTGTTCGGGCGTAAATAAGTCCCGGTACCTAGCGGTACGTTCCGGCTCAGCACCGGATACTCCTGAACCGTTGTCCCGGGCATGTACGGGGCCCATCCAAAACATGATTCATCGAACTTTATCAGTTTCCAAATAACTTGCTATATAAGTTGTGAGTGGAAGTATGTGGAATGGGACACATACTGAAGCCTGGAACTTAGACGGCTCCAATTATAATAAGATGCTAATATACAATTTGATGTGCCGTTTTGTAACTCGGGTTGTATGTGTTTGGATTACGGCGACATGGGATAAAGGTATATAGATGAGGGTTTCCTTATTTGGATTATTCCTTCGAGGTACTAGTCTCATGGGGCCGTGACCTATGCTTGTACAATCGGTTTTGCTCGTAATCGGTTTTATTCGGTTTTATCGATTTTTATCGATTTTATGTTAGTTTAGGAGATATCTGGTGTTGCCCTATCAACTTTACTTCTCATCTCTTTACCTTCTCTTATCTTATTATACCATGAGTAGTTCCTGCTTGATATCACTTGTTTTATATCTACTTGCTCCTGCATGCTTACCTATGCTCGCCACTTGGCATTCGTATCACCACTCGCCTGGGGAGTTCTATCTGACTCTCCTGGATCCTCATGTCCAGGTCATGGAGCTTGGAGCGTGTGGATTCTCCCAGTTGCTGATCAGAGTGGCGCAGCGGTAGCGTGGATCTCCAGCGGACCATCCGAAACTCTATCCTTCCAGGCCCCCCATGTGCGGCTCTAGAGTTTTCTTGTTATGACTCTGAGCCTGTCTTTGTATGAACACTGTTCATACATGTACATATCTTTGTAATCTCGCAATTGCGCATATCAGTGATGTAATATTCATGTAATATTGGATCACCTCTGGTAATAACTTTGTAATTGTACTCATATGTTGGAATGTATAATGCACCACTTGCTTCCGTACTCTGATTCTTGTCTGTACTGATGCTTAGCGTATATACGTGAGGGTATTTCTGACCTGCGTATATACGTCGCAGTAACGTCTCCGTACCCGCAGGATCGGGGCGTTACAGGATGGTATCAGAGCCTAGGCTCTCACATCCTCAGTACAACCAGTCGGCAAATTAATGGTAAAGCAATTTGCAACTGGAATGCATGAGTCCTGGTTATACAATCCAACTACAAGTACAGAGTTATCTATTCTTTCTTGATCATCCTTCCTTTGATTCCTAATCCCTTCCATCTTTCCACTGTTTTGATTTTTCGTAGCCTTTATACCAACTTAAGATATGATCGACTAGAGAGGTAGTGGCTGGTTCTGAATGAAGCTATTACATGATCTCTTCGGCCAACTCTATGAAGCTCGGTATTCTCAGGATTGATCCACGATTGGGTTATCTTTCAGAAGTTGGTATTCGGATTTCTCTACGACTCTTATATATTCTTGGCTATATCTTTCAGAGTGATCGATGCCTGGTCTTCGGAATTCTTAATTATCGGTCTTCTTTATTTATGGTCAGTATAATTTGGCATCGTTTAAAGATTTATGCGGCAGGAAGTGCAGAAGATGTCTATTTTCAGATTATTGTTCAGTCGACTTGGGAAGCCCTACCTGCAGTGATTCATATCTTGATTGGTATAATTCCTGTCCTTGTCCCTCTTGTGTTCATCTTCCCTTTATCGAAATTGCGAGGACGCAATTTTTTGTAAGGTGGATGGAATGTAACACCCCGCTCCCAGAATACGTACTTAGTTGCGTATTCAGATTTTTCGATCGTATTTTCGATTTACTTCCTGTATTTGTTTTGTATTATGAGTTGTTTATATGATCGTTTTGCCTTGGATCTGGATTCGTGAACTCGGAGTCAGCCTTAATCTGAACCGGGAACCCGATCCTAGTGAATTGCTCGATTTGGTCTTTTCACTATTACAATTTGACCGATTTCAGTTTTAAACATCATTTTCCAATATTTTAGATTTTCTATGATTTTCTGAAATTTTCCTGAATTAAGTTATAAATCTTCAAAACCGGTGTCGACCAGTGCCGCTGACCGATTCCCAGATTTTAATTTACAAACGGATTGGAATTACTAGAAGTGTCTTTTATATTATTTCTTAAAATCACATTTTCTATCTAAATACTTTTTCTGAGAATTTTCTGAATTTATCGAAATTCCACTGGATTTGGTGTCGGCCAGTCTTATTGGTTGATTCCAGAATTTTTAGTTTACAATCGGAATTGAATTTCTGAATTCCGCTTTCACTTTACTTCTTAAAATCATATTTTATTTTTAATATATTTTCTGAGATTTTTCAGATTTTATCAAAATCCGGCCGACCCGGTGTAGACCGGTGTCAACGTTTGACTTCGGGATTTTATCTTAAAAATGAGATTGAATTTCTGAAAACCGATTTCACCAAAAATCTTTATATAATATTTATTATTTTTGAGAATTTTTGGAAAGCTTTCCAAACTACTTCATTTTTTTGGACTTTTCCGGAGTTTTCGGTGTTTTCCCAGATACCGGAATATTATCCAGATATTTTCCACTTTTCTCTCTCCTCGCTAGACGCGAGTTTCACCAACTTAGATTCCGCATTTAATGCAGAGATCCTCTCCATACTGCATTAATGCTTGTCATGCAAGATCAACTTTAAGTCTTATCACCATACTTTTTGTCCTTTCTGTTAAAAAGCAGATCTCGCGTTTTCCCCTCATGGACGCGGCTTTTAATCTCCGCGTCCAATTCTTTTGGCCTGGACGCAGCCATTCTTTTGGTGAGACGCTGGTCTCATTTTGGGTTTGTGGGGTGGCATTATAATATAATATTTCCCTTTATATATAACCACCCCCCTTTTTCCTTCCTTCTCTTCATTTCTTTTTCTTTCTTCTTCCTTGGTTCCAACAGAGAACGCACCAGCAGCCATGGCCCTCCTTTGGCCAGCCACACTCCCATCTTTTCCACTCACCATCTCCACCATTTTCACCCCAAATTCCACCATCATTTTCTCCTCCATCTCCTCCTCCATTCCAACAACAACAACAACCATAACACCATCTACAATACCCTCTCTTCTTCCTCCATTATTCACCAAGATAACCTATTTTCCACCACCATCTTCACTTCCACCATCACTTCCACCATCACTTTCACCATCACAACATCACCTCAATCTCCACTACTTAAACTTCCAACATCACCTTTCCCTTCCTCTCTCCTCTGTATATCACTTGTGAGATATCTGGTGTTGCCCTATCTACTTTACTTCTCATCTCTTTACCTTCTCTTATCTTATTATACCATGAGTAGTTCCTGCTTGATATCACTTGTTTTATATCTACTTGCTCCTGCATGCTTACCTATGCTCGCCACTTGGCATTCGTATCACCACTCGCCTGGGGAGTTCTATCTGACTCCCCTGGATCCTCATGTCTAGGTCATGGAGCTTGGAGCGTGTGGATTCTCCAGTTGCTGATCAGAGTGGCGCAGCGGTAGCGTGGATCTCCAGCGGACCATCCGAAGCTCTATCCTTCCAGGCCCCCCATGTGCGGCTCTAGAGTTTTCTTGTTATGACTCTGAGCCTGTCTTTGTACTGTTCATACATGTACATATCTTTGTAATCTCGCAATTGCGCATATCAGTGATGTAATATTCATGTAATATTGGATCACCTCTGGTGATAACTTTGTAATTGTACTCATATGTTGGAATGTATAATGCACACTTGTTTCCGTACTCTGATTCTTGTCTGTACTGATGCTTAGCGTATATACGTAAGGGTATTTCTGACCTGCGTATATACGCGCAGTCGCAGTAACGTCTCCGTAACCGCAGGATCGGGGCGTTACAAAATCAAAAACACAAGATTTTGTGAGAGGAGGGGAATAAATTCTTATCGACTTAAAAAGCAAAAAACAGAGTTTACAAGGATCTCAATAAGAATCTCTCAAACTCTAAATACAAAATGAATGAAACCTGTGAAACAATCTCATCTCAACTCATAACCTAAATCCATGAGTGTAGATTTTATAAACTTTAGAATAAATCTAGACATTCTAAATATTCAGCAAAACTATTTTAGTCATCCAATTAATTGCCCTTAGAAAGGAAAAGTCGAAAACTCTTTTAAAATCTCAATCAGAAAACAACTCGAAATCCAAATCGTCGCAGAGTTCACGAAGCAGGGCTTTTGAACGAAAGCTATCACCAAACTGCTTTTGACGTGTTTATCAAGTTTCACGGCTACGAAGCTTTCAGACTAGAACGCTTCTGCTATTCATCTCCGCAGTGCTAAATACACTATCACTTCAAAGTGTTTCTCCACTTAGATGCTTCGGAGTGCTCTCCCTAGTGATGCTTCGGACCAATTGCTACTCTGGAGCGAGACTCGAAACTCACCCTTAACCTAAAACTCCGAACTCGTCCAACCTTTATCAAGAGTGCTTCACCCTCGCTCCGGGGTCTGCAAGAGGGACTTCTTAAAATAATTTTGCTCCGTGGGCTCCGCCCCCGAGCTACCGGGAGGGGGGCTCCCTGCTCACTTCCAACCCCACGACGACTTGATCGCGCCGGTCGCTCCGCTAATCACTTTGTGTAGGGTGACAAATCATCAAGGTAATAATAAAACCTCACAACTCAACAGTTCTGGCTGCTAAATCTGTTGAAATCTCTTCCACCTTATTGCGTAGTCTTCTCCATGAATGTGAGCCACTCAAAATACCAAAACATCCGTCAACACAGAGATGCTGATCTTTTGCCCCCATGGCCTGCGTGATGAATTACTAACATTAAACATGTGACAGTTCATCATTCACCAGGTGCTACAGGAATTATTTGTTGGCCAAGTCAAAGTATCATTCACAGGACTCCATGCATGAATCAACCATTTTTAAACTATTGTGATTGTTAATTTATAAATCCTCCCCACTCTGTTCTTGTCAGCAAGCCTAGTTACTACTCTTTGGGCCAAGAAAACTCACAATAGAAATCCAAACCTCCTGCCTGTTTCTTTGACTGCATTTACAATCAAAACCCTCGTGTCATTCCACCAGCCATCTGATTTGAGATCAGGACCACCGCACAAAGTTTTATGCATGAAAGGCATCACCTATTTCATTCCCATTGAAGCAAGCAAAGAAACAGCTGTTTTCATAGAGAACATCTTTTATCGTTTTCATGTAGCCCACACAAACAATAAGGATTTCCAAGCAAGTTAGAAAAGCAAGAGACAATAAGTATGATCTGTATGAAAAAGTTGTTTATGATTCCAACAGCTGAGGCTTTGGTATTGATTTGATGACACCAAAACAAAGCAATAAAGGTTGTTGCATCCATTTCTTTCCTAAAGATTCAAAAACCCAATCACACACAGACCACACACCACCAATGCACAAGCACAAGCACAAGTGCATCTCTGAACACAAACAACCACCCCCTCTCTCCTCCCCCTCTCTCTCTCTCTCTCTGCTTTCAGTCTTTTCAAAGACTCAGGAAAGCATCCTATGCGCACAAAATGAATAAGGTCTCTCCACTGAATGCAACAAGCCTCTCCACACCACTCCCAACATACAAAAAAGAACAAATACAGTGGAATGAATATTGGGCAAGTACTCATGAATCAATGACGAGGGCTATGAACCAAACGCATAGCTTGCATATGCTGCAATCCTATTCACAAGGACAATCCTCTGTAACTTCTCTTTGGAGTCATCTCCCCCCTTTTCTTAGCTTTTTAAACTTCAATCAGCCTTTTTCTCCTTGAAAACTTCAAGGCAAAGTTTTACCTCGAATTCTCCCTTTTCCTCCTTTCACCACTAACCAGCAGTATGGGAAAGTTGTTCTCAAAAAACTCAAAAAAAAAAAAAATTCCCAATATTCTAAGCTAACCAATCATCAACTAGAAAATCAAACTTAATTAGAAAAATCAACTCATGCCCCCATTGACAGCTATGAAAAAAAACCAGTGCCAGGGTCTCCTTCAATCCAATTAAGGGTTTTACTTGCTATGTGGTCCTTGTAACCTCCTCCTCTTATTGTTTGTAGCTGAGAAAGAGGTGGCATTGTTAAGATCAACCGAGGTGTTGACACTTGCACAATTGTTCGATACCTCCGAAGAAACCAAAAGCTTGGTGGTTTCGGCTGCTCCTTCTGTGATTCCTGAATCATCACATTATAGCAGGAAAACACATGCTCCTGGCAGAGGAGATAATAGTGCATTTACTCACCATTTGATTGTTTCTAATTTCTTATATGATAAAGATTTCAAGAAACCAGATACATTGGAACAAAATAGACTTACAGTTTCAAAGGGTTCAGGCAAGGAGATTATGCTCATCTTAGACTGTAGCAAAGTCTTAGTTAACCTATCAGAGGATGCAGCTAGAATTGCTGCAGCAGCTATGGCCGATGGGCGACAATCCACTAAATACATTGCTGCATTATGACAACAAAACAAATCTCAGAATTTTATGCAGAAGATTAATGCCAGTAAGCTAGGGGGGAAAAAACCAAATTCACTGCATTCATGGGCACATTATGGAGAAACCAGCAAAAGATAGAAACTTTTATTTATGAGAGTAATCAGCTGCAAGATAAACTCTCACACAAAAGATTAATAAGATGTTACATTTAAAAAATATGAAACCACTACGTAATCCAGTATACCAGTTTCTTATGAGAATATATAGAAAAGATGCATGTTTATGCAATAATACTAATATCCAAAAACAATCCACTAAATGAAGATCCCAGAATCAAGCAAAAGAAGCGATCATTTTCCAAGAGAATATACGCAGGAACTAGAATAGCATTAAGCTTGCATAGCTGATTGTTGCATTTGAATAAGACAGACAATTAAATAAAGACTTTGGTGCAAGAAAAATGCCCAGCAGAAGAAAAGGATTCATTACAGTATCAAATGAATTTAGTGCAAAATATTAATGCCCCATAAGCAAAACATAAATCTAATACCTTCAGTATACACATTACTACTTTTCTCAACAAAGAAAAGAGTATACACATTACCACATTTTTATGCAAATTTTAACCAGTAATGACCAGAAGAAAAGATTGATCCTATGCAATCTTATACCTTCAATGATAGCAAAGATGAATCTCATAGCTCTAGAAAACAAGTCTTTTCTTCCACTTTTACATTCAAGTTTGGATGCGAAATAGCCCAGATATGAAAATGGGGTCACTGAACTCATTCTCCATTCCAATGTATTCAAGATAAGGAGCTCCATCCTCTGAATTACATTGCTACTGAATTGGTACTCTTCCAACTCGTACTCCGACAATGCCGGCGGCCTGCACTCCTCCATCTTGCCGCCAAAGATAAGCATGCCACAGATAAAAGTTTGAATGCCCAAAGCTTCCCTTCCTATATCCAGTTTGAGTACAAACTAAAAAGATTAGTTTTGAATACCAACAACTAGAACAGCATAAACAACACATAAGTTTCCCAATGCTGCATTTGAAAAGCAAAAGGGGAAAGTTTTTATCCATGAGGTAAAAACTGAAATAGAAGAATGACATGAATCCAACTCTTAATCCACTAACTTCAGGGTTGCATTTAGGGACAAACAAGCCAAGTTAATTCCTATGCAAGAGACTAAATGCTCCCAGAAATTAGAATAGCATGAATCCAATAGCTATTCCATTAAATTCATGGAAACTAGCAGAAAAGATGATATTATGTGGTTCACAGGATCGTACTGAAAAAAACAAGGTGCCCAAAGGAAACAAGTGAAACCTCTGTCTCTTTGTCCAATCCCCTAAGATAAAACATAAAAAAGGTGGAACTTTTAAGCTGAAGAGCAGTCATACAGAGCGAACAAGCGAAAAAAGATCACATTTTTATCCAAAAGATGGTCAAGTAATCTATTAAACTCATTTCCACACAGGAAAAAAGGAGCAAACTTGACAAAGTTTTAGTGATGATATCCAGAATTAAGAGCAACAAGATCCAATAAGAAAAGAACCCAAGACTTGCAAACAGATTGTTTCTCCTTACATCAATGCTTCCATGAACCAGGAACCGATCAAAATAAGTCATTGCAAGATAAGCAGTTTGGTATCCAAACCCAAAGCAAGCCTTCATCTGAACCAAAAACCAAAGCCCACTTAAAAAAACTCATTAAAAAAGCAGATCATCAAATGGGAATATAAACTCTGATGAAAACCAAGCAATGTGAGCTCACTTTGAGAACCCATCGCACAGAATCAGATCGAGCGCATCTCAAGAGGCTCTCAGCCTCAGAAGACCCAATGGCTCTGCTCTCAAAGCTGCTCTCTCTTGAGACCAAGGCCTCAATGTACCCATCCTCAGTTTCAGAAAGAAAAGGAGAGTCTTGCAACAAGATGAGGACTCCGTGATCTTCTTCGTCGTCGTCGTCTTCGATTACATGGGTTGCGTCTTCGTTGCAGATGAGCTTGGAGAGAGAGGAGAAGCAGCCGGAGTCACCCATTGTTGTGTATTGTTATTGGTTATTACTGTGTTGTTGTTATTGTTGGAGCTTGAGAGAGGAAGAGATTGGGATGGGTTGCATATTTGGCGGCCAAAATGTATTTACATGGAAAAGATGAGGATGAACTACATATTTGGCGGCCAAAATCTTTGGAGAGACGAGAGGGGATTTGGGTCGGTTATAGACGCAGAGAGACACACACACAGACAACTGGCTGAGCTGTTCTGTTAATTTGTTTGCTTCAGAGACTTGACAGTTTACGCTTAAATCTATGTACTCATTTCTTTTCTACTCATTGTTTTTCACTTTTTTCTCTCAAATTAAATATATATTTTTCAATTATATATCATAAATAATTTTTTTTTAAAAAATTGAGGAAAAAAAGCTAAAAATATTTAAAGTAAGTTTGAAAGAAATTTGAAAGAATTTTAGGTTTATAAAAGAGAAGAGAGGAGGAGGAGGAGAATAAGAGGGACAACAATCTTATATTAGATAGAATTTTAATTGGATCATAAACAACAATGAAAAAGAAAAGAGAAGAACATAAAAGATAAAACACTATTATTATTTTAAAATCTACCTGGAGGGATAAACTTTTAGTATTTAGCAGATTTGAGGAGTAAATTTCTAATATCAAAGATTTCAAAAGTAAATTTCTAAATATTAAAAAAATTGGGAGCATATACTAAATAACCTTTATTCTTTTCTTTTTAGTTTTTCTTCTCTTTTCCTGCCTGTTAAATTCTAGAAATTTGAAAACCACGCAACTATCGTCTTACAGTATAAAAAATTTTAGCTACCAAGCTAATAAAGTTGCATTTATCGGTGGAATTTTAGTTGGGAATTAGAAATTTACCTTTCATTTCTCATGTTTGACATAAACTCAATTCAATTTTTTCTCCGAAGGTTAGGATTTTTTATCGTGTTGTATTCCCTTATTATTTCGTGAAAATGTGATATTATTATCAGAGAGAGTATCATATATTCTAAATTTAACAAAATATATCTATTATTTCCTCTTCACTTCTCTTTTTTTCCTTTGACACCATTGTCGTCGACATGGTTTACACCACTAGCCTTGACACAGTGTCAGTACTTACTAGCTATTGTCATCATGACTACTATTGTCAGCTTGTTGTCAATGCCATCGCCTACTCACCGCCACCCTATTGCTCTCTCGGTATCACCGTCGTTGTTGACCTCTCGCTACCATCACTATCCCCGTCATCGCCCTCACACCAACCTCGCCAATGTCATCACCATCTGTCTTCCGTTGCCACTCCCCACCCACCATTGTCGCAACCACCACCTCCACCACTTACTATCACCATTGTCGCCACCGCCACCATACAACCATTACCATTGTAGGTTTGTTATCATTGGTGTTGATTCACCGCTATTCGCCGCCAACCATTGTTGTTTCTGCCACCTAATCCGCCAAACTGTTGTTGTTGTTACCATGACACAAGCACGTATCATTCACCACCTTGAATTATCATTGATATTACCACCATTAACGGCTACATTGTCACCACCATCGTGATTACCTCTATTGTTAATATTGCATGGTCCTCTCATTACAGAAGGGTTAGTGTTGCCTGGGATGCAATTGGGTTGGGTTGAAGGTCGGCCCATGCCCAAACCCAAACTTAAAAACACCCCACCCGACCCCACTCCAACCTGAACATCCCAACCCGAAGTCAACCCAACCTTAAATTGACTTGTTCGAGTTACATTCGGGTGGGGTTGGACAATTCGGGTTGTGTTCGATTTTATGCTAATAACAAA
>JAVJIF010007157.1:0-199058 GCA_038442645.1 Agave tequilana
GGTGTTTATCCATTTAACATGACTCACATTCAAGAGACGACACTTGACCTAACTCAGGAACTAATTTCTTTAAACTTGCAAGATAGGATGATCAAATCGATAATGCATATCTAGCAAAGAATAGATCTAATATATGCAACTGAACTGCACTAGTCTATAGGTGATACAGACCTCCCTATTCACATCTTGTGCCAATTGTTTTTTTGCGTCCCAATCTCCTGAAATACACAATGACCAGGAAAGAAGTCAGCAAACAATTCAAGAATCGTGTAAGTTTATTGATAGATAATAGATTAAATGAAAACTTGGGTATGTAAAAGATAGATGACAAAGATAACGAAATAGTAACTGTAGCGATGCTTACACTCTCAAAACGAAATGTAGTACCATTTGCTAAAGTTATCGTAGGAAGTGACAATGGTGAAGACAAGTCATGCAGAATTCTTTTGCTTTTCTTTATGTGATCAGATGCACCAGTATCAATAATCTAAGTATTAGAAGCACTGTAAGTGAAACACGCAGTAAAGTTACCTGACTATGCCAAGATAGTAGTGGATGAAGACGATGTAATATGTGTGCTTGAAACTGCTGGAACATCTGGTATTTTCTGAACTCTTTATCTGATATAAGTACACTTCTGGGAACCTGAGGTAGCCTGTTTCTCTGATACATAAGCCACATGAGCAAACTGACCAACTTGAGAGATCTTGTTGTACAATTAGGGCACCTATTTCTCGTCTGTCCAATCTCTCCACAGTTGTCCTAGGTCCTCATATCTTGTTATCAATTTTCTGCTCCTCCATTTTCTTAGTGATCAAAACTCCTGTCACCAAACCGGCTTCCGCGACTAAAATATCCTCTGCCACCACCAAAATGACCTCCTCCTCAGCTAACATCTCCCTTGCCACTGCCAAAATAGCCTCCTCCTCGACCACCACTAGGAGCGGTAAATTGCCTCTATTAAACAACTAGAGTTGACAATCATGGGATTCATTTCCAGTAGGATTCTGTAATTCCTCCGGGAAGACATTTTGAAAAACTGATGTCTCTGATAGAGAGTCAACTGCAGAACTACTTGTCACCTGTAGACGTGTAGGAGTATACTCTGATGGCAAACTCTCTAGAAAGGTCAGCACTGGTAGCTAGTCCAACTGCTTCTGCAGCTTCACAACTGTGAGATAAAAAATAACACCTTCAGCTTCTCATAAACTCTGTTGAAGTCTGCATAGTATTGAGACAAGATTGTGTTACCTTTCTTACTTTGAAACATCTCCTGAATAACGTTGAAAGCTCTATTAAGATTATTCTTCCCCGAATAAAGCTCCTCAAGATAGTTCCACATCTCCTTCATTGTCAACATATGCATCACCAAATCTTGTATCTTCAGCTCCATGATATTCAACTGGTCAAAGATAGCAGCATCCTCTCGCTCCCACTCATCCGTCCTTAGAACAGGAGAATCTGTGTACAGATGACTCTTCTTTCCACGACTAGTAAATTAGTTTCAACAATCTTTCTTCATTGTAAATAGTTATCGCCATTCAACTTTCTATTAGTGATCTTAGTGGTAATAAAATATGAAACAATCAGCTTGTGCTCTGCCGACTCTGTCATACTTACAATCTCCCAGTCACCAACCACCCACTATAATCTAAACTCAAGGATCATCCTAACACAAAACACAACTTCAAAAGAAAGTACACAACTTTCAAATTCACACATACAGCTCAAAACACATCTTGCATCAAACCTTTTATCAACCCTCTCACACTACAAAAAAATGGAAAGACTTTTTTACCTATCTGCTGCAGAGAGAAACAGCAAACAATATTTTTTTGAAGATACTTCTCAAAATTACTTAGATCTGGTCAGATCTCAGCAGATCTGATCGAAGAAGGCAGAGAGGGGCGGCGATGCATTCGGGAGGGGAAGGAGTCATCGGCATGATGAGAATAAAAAAAGAGCGAGAGGAAGTCGTGGTTGATGTTATGGTCAAGATCCAAAGTCGAAGAGGAGGTCGAATGGTGGTTGTGAAAGTCGATGACGAGCTCATGAGGAAAGTCGATGACAAGGTCATGAGGGTGGTTGTGAAAGTCGATGACGAGGTCGTGAGGTAGGGTGGAGGTTGGTGGCGAGGTCGCGAGACGACGAGGTCATGAGGTCGGGTAGAGGTCGATGGCGATGGTGGCTACTGCTGCTGATGATGATGGTGATGTTGAGATGGCAGGTGCTCATGATGATGATTAAAGAGATGATTAAAGGAGGGATAGCTCTCATACCATGATAATCAGAGTTAGGGTTAAGGTTAGGGTTAGAGATGAATTGGGGAGAATTAGATGGATGGGTTTCTCACGTCTTATCTCCTTTTTATTGTTATATATATAGACTTTTCACAAAAGTCTTTATACTGACTTATTATATAACAGTTCTTAATTGTTCTCTGCTTTTGCATTCTCGAGCATAGCCAGAGATGGACATAATAACATTCAACTCTTTGTAGTTGCAGGTATCCAAAGCGTTCAATAACCAATTTCCACTTGACCTCGAAAGATCTCTGAAACATACATCCGATTCAGATTTCTCTGATAGACTAACTTAACATACTTCTAGATTTGCCCACAAGTATTAAGATGAGCAATCATCGAGTTTCAAAAATAACAAAATAAATTGCACATGTTGTGTCTAAGTACCTTTTTCTTTGTATCACCTCCACGACAATTGATATATTTGTGTGGTGGCACTGTTTTCTTATACTAGTGAGATAACTTTGACAGATTTGGACCACTGTGATAAATTACTCTTATTCAACTTACAATTAGGCTACTTCAGAAGAATGCACAACAAACTACCAGACAGAACCGACACATCACTCAACAACACTACTTTTAATTTAACAACATTATACCACATCAGCACATCAATCATTGCTCACCACCTTCACCTTCTTCTACCCAATTTTGATTGGAAGATGGTAGCTTAGTATGATAGAATGATGATAACAATATGGCGGTGATAACAATGATGAAAAGGTCACGTGAAGAATCAAGTCGAAGTTATAACATGAGTTGGCTTCGAAGATGGGTCGCGATGGCAGGTCGAATTCGAGGGATGAAGAGGGGGGGTCAAAATCACAGATCGATGATGGTAGCATCAACATCGCGGATATCAATGATGATTGCAGTTTCAGTCATGATGGGTAAGCCGACGAATGGCAGTGTTGTATCAGGCATAGCTAATAGCAAAAGCAATGCCAGTGACTCTGTTACACTTTGAAATTTACACACACACTAGGCTGCCAAACTGCACTTGCATAGGGTATATTCTTCATGAATCTCAAGATCAATCTTGGAATACTAAACATGCCTTTCACTGAAACTCCTACTTTACCTTTTGACTGCAGGGAATTTTTGGATTTTGATCCACTTTGACAACCCACAGCCAGCTAGTGGGGTTTTTCTAATTTGTATTGAAGAGCTTCTAAACAGAAGTAAACATGAGCCAACTCGTAATTAGAGTGAATCTGAACAGAAACATTTGCTTGAACAAATCAATATTTCTTCATTAAGTTGGGGGAGCCAGCCATATAATTGCTTCACCCACCTCAATGAAGATAAAAGGATTGATCTAGAACCCACCCATTTTTTGCTGCCATGCATTCACCATCCCACACAATTATAGAGAAGGATTAAAACTATACATTGGTGGCTAAACTTGGCAGTGAGATAAAACTCTCCTGCAGAGCCAAAATCTTTTTAAGTTCATTTAAGAAAAAACTCCAGGACACCAAGAAAACAAATAAGATTGCATATAATCCATCCTTTCCTCCTTATTTTTTCTATTTTATATTGTAGAAACATGAAAATTGTAGTCCTTGCACTGATGGTCACTGATCATACTACCAGCACATAACTGTAAAATATCTCAGATTTATAAGTTATTTATACCTTTCAATCTTGAAACAAGGTCAAACAAACTCTAGTCAAATGCAGATATTGCACTGGCTATGAAGTAGAAAGCTCCATAAAAGATTTGACAATACTATAATAGGTGCTGCTTAGCTGACACAATATATAGGTTTATAATTTATTTATATCATAATCTTGAAACGATACCAAACAGACTCCAGTCAAATGCAGATCTCATCATGATAAAAGCCTTTTCCTATAAAAATTGCATTGGTTGTGAAGTAGAAATATCCCCCAAAAAAAAATTGACAACACTGAGAACTACTATTTGGCTACCAATAACCGTCTAAATTTGGTGCTCCTAGCCAATGAACTTATGGACAAGAGAGGAGCTTTGCAATAAATCCTAGAAGGGCAGTTGACGAAATTAAATGAAGGATTCTGCTAATATAAAACCTAGTCCGATACCACCAAGGTACTAAACGTGGTTTCAAATCTGAGTTGATTCCGTTGGAAATATCGTTTTGGATTTAAAGATAACCAATAAGATATTAACTCTATAATATCGCCTGATATCAAGCCAATATTGTTGATATGACTGATATTGATGGCTGACATTGACAATACCGATACCAAAATTTTAAACCATAGTACTTAGAATGATTTAGAAGAATATTATCATTTCCATAATAGTATAATTAAAAAGCATAGGAGATGAAGAAAAAAGAATTTCAACGTAAATTAAAAGGAAAAAGAGAAAACAAACCTGATCCAAGGATGAATTTGTTAATCCAGCAATAAATTGTTCAAAAAAATCAGATCATCTATGTATTTCACCAGAAGTGACAAATATGAAAAACATGACAACTGGCACAAAATCATATTAGCAGACAATATGGAGCTATACAGTAAAAGAAATATACTTAAACTTTGTTCACCATAGTCTGAAACATTTTGATTGCGGCTCCATTGCTGAAGTTCCTGATGGCTGAAATACACAATGAGCAATCTACTTGTATTAGACACAATCTCCCGGTAACTAACAAAACATAAATAACAAAAATAATGGGGGACAAAAACAATTAACTCCATGAAAGTAAATTCAGCAAAAACCAAATACCTAATGGAATTTTCAGTCCCTTGCAAAACACTTTCAAGCTGCTCAATGTATATCTGAAAACAGGAGGAAAAAATAGCAAATATGTCACATAATTACAGTAGGGATTAGGATCATCAATAGTCTATTGATAAGAAACAAGGTAAAGAAAAAGTATTGGCAGGATGTCTATCAGTGCTATGGAGCAAGAAAGAGCTAAAGAGTTTTCTTTAAAACAAAATTTATAATTGCAAGGCTCTGAAATGCTCATGTAGGAACACGTTGAATTATTCAGATTTCAGACAGGGAAGCTGGTCGCACAAGAATAGGCAAACTTGATATCATCAAATAAATGGATTGCGCGCAACTACGCCAATTTGATCACAGAAATCTGGTGATGGGGCATTTGGTGCCATAAGGAAAGGTCTAGCCACATGGTTATGGAGGTATTTGGAAAATTAGTCTAGAAACACCATACAGCTTTCTGTTTGTTCCACAGCTTAAATTTTTACTAGACACACAACCAACATTCTGAAAATATCAGTGATTTAAAGGAAGGACATAGTGGTAAGCAAGAACCTCCCACCTCTGTATTAGAGGTATGTTTCAACTAATAATAGCAGTGACTTAAAGGTGATTTGCCTGGAAAGGCGATCTGAGATGTCTAGCTCCTGGCTATAAAGTCAGGTGCCTGTCTGAAGTGTTACGAGTACTTTGCGATATTACTTTTTTAATAATATGCACTCTATTTTCAATTCTTAGTTTCCATGTATTTTGTGTTAGTATTTATTACTTTGTGGCATACACATGTAATTTTACTATATTTAACTACTTATTTTATTTCACTGCTTGTGATGGAACGTAACTACTTATCTTACTTCATTTAATTCCATCCATCATATTGGCTAAACTCAGTCCAACAAATGGCACTTGATTCCCTAGCTGGACTAATTTAATTTATACCCAATGAGAGAATCCACTAGTCTGAAATTGTCTGTGCATTAATTTCTAGTCTTCTCTTCTACTAGATAACTTAGTATCTGGCTTAAGGATTGATGTGTGCATGTTATATCTGGGTTGTTCATGACTCTATGCCTTCATGGTATGATATTTGTGATTTTTGAATGCCATACATCTATGAGTTTTAATGAATTATTGTATACGTGTTGTAAACTATTGTGATTTATTAAATAGTTTTAATATTTTTGATAGTTTTAATATTTAGTGCTTTATCTCACTCATGTTATTGTCCATACTTGAATACTTCACCACTACCATCTTTATTTTATAATTTATGATTGTTTTGACAGTGGTACGTTCCTGTTTTTGTTGTTAACTTTCGGATAATCTAGGCAACAATCTCCAGATGTTCTGGCATTGGATATTTACTGAGTTGTATAGTAAAATGATTTCATTGAGTATTTTGTTTCAAATTATATGACTATGTTGTGAATATCTGGTTTTGGATCCATGCAACAATTTCTCATGGAATTTTGCACTAACATATAGTTGTAGTTTGTGCTAATCCTAAACTTTCTGTGCTTTTCCTATTTGATCAGACAATTTTGATGTTACCATTGTTTGTATTGCTTTACCTGGATCTTTGAATTAATCATTTTGTGATCGGCATCATATTTTCATTCAAAAAAATCGAACAATTGTGATGTGTAAATGTCTGATACATTTTGGTACACTTCGCATTACTTCAGATTCAAAACAATTATTCTAGGTCTATTTCATATTTTCTTTTTTTTTTAGATTTGCTACCGATCAGCTTTGATGTCAAAAATAACATAAATGCCACGTTTTTAAACAAACAAAGGATGTATAGTATATATGCCCTTTTGTTTCTTTGAGGTAACATATAACCATGGTTTCAAATATCATCCCATTCTGATATATATCAGTAATATTGTATCTGTTTTTTGAGGTACCCGAAATGATATTTGTTAAAATATAAATTCTTAACCCTTACTTTAACTTCGAAATTTCATGTAGTGGCAGAGACTGTAATATGGTATCAGAGAAACCCAGATTCAAATCTCGCCAGGAGGGCATTTAAAAAGAGGATTTAAAACAAAAAATATCGTTGTCGTGAAAAGCACATGTTTCAGCCCATAAAAGGGCGCTCGACTTGCAGGGGCAAGTTAAATATAAATCCTCAGTCCTCACCTTAACTTTAGAGTTTTGGTGTAGTAACAGGGACTTTAATAAACCCTATAATATCGTGTGTTAAAGGGCCATATATTGTTGATATGGAGGATGTTGCCTGCCAATGTCGACGATATTGATAGTAAAAACCATTGGCCAATAATGATACTAATACACAATTATGCATCTTAGAGATATCAATGACAACACGTGACTCGTGTGAAACATGTGATCCATGTGAAAAAAAAAACCCCTCATGAATCAACCAGATCCTAAAATCTCTCCATGATTATAAGAACACATGAGACTTATGATCATATCCTAAAATCTCTCTATGATTATAGGAACACATGGGACTCATAGGACTCATGCACCATGTGTTTCTCTCTCTCATTCTCTCTCTCAGTCAATTTTTCTATTGTTTCTCCTAAATCAGTGTAAACATCTGACCAATCATGTTTGCACGCTCCGCTGCTGGATTTCCCCCACTCGGAGATGTCAACGCGAATTCGCCCATGGGCACTACGTCGGCTAGCCTATGGGCAGTGAGACACACTCCACTGCTCAGATTTCCCCCACTCGGAGACCAACCATGTTCGCTCGCTCTGCTGCTGAGATTTTTCTCACTCGGAGACGTCAACGCGAATTCCCTTACAAGCACCACGTCGATAGCCTGTGGGTAGTCAGGCACGCTTCGCTGCTGGGATTTTCCCCACTCAGAGACTAACCATGTTTGCACGCCACTGCTGGAATTTTTCTCACTCGGAGATGTCAATGCGAATCCACCTACGAGCACTTTGTCGGCTAGCCTACGGGCAGTCATGCACACTTTGTTGCTGGGATTTTTCCCACTCGGAGACCAACCTGTTGGCCCAAAGGCCTTCCACCCTAGTTTTGATGATGATTAACTCATGTAGTTATGTTTACTAATAATCTTGTGATTTTAGTCTCAGATCATTAATCAAGATATTAGTTGGTGATTAGCTTCAACAAAGGAGTTTAGAAGCTTTTCATTGTGATTCCGGTGCCAAAACTTAAAGATCATACCTTTGCACTCGGTGGATCACGTTTGGGAGCAAGTCAACTTGAAGATGGAAGATCGTCAAGAAGATTTAGGTATCCTAGTTAAGTTTTGTGTGTTTAGATCCATTTGTAAAGCTTAGTATAGTTGATATGCTCAAGTGCACAACACACACACACGTTTATGTTTGGATTTGGTTTTCATGAATAGTTTGATCAAAACAAGTTTACATGGTTTTTATGTATATTAGATGTGTTAAATATACATACATGCTTCATATCTTAAACAAACTTATTTTGATATGTCTATTCATGAGTTTTTAGGAAAATCAGATTTCCTATTGAAAATCAAGTTTGATAAAAATACAAGTTTTGGTTTTTGGTAAAAATGATAAGACACAAAATAGTTCATATTGATTGATATTTGAGCTAAACTTTTTACCACATGTTTATATATCAATGCAAAATGATAAAACTATTTTGGTGATTTTTAGAAAAGATAAAAGAATTTTTAAAATATTTTTTCCAAGTGTTTCTGACCCAGGTTTGTGCTGACAGGCCAGGTCGGTCAACCCGGACGGTCGACTGCACCATGGGCCGGTCGACCCATGCGGTCGACCGACGTGCACAGACTTGTGCACGTCTGGCAGGCACAAACTCGGTCGACCGTACGGGTCGACCGGGTCTGAGAGCAGAGCTCTCTGTTTGTTTGGGTTGACCGGTGGTCGACCGAGTTTGCCCAACGGTCACATTTTTGACCGTTGGTAGTCGACCGGGCGGTCGACCGCCAAGCCTGTCAGGCTGCCACATCAGCCTAACGGCTAGTTTTCTGTTTGGCCTATATAAACCCCATTCATTTGGGATTTTGGCCAAGTTTTTTAGAGCTGATTTTCTCCCATTCTCTGATTTTAAAACAAGTTTTAAAAAGTGTTTAAAGAGCAAAAAGATTCATTCTATGTATTTTTAAGTGTTTTGTTTATTACAAAGAAACTAGGTTTTGGGAATTGTTTTTGAGCAAAAATCTCTATATCATTTTAGGTCTTTTCCCAAGAGTTTTCTTTGATCAAAACACTTAGTTTTTTCACTTGAGCTATATCTTCTATCCTAATCTATTTAGGATCTTTGTTTGTGGAAAAAGGAAAGAGGTTTGTGGTTGAGATATACCACTTGTTGTAAACCCTTGATTTCTTGAGTTGCTCCCTCTTTGGTAGAGGTTGAGGTTGTTGTATTGGGTTGGTGTTTGCTCCCTCTTTGGTAGAGGTTGAGGCTTGTGGTTTGCTCCCTCTAGTGAGAGGTGGAGTTTGGATTGTAAACCCTCTTCGGTAGAGGTGTTGGTTGTTGTATTGGCTACGGGCCTACTCCTCGGTTGTGAGGCGGTGTTTGAGAGAGGAGTTCGGTACTCTTGGTGTTGTAACAAATCCTCTTTAGTAGAGGTTCCCTCGGTGGGAGATAATGGATTGAAAATCCTACACGGTGGTGTAGGCGGGGATGTAGAGCTAGGGGCTCGAACCTCGAAACATATCTTGGCCTTTGCGTTTGATCCATTGTCTATTACTCTCTCTCTCTTTTAATTGTGCAAAGCATCATTCATATCATCATATCATATTTGCTTGTGTTGAGCATTATTTCATATTGTCATATCCGTTATATGCTTGTGTGTGTGCCTCACTTATACTTAACCACAAGAGCTTCACATAGCACCTCAACCCATATCTAGGGGAATCAAGAGGAGTTAGTCCAGACCCTTCACGGGGAATTCGGCTACACTTGTGTGTTGTATTAAGTGTGTTGCAAAATTTGCATTAGCTTCCGCATTTAGCGCATTTAGTTCACTAGATTAGCACATACACCTATTCACCGCCCCTCTAGGTGTGTTTTCAATTGGTATCAGAGTTAGAGCTCCTGATACTTAGGCTTAACATCCTAGGAGTGAAATCCATTTTCTTACTAATCTACATTTGCATTTGCTTTTTGCACACATATGGTTTGGACCCATGGACTTCATGACCCCACCTATGTTTGACCCCTCCAACATCATTATTTGGAAGATTAGAATGTCCATCTATTTACAAACCCTAAGCTATAAGGTTCACCTTGCCATTACCAAGGAATCCTTCCTTAGTGATAGCAAGCATATAGGGCCAATGCACAAGCCCTTGAGGCCATTAGAAGCACACTACCTAAAGAATATCTTATGCATGTTTTAATCTTGATTCCGCTTTTGTAGTGTGGAACAAGTTGACAACCACCACCACCTCTAAGCTTCAATTGCCTATCCAACAAGAAGAGGAATCTAGTGGAGACTCCGAGTCACAATGTCACATGGTCCAAGGGATGACTCCCTTGAGGTACATTCGGAACCCCACTTAGATTGTGATGATAGTGCTAGTTCTTAATGTAATGAGAATATTGATCCCCATGCTTTGAATGAAGAACTATCAATTGTTTGTGAAAAGTTAATAGAAAAATATAAGATTTGAAAAAGAAAAGTCTAGAAATTGAAAAAGAAAATAAATATTTGAATTCTAGACTTGATTGTGTTTTGCAAGAGAAGGTTAAGGTCTATAATGAAAGGGATTCATTGAGATCTCAACTTGATCTTGCACTTAAAGAAAATGAATTTTAAAATCTAAAAATAATTGTGAAATAATTTTGGAGAAAAATGAAAACTTGTCTTCAAAAGTTAATTTTGTTTTAAAAGAAAATAATTCTTTAAAATTGAAAATTGCTTCTATTTCTAAGGATTTAGAAGATTGTTTAAAGAAGAATATTGTTTTGAAAAATGATATTAAATCTCATGTTTGCCATGCTAGGGTAGTTTCACCTAGAACACCTATTGCATATGCCACCTCTTCTTTAATTGAAAAAGATATATCCCTGCTTAAGAAGAGTGTAGATTGTTTGGGCTCCACTTTGAGCCAATGTGTTGTTGGGCATACACGCTTGGAATCCTTGTGTCAAAAGAAACAAGTTCCATCTATGCATGCACACCCATCACGGCATACACATGCTCCTCACGGACACCACCAACACACGTATGCTCATGTGTACACTTGTACACATTGTGGACGTAAGGGCCACCTTGCTAAATTTTGCCTTGATAGATTACATACTTCTAATTTAGCAAATAAATTTGTTTGGGTTAGAGAAGGTACTAACCCCCATGGACCAAAAGAGTATGGGTACCATAGACCACCCCTCGTGTTTTTAATGTAGGTGTGGGCTCTCACATGACGTGAGAGTAGCCGTACCTTGGAGTGGATGCGTTCCAAGCTTAAAGGAAATCAATTGGATGCATCACTTCCAAGGGATGTTCGGTGGAGAGGACCATTATGTTTTGGAGACAAGGAGAGTTACCTTCTAGGTTTTGGTAACGATTCCTAACTCCTCTTTATTGTTTTCATGCTTTTAATATTCATTGTTTAGAGCATGTTTTGATTATTATGAAAATGCCATGTTAATTAGATTCTTGACATACATGTATAGTATTTGAGACACCCATATTTAATGTGGATTATTATTTTGTTTTCTCGTATTTGATTAGCTATCATGTACATCATAAATCTAATAACATGTGGATATTCATAATAATCATGTTTATGTTTATCATGTTAATTTATATCTTGGTTTTATGCTTCATGTGTTGATTACATATTTAGATGTTAGTTTTCATTAAGACTAGGACTTATACTTGTGCATATGATGGGGCACAAATAAATCTATATATGTTTAGGTTTGATTGCTTATTTGAACCCATTAGATGTGCTAGTATAGTCTAGTTTTGATGATTCACACATTTTAAACTTGTATTCTCATTTTTGAATTTGTTTTATGATTGTGTGTTTCACTTCATGTATATGTTTGTATTTTGCCAAACTTTAAGATATACATGTATACCCCTTGAGTCATTTGCTTTTCATGCAAATCTATATTTATGGACTCAATTGTGTTTAGGGATATGTATGTATACTTCATGTTTGACAAATCATACATATACCTTGAAATGAAATTTGTTTTTAAATGAAAATTTAGTTATTCATGTTTTCATGTGTTTATGTTTAAACTTCATGTATATGTCTATCTTGTCCAAACTATTAGATATACATGTTTATCCTTTTGAGCCACGTGCCTTCATGCATATATAATTTGTGGACTCGTTGTGTTTGGATATGTATGTATACTTTAGTATGTATAAGACATACATATACCTTGAAGATTAAATAAGTTTTAATGATTTTTCATGTTTTTCATTGTTTAAGGAATAATGAGCTTAATTGAAAATTTTCATGATTATGATCCTCACATTTTATTTGTACACTCACATTTATTGCTTGCTCATGTTTTGTTTTCATGAGTCATATTTATGCTAAATTGACTTGAGTGTTTTGATATCATGTGGATTTCTCATTTCATGAAAAATTATTTTGTTTTATTCCTTACTTGAAGGATTTCGTACTAGTTAACAAGTTTTTCATTTAACTAGTTCGTATTCTTCATTTGGTAGAGTTCTCAAACAAACTTTATTTTTCAAACCTATTTTTGAAAACCCCTACCATCCACGGGAGGTTGGATGGGAGTCCATGCCTTGTATGTTTATATTGAAAATCATTTTAAACTTGAGCATGAGATGGGAGGATAATTAATATGAGTTATACCATACTACTATTGTTGTTCAATTGGTATCATTGAATTCTTTTAATTGGTATCAATTTTGATCTTTTTGTATACTCATATGTTTATTGTGTATGTATACTTTCAATTGGTTTCATCTATTGGTGATTGGTACTCATTCTATTTCATACACATATACATGTTTTATTTGTGCTACTATATTTCTATATCTTGAGCACAAATCTTGTTTTTGCTAGAGCTTGAACTTTATTTTTGTTTCAATTGATTTATTTTTCAATTGGTATCTTATTTCAAGCCTATGCATAGTGTTTATTGGTATTTCATAAAGGGGGAGAAAACTTGCACTTTATCTTTCAATTAAATTTTTTTATTCCACTCCCTTGCTTTATGATGGAAAATAATAGTTTTTCAATCTGATATTAGTTGTTTTTGATGAACAATTTCAATTGGTATCATATGCTCAAAATGAAAAATATTTACTATTAGTATCAAGATTTTGTTTTTATGTTCATTTTTCAATTGGTATCAATATGCACTTCATTGTCATATTTTTTAATTGGTATCAAGGTTGTTTGATCATACCCCTTATTGACATTGTGTTTTGTTTTAGACAAAAGGGGGAGAACATCTTATCATTATTTGTTGTTCGCCCCCTCTTGTTTCTTTAGTTCATATAAAAAGGGGAAGAAGATTTTGTTTGTTTTTTTACAAAAGCTCTGATACTTTCAAATTTTTGTTTAGAAAAATTAAAAATATTTTGATGTGTATTTCCTATATGCAAGGAGAGCTTAACATCTCTTCTACATATAAATTCATGTTGAGTGTATTGTATATTGAAGAGCTTGACAACTCTTCTTTATGTGGTACACGTGTGTAGGGGGAGCTTCACATCTCCTCTTATGCATTACATATTATACGTTATGTGAATTAGGGCTTATCATCCCTCTTTCATGTAATGTATATGTGTAGGGAAGCTAACTTAGCGTCTTCCTCTTCATGAATGTATATCGCATATAAACTTTTATTGATTGAACCCTTCTTGATCTTTTTGTTTTTGACAAAAGGGGGAGAAAAATTTGTTTTTGTGTTTTTACCCTTTTGTTGATGATTGACAAAAAGGGGGAGATAGATTTTGAGTTTATGAGTTTATATATGCATATTTATGTTTTGCATATATTAAGTTTAATATAGTTTAATGTTAATTGGTATCTAGAGCATGTTTTATTTTTGAACATTGTATTGGTATCTAGAGCCTCTTTATTGTTTATGCATATCTATGCATTCATGTTTAAGAGCCTTCATTGCATATTTATTATGTTTATTTGTTTATGCATGAGTTAAGGGAGAGCTTCTTTGAAGCTTAACTTTAATCCATGCATATATAACTCCATGAGTTTTGTCATCATCAAAAAGGGGGAGATTGTTGGCCCAAAGGCCTTCCACCCTAGTTTTGATGATGATTAACTCATGTAGTTATGTTTACTAATAATCTTGTGATTTTAGTCTCAGATCATTAATTGAGATATTAGTTGGTGATTAGCTTCAACAAAGGAGTTTAGAAGCTTTTCATGGTGATTCCGGTGCCAAAGCTTAAAGATCATACTTTGCACTCGGTGGATCACGTTTGGGAGCAAGTCAACTTGAAGATGGAAGATCGTCAAGAAGACTTAGGTATCCTAGTTAAGTTTTGTGTGTTTAGATCCATTTGTAAAGCTTAGTATAGTTGATATGCTCAAGTGCACAACACACACACGTTTTATGTTTGGATTTGGTTTTCATGAATAGTTTGATCAAAACAAGTTTACATGTTTTTATGTATATTAGATGTGTTCAATATACATACATGCTTCATATCTTAAACAAACTTATTTTGATATGTCTATTCATGAGTTTTTAGGAAAATCAGATTTCCTATTGAAAAATCAAGTTTGATAAAAATACAAGTTTTGGTTTTTGGTAAAAATGATAAGACACAAAAATAGTTCATATTGATTGATATTTGAGCTAAACTTTTTACCGCATGTTTATATATCAATGCAAAATGATAAAACTATTTTTGGTGATTTTTAGAAAAGATAAAAGAATTTTTAAAATATTTTTCCAAGTGTTTCTGACCCAGATTTGTGCTGACAGGCCAGGTCGGTCGACCCGGACGGTCGACCGCACCATGGGCCGGTCGACCCATGCGGTCGACCGACGTGCACAGACATGTGCACGTCTGGCAGGCACAAACTCGATCGATCGTACAGGTCGACCGGGTCTGAGAGCAGAGCTCTCTGTTTGTTTGGGTCGACCGGGCGGTCGACTGGGTTTGCCCAACGGTCATATTTTTGACCGTTGGCGGTCGACCGGGCGGTCGACCGCCAAGCCTGTCAGGCTGCCACATCAGCCTAACGGCTAGTTTTCTGTTTGGCCTATATAAAACCCCATTCATTTGGGATTTTGGCCAAGTTTTTTAGAGCTGATTTTCTCCCATTCTCTGGTTTTAAAAACAAGTTTTAAAAAGTGTTTAAAGAGCAAAAAGATTCATTCTATGTGTTTTTAAGTGTTTTGTTTATTTCAAAGAAATTAGGTTTTGGGAATTATTTTGAGCAAAAATCTCTATATCATTTTAGGTGTTTTCCCAAGAGTTTTCTTTGATCAAAACACTTAGTTTTCCACTTGAGCTATATCTTCTATCCTAATCTATTTAGGATCTTTGTTTGTGGAAAAAGGAAAGAGGTTTGTGGTTGAGATATACCACTTGTTGTAAACCCTTGATTTCTTGAGTTGCTCCCTCTTTGGTAGAGGTTGAGGTTGTTGTATTGGGTTGGTGTTTGCCCCTCTTTGGTAGAGGTTGAGGCTTGTGGTTTGCTCCCTCTAGTGAGAGGTGGAGTTTGGATTGTAAACCCTCTTCGGTAGAGGTGTTGGTTGTTGTATTGGCTACGGGCCTACCCCTCTGTTGTGAGGCGGTGTTTGAGAGAGGAGTTCGGTACTCCTAGTGTTGTAACAAATCCTCTTTGGTAGAGGTTCCCTCGGTGGGAGATAGTGGATTGGAAATCCTACACGGTGGTGTAGGCGGGGATGTAGAGCTAGGGGCTCGAACCTCGAAACATATCTTGGCCTTTGCGTTTGATCCATTGTCTCTCAACTCTCTCTCTTTTAATTGTGCAAAGCATCATTCATATCATCATATCATATTTGCTTGTGTTGAGCATTGTTTCATATTGTCATATCTGTTATATGCTTGTGTGTGTGCCTCACTTATACTTAACCACAAGAGATTCACATAGCACATCAACCCATATCTAGGGGAATCAAGAGGAGTTAGTCCAGAGCCCTTCACGGGGAATTCGGCTACACTTGTGTGTTGTATTAAGTGTGTTGCAAAATTTGCATTAGCTTCCGCATTTAGCGCATTTAGTTCACTAGATTAGCACATACACCTATTCACCCCCCTCTAGGTGTGTTTTCACAACCATGTTCGTACGCTCCGCTGTTGGGATTTTCCTCAGTCGAAGATGTCAACGCGAATCTGCCTACGGGCACCACATCAGCTTGCCTAAGGCAATCAGGCACACTCAGGGATTTCTCCCACTTGGAGTTTGATTAAAGTTTGCCGCTCTGCAGATAGATTTCTCCCACTTAGAGATGACTGCGAATCCAACTCCATTGCTAAAATTTTTCTCACTCGGAGGCCAAAAGTTTGCAACTACCGCTGATGGGATCTTGCTCACTCGAAAACAACAACACAAACTCCCTAAACCACTTCATATCCAACCAACCATATCAGAGGTAGAAATCAGCACGCCGAAGAGGTATGGTCATATTAATTTCAAAAGCCAATGGTAAAAATAAGGCAGGCAAGATCTAAACATAATCATTTCCATTTCAAAATAATATTTCTATTCTAAATACCATTTCACTTTATTTATTTTGATTACATTACATTTTTGAAAAGAATATAGCAGATCCAGATCCAAACGCTTCAGCCCTGCACAATTAACAGACCCTCCTGATGCTGAGCAACAAAGATTTGTTCATCGGAGAATACCTCCTGAAAGCGATCATCCATCTTCATTCATGCCATGGTTCCTAAACAGGTGATCCTATACCCTCTCCTTCGTGCCTCTCCAAGGTAGGAAAATGAGGACTCCCAGGAAAACCTACGAGAGTGAGGCAGTAGCCCTCCAGAGACTGAAACCTGTAAGACACACAAGAAGGTGATGTATCACATCCCCTCAAGGTGGTTTAGGAAGAGCTCTGGACTCCATGGTGAGAAATAATTCATTGACGCACCCAACTGATGAGCTCTCTCTCCTTTTTTCTCATACACGCCATCAGGAAGGCTGCTAATGGCCTCAAGATCGAAGCTTGCTCACTCAAAACTAAGCAACCCAAAAATTAAATAGCTCGATCCAGTTGAAGTAAGAATCCTACCTGTCATCCTCAATGGCGACACCCTATCACGGTGAATAATGTTCCATAACAATCCCTTCACGACAACTAATGCAACACATCAGTCAAACCCCCTAGCAGAGAAAGCATGGTCACCACTTCCTCGTCCTACTCTCTCTCCTTTTCCTTCCTCCATATAACGAAGAGAAAAGAGGAGAACATGGTGGCCCAGCAAAGAAAGAAGAAGTTAAGGTTTCGAAGAAAGGTTTTTAAAGAAAACAAAGAAGATGATTTCCTCCTACAGACATCTCTCTATTTATAGATAGATGAGAAGCCAAACTGTCTCCAATTCAAACTTTCAATTTCTAAAAAGTTGGCCAACATCCCAAGGTTTTCGCTCAACAGTAAAAACAGAAGATCAACCATCATCGTCAAACCATACAACACTACAATCCTAGTCATAATGGCGCCAAGATTCAAAGAGACATAGGAAACATCTTTTTAAGAAATCCAGCTACTGATGTGACAACTAGCATCTAGTTGTACAATTTTCAATTAATTTCAGAAGATTCGCAGTGATCCAAAGATATTCGTCGCTCAGAGCGCAAGCGCCAAAACGATTTCAAGAAATTAAGAGTCTCCAATCAACTTCGCTTCCCCAACTTTCCTTCCGCAGACTCCGGTAAGTAGGAAAGTGGGGGCATCTGTAGTGGTCAAAATTTGACCTGCATCAAAATGGTGACCCCTGTTCAAGCTACCAAGTGCTTTCTCCGAGAAATTCATAACTCTCAAAGTCCATCTTAGAGCCTCCACCATATTCAAACTTCCTGAAGTCATCCTCCACCCGAAGACCCTTCCACCCCGAAGTCGCATTCCTCCACTCCAAGACCCTCCCAGTTCTGAAGATTCCAACTCCGAACCTGAAGCTCCAACAATATATCATCATTGTTCTCCGCCGACAGCATGCAGCTCCTTCCTCCCTATGTTCATAACGTATAACACTCCTATTAGCGCAGGCAGTTAAGGGCAGTGGTTAATTCGTGCAATCTCACCAACCAGCGCAAGTAATCATGGTTGTAACACCCTGAATTATTAAAATCTTGATTTAATATTCTAATACTTGATTAATGAAATTATACAAGATTATCTGAGGTAATTTAAATTTATTTTGTGTCATTTTGGGATTTTTTTTGAAATTTTGGGAAATTTTAGATGTGAGGTAAACTGGAGATTTTATATATGTACATATACATGTATAGAATATGTGTGTGTTAAGAGTGTGCGAAATTTTTATGTAGTCATCCTTGCATGAATACATGTATATATAATTATACACAAATTTGTGTATGTAAATTCATGTAATAAATTGGTGAATGAGTATATTGTGTAAATATGAGAAAATACAATCAAATCCTAATGAAATACCATAATATTTTATTATGTGTGATTAGTGGAAGGGGTAGGTGTGCATGAGAAGGGGTGATGAAGGGTTAGGATGTTCTAGTAAAATGTGTACATAGGTGGCATGTGGAGAGAGGGAGAGATATTAATAAAGTGAGACAATAAGTAATTATGGAAGGGGTTTTGTGCAAAAGGGGAAAGAAATAATTTCCTCCTCTCTCTTCATCCTGCCTCTTCAACAGGATGAACCCATCAAAGAAAACCCAAACATTCTATCTCTCAAAAATCCTCTCTCTTAATTTCTCTCTGAATCCTTCAAAGTCCCTCCCTATTTTCCTCTCCCTCTCTACATTGGGCGACAGCAGCGCGCGCCAGTAGGCCCGCCGGAGGGCGCAGTGGCGGCCGGCGGCGAGGGGAGGTCGTCGGCGGCGGCCTGAAAAGGGGGGCAGCAGCCCTTCCCTACCCCACGCACACACACTCATTCTTTCTTGGTAAGTTGATCCAAAACTCTAAAACGAACCTAATTTTTCTCTCTTGATTTTTCCTTCCTAATTCATACCTCTCTTTTCTATGGTGATGGCCGATCATGGCACCAATGACAAGACGAAGGCATGACCACTTCGAAGAGGAGGAAACCTATGGCGAGGGAGATCTTATCTTGACCTAAGTCTATTTCGATTTTTTTCTCGTAATTTTAGAAAATTTCTTATGGACATGTTATGAATTAGCATCAATAATCAACTTGTATTGCCTTGAAATCTTCAATAATAATAAAAAAAATCAATATGGAGAGAGGTTCTCTTAATCTATGTTCTTCCATAATTCCTTGAAATTTTCTGAACTAGATAATTATTGTAATTGTAAATAGAATGGTAGATTTTTTTTTTTTTGGGTACACAAATCTGTAAAAATTTATAATCTGTAAATTCAGACTCAGTTCACAAGTGTATTAGGATCAAATAGTATCGTGTTATATACCATTGAAAAGATAATTGAGTTTACTTTCTAACGGCTCTTACTGTGTTTCAATTGGATATATGTACTTTGAGTTATTTCTGAAATATGACATAGTGGTCGAAACTGCTGTGTTGCAGAACCTATTAATAACTGAAAAGTTTCTAAATATCTGGAACAGTTTAGTTGAATTAAACCTATAATATAATATATCACTGGAAAGTAACGAAGTTTAGTTTCTAATAGAACTTTCTGTATTTCATTTAAATATTTAGAATAAAAGTTATTATAAAAATATCGTCAGTCGTCTAAATAGACAGAGCTACAAAATGTTTTCAAACAGTAAGCTCCTCACTAATTATCATTGCTAAATCAAACTTCTTATAGTACATGATATATCACTTAAAAGATATAAAAATCCATAAAAAGTCTACTTTGCAATGGTTCTTATCATGTCCAGTTTGAATACATGTGATAGGGATTTTGTTGAAACACTATGAATAGGTGAGAAATTTTGCCAGAATTGAATAGTGTAATTCATGAATCTAGAAATTTTGAAGTAGGATACAAAACTTGAACTAGTAATATTATTATAAATTATTCATGTTGGGAAACTCCATGTGTGGGTTACGATCATATAACCTATGATCAAAAAGATGCTAAGAGGATTGAGTTATTAACAGTTTAAAAAGACTTCATCAAGTATAATGCATTACAATTGGGATCAAGTTACTTGTAATAATGTGAATTGTATATCTAGTAGCTCAGTTGATAACTTATGCTAGTAATTGTGATAAATGGGATTATTTATCAAAAATACTTAATTGTTGCACACCTTGCTCTTGATTGAGAGATTCGTGAAGACCTCTAATTGAATTCTAGAACCATTGAAAGGATCTGAGCATTGGAATGAAGAGTGACATTAAATTATAATTAAATTTGTGAACTGAGATAATTCAAATAGTTTCCAACCAAATCGAGAAATTGGGAGATAGGATTTTGGAATATTAGAAATAATAAAATATTTACTAGCCTTTCATCATACTTTATATCGCTTAGAACTTTCTTCTGAACTATCGTCTGTATATGTAGAAGATGGACTTGAAATATTCCATGACATAACAAACTTATCTCCTTGTGTGGCATAGCCTGCATTGACTCCTTACTTATTTTGGGTGATAATCTGGATGATCCTAATGAGTGCCATAAAATAGACATATGAAAAAGGTTAAGTCAAAAATTTAAATTCCTCGATATAAGAAGCTTGGCCTATATATATCCAACATTTTTCCAATATTCTTTTAAAGGATTGAAGCTCATAGTCGATGTCTTTTCATTATTTTCTTGAAAACTCCTTCGAATGTTCTGTCTAAATGCTCAATGGTTTGTTTTTAGAGACTTCATTATTAGAACACTTTTTCTTCATCTTAATTCTGAGCAGCAGCTGTAGTAAATAAAAATAAGAAAAGAAAATTCTGATTCTATTGAAGTGGTATTAGTATAACACTTTTTCCTTCAGTCCTTGAGTTTTGTCGTATTAAATTTATAACAGTTTTGCATTCTCTATTTCAGGTAATGGTAATTGTCCGGTGACTGGTTATATTCCCATGAATAGTGAACATATCCATCTACTTGCATTTGTATTATGTATCGCGTCTATCAGTAAAGGTGTTTTCCCTCCTTAGGTCCAGGGTGCCTTATTTTAAATCTTATTACCTATGTTCCTCATGTGTCTTTCCATGACAAGGAGAAAACTTGAAAGTTTCCTTTTAGAGGCATGAAATTAAGTTTACTTAAGTGCACATACATCCAACATATGATGGATACTGTAAAGTGAGTCCCATAAATTACTTCTAATATGTAAGGTACCAATGTTTGTAAGACACTTGAACGGTATATGGAATCATGATGGATTTAGAAATAACTAGACTTCGATTAGAGGAGCCAGCTAATGAGTAAAATAATTGTGTAGTTAAATCATTGTTGCAACCATAATATAACCAGCGAAGTATGATAACAATTCTATAAGAACAATAAATCATAAATTAATGCTTCAGTTGATAATCATAAGATGTTTAGTACTATTAGTTATTGAATGAAGTATCAATAAGTAGTGTGACACTGATCCGACTAATATATATATATATATATATATATATATATATATATATATATATATATATATATATATATATATAGCCTGCGGCTGAGAGAACTCTCTCAGCCTGCGGTGACGTGGCAAATTATTAGCCACACTAGAAAGGACGCCGCGTATTGAAATAGTTGAAATTACTAAATACCCCTGCGGTGATGTGTCACAATATCTTTAATAATGCGACTATGGTCAACATTTTTTTTAAAACTGTCAACATTTTTTTATCAAATCACGAAACTAATTAGAATGCTTCTTTATTAAATTTTTTGTTATCTGATTTGAAATTTACTGATTTTTAATATAGTCGCAGTTTACTTTTTTTTCGCATGTAATGTATAATTATTATTTTTTTACATATAGCATGCGATCAAGGAGTGCGACTATGGTCGCAGTACTCACGACAGCATTTTTTTTGGATCATTTTTTTGCTAAGTTAAATGTAATAACGGTGACTAAGGACTGATACTATAGTCGCAGTTTACGTATGTTTTTATATGTTTGCTCTTACTGTAACTGTTGTCTCAGCCGCCTATAAACTACGAACTTTTTAGTTATTGGATGCGAAGTAGGACTGCGACTATGGTCGCAGTGTTTAAGAACAACAGTCGCAGTTTCTAATTTGTGATATACAGTGGAATATATAGTGAAATAAAAAAGATTTGAGAGGATCGAGGATTTCGATCATGTTCGCAGTATTATCTATTTATATAATTTAATTTTTGGACTGCGACCATGGCAGCTGTTTATAACTTTATTGAATGGAAACGATCAAACTGTTTTATGACTGGACAGCGACCATGGTCGCAGTTTCATATGTAATTATTATATGAGTACTGCGACCATTATCGCAGATAAGATGCAGAAATAATAACTATACGGCATACTTTATATGTATTTTAAAAATATGAAAGATTTTTTTTACAGATAGAAGTAAATTTTATTTATAACATAATATGGTCAGAAAGAGACCTTACAAAAAAAAGCATTAAAAATCTGTTAACAGAAGACAAAATAACGTTGAATATCAGAAGAACAAGAAATCCTAATACTCGTCGTCATCACCATCATAAGCAGATTCGTCGTCTTCATTCTTCTCGTCCTCATCATCTTCCTGTTTTTGAGGGTTTTTTTGTTCATCGATAAACTCCCAGAATGGATCGTCTCTATCAAAGTCTTCGTCCGATCCGTTACGAGAAAGCGAGCCTCCAGCATCAGAGGACATGCTTTCATCAAGCATGTCTCCGTCAAGTGGCAGAGGAATAATTTCCTCCTCACTAACCCACATGAAAACTTCATCATTCTCATGAAGAGGAGGATCAGTTAAAATATTATTTGATGTAGTGAGATAGTCAAAAGGACTGAAGTCCAGACTGGTACCAGATTCACTAGAATACCCTGAAGATAGAGGACCGGTGGGGAATGATTGAAGTTGAAATTTTAGTGTTCAGAGGAAGAAGATGGGGAAGACATGATTCAAGAATGAATTGTTTTCTGAAGTTTTTTGAAATCAAATTGAAAAGGAAGAGCAAAAATATTTTTTTTAGATATGAGATAATGTATTAGTTACAAGCACTATATAAAGGTAAAGAATGTGAAAGAACATGAATAGTAATAATAATTGTTATAGGTGAAGGTTGAGTATTGGAAGAAGTGGTAAAAAAAATTAAATATTTAATTGAAGAGTTATGGCAGGAGAATCCGATGAGTTCCTTTTTTCTAGAGGTTTACTGCGTGAAATACAAATTAACTTTTTATAGAATATTTTTCCTATATCTTTAGATTATGTATGATGCACATCTTTCCTTTATCGAGATTAATATTAGTGCATCTCTTTTTTCAAGACTGTTGTTGTATCACGGTAGATAGAATATTAATTACTTCATTTAATTCATTTAATTTAGTGTATTTAATATAGTTTTTTATAAGATGTGATATACGCTAATCTACTTTGTAAACTTATAAAAATCTGTTACATAAGGCATGCGAAAAAGGATTGCGACTTTGGTCGCAGTGCTGAAAAAAGATTGCGACCATGGTCGCTGTTCTGAACGAGGTCGCAGTGCTGAACGATAGCATGTTTCGTCTGTTATTTTTATGGGAATAAGGAATGCGACTAGGGTCGCAGATGTGATATAAAAAAGGAATATGCGAGCTGATATAAAAAAGGAATGCGACTAGGGTCGCAGACGTGATATAAAAAAGTTTTTGTTATACTATGACTGCGACTTTTTGTTATACTATGACTGCGACTAGTGCCGTAGTCGTCATATAAAATTGAAAGTTATATTGTATTAATTCTGCGACGATGGTCGCAATGTTCGAAACGATATCATGTTTCGTCTGTAGTAGAATTAAGAATTTTATAACTGTAGATATATTCAGCTGAAAATTCTGTAGGTAAATTTTGTTTGTGGATGAGTTTATGCTATTTAGAAGTAAAAAGGGGTATTTTTGTCATTTTGATTCACGAATGTTTAGGCGGGATTTTTTTGATTTTTTGGCGCCTACACTCTGCGGCCGATCTGTGGCATATATTCAGCCACGTCACCGCGGGCTGAGAAACTCTCTCAGCCGTCGGCTGAGGTACAGTAACCCTATATATATATATATATATATATATATATATATATATATATATATATATATATATATATATATATATATATATATATATATATATATATATATAGATGAGACACACACAAGAAATGGGCTAAGTAATGGTTTATGTTATTAAGAAGTTTGGGTGGGGGTGAATGTATAGTACTTATACATACACATCTGTGGTATATCGTATAAATATATATCGTTGATAACCTGTTAAGGATTGTTTATTTATTGTTATGCAAGAGGACTAGTAGACTGTTATTAACTTCAAAGCATGTTAAGATTTTGGACCCGGATAAGTAGTGTAGTCAAATCTATTCACCAAATATCTAATATGTGAATGAAAAATCATAACTAGTTAAACGAACTAATCTTATAACCAAACAACGGGTATCGAGAATGTAGCTGATGCGTCGTTGAATGAATGAGAAATATAAGTGTATATATTTTTGAATGTGTGCATGTAATTGTTAGTTACACAAACTTGATTATGTGTAACACATCAATCACATGATTGGTGATTGAAAAAAGTATATCATAATATAACTGACACTGTGTATGTTATCATGATAGTTGATGTGTATGTTATGTTATATGTTGTTAGACGAAGGAAGGGGCCGCGAGAGCTGGTAGGTGTGAAAATGGGGTATGACATTGTGTGTTGTTAAACGAAGGAAGGGGCCAGCGGGAGCTGGTTGGTGTGAAGACGGCGTGGGACATTGTACGTTGTTATATGAAGGAAGGGGCCAGTGGGTGTGAAGACGGGGTGCGAGATGGATCGTATGTCATAAAGTAAAGAAATGCTTATTCAAAATGAATAATGTTGTATGCTTGTCCAAATAATGAAATATTATATGACGTGTGAAGTGTACGGGTTAATTCATGCAGTACTTGAAGCATGATACGATATACAATATATAAATATGTTTGGTGATATATATATTATCTGAATTAACTTATTGTGATTAGTATACCATCGTGTATCGGGTATGGAATATGTACCAGTGAGATGAATTCGATAATAAACTAAGTCACTAAAGTAAAGTATTCGATACAACTCGTAGACCCTGCAAATTACAGTGCAGAGATTTAAGTTACAGAATCACTGACCGAAGGAGTCAGATCATTTGAAAACCATAGAGATAGTTGGGCTGACTGTTTACCTTGATTTAATTATTTCTTTTCTTAACTATATTCACCTTGACATTTGAAGAAAAATGTGCTTCCTTTTATTCTGACATGTATATCATTATCTTGATTTTTTTTCTCTCCTCACTGAATTGTTAAGCTCACCTTTCCATTGATTATTATGTTTCAGGTTATGGTAAGGTGAAGACTTAATTCAAGATTTCAAGCACTTCATTGAAAATTTTGTTATATAGAGACGTTTAGGAGTTATAATTTTGTGTATTTGTAAAGTTTCATGTTGTATATATTTACAATCTTATTGATATTATTTATAGCATGAGTTAGATGACTATGATCTTGATGAGTTAGATTTTATTAATAAAATTGGTATTATGTTGTGAAAGTAGAAAGGGTATCCTCGAACCCATATATTATGATTGTTGAGTTGTTATATATGAATAAGTAGGCGAAGTCAAGCCGAAGTTGTTATTTGGAGAATAAGTAGGCCGTTGTGAGCCAAAATATTATCGTGATTCCTTGGGTGATTGTTGAATTTGGTTTTCATATGTGGATTGATATTAAGTAGGCTGATGTTTGCTGAAATTATTGTGACTTCAACTGTATATTAGGACAGCTCAGTATTTACAAAAGAGGTGCTGTAGGAATTTTCAAGAATATTGGAGATGATTATGATAATATGTTAATTAATGTAGATGTTTATGTTTATGAGATTTGTGAGAAACTGGGACTGTTATGATTGGTATCAGAGCCCAGGATATAGACTTAGAATAATTGTAATAGAAAGAGGATTGGATTGTTAGGGCTGATTGTTATGATTGATATGCATGGTTATTTTTTATATGTATGTGAAAATGTTGTTTGATATGGTTGGCTCAAGGGGGTAGGAGTTCTACGTGTATGATTAATTTCGAAGCGCGTGATATTTTGACACTACCTTATTTCAAATTACGGTACCCACGTGCCATAATTCGGATAAGTTCTGCTGGGGTGTGAGCCCTCAATATGAGCTGCCAGTGGTATGGGACACTGGAGTAAGGGAATGATTAAAATATCAAGCGAGTCGGGATTAATTTGGACTGTAAGAACATAGTATAGAGTTTGATTAAGAGATAATGAAATTTCGAGGTGAAGGATCGAAGAAGATATGGTATCCAAGAAAGATTTTGTGATATATAGGAGAAATGTGAAGGATTATACTATTCTTTTGACTCTAGTGCCAAGTTTCGAGGACGAAAGTTTTGTAAGGGAGTAGAACTGTAACACCCCAAATTATTAAAATTTTAATTTAATATTCTAATACTTGATTAATGAGATTATACAAGATTATCTGAGGTAATTTAAATTTATTTTGTGTCATTTTTGGATTTTTTTTTTGAAATTTTGGGAAATTTTGGATGTGAGGTAAACTGGATATTTAATATATATGTATATACATGTATAGATTATGTGTGTGTTAAGTGTGTGCGAAATTTTTATGTAGTCATCCTTGTATGGACACATGGATATATAATTATACACAAAATTGTGCATATAAATTCATGTAATAAATTGGTGAATGAGTATATTGTGTAAATATGAGAAAATACAATCAAATTCTAATGAAATACCATAATATTTTATTATGTGTGGCTAGTGGAAGGGGTAGGTGTGCATGAGAAGGGGTGATGAAGGGATAGGATGTTCTAATAAAATGTGTGCATATGTGGTATGTGAGAGAGGGAGAGATATTATTAAAGTGAGACAATAAGTAATTATGGAAAAGGTTTTGTGCAAATAGGAAAAGAAATAATTCTCTCATCTCTCTTCATCCTGCCTCTTCAACAGGATGAACCCATCAAAGAAAACCCAAATATTCCATCTCTCAATTTCTCTTTGAATCTTTCAATCTCTCCCTGTTTCCCCCTCTCTACATTGGGCGACAGCAGCGCGCGCCGGCAGGCCCCGTCGTCGGGTGCGGTGGCGGCCGGCGGCGAGGGGAGGCCCCCACCGGCTGCCTGAAAAGGAGGACAACAGCCCTCCCCTATACCCCTCATGCACACTCATTCTCTCTTGGTAAGTTGATCCAAAACTCTAAAAAGAACCTAATTTTTTTCTCTTGATTTTCACTTCCTAATTCATTCCTCTCTTTTCTATGGTGATGTCCAGTCATGACACCAATGATAAGATGAAGGCACGACCACTTTGAAGAGGAGGAAACCTATGGTGAGAGAGATCTTATCTTGACCTATGTCTATTTCGATTTTTTTCTCTCGTAATTTCAGAAAATTTCTCATAAATATGTCATGAATTAACATCTATTGTCTTCATATCTTCGATAATAAAAAAAAAATCAATTGTGAGAGAGGTTATCTTAATCTATGTTTTTCTACAATGCCTTGAAATTTTCTGAACTAGATTATTATTATAATAGTAAATATAATGGTAGATTTTTTTCGGGTATACAAATCTGTAAAAATTTATAATCTGTAAATTCGGACTCAGTTCACTAGTGTATTAGAATCAAATAGTATCGTGTTATATACCATTAGAAAGATAATCGAGTTTACTTTCTAACAGCTCTTACTGTGTTTCAATTGGATATTTGTGTATTGAGTTATTTTTGAAATATGACATAGTGGTTAAAACTGTTGTGTTGCAGAACCTATTAATGACTGAAAAGTTTTTAAACATTTGGAATGGTTTAATTAAATTAAACATATCATGTAATATATCACTGGAAAGGTAACGAAGCCTAGTTTCTAATAGAACTTTATTTGTTTCATTTAAATATCTAGAATAAAAGTTATTATCAAAATATCATCGGTCGTCCGAAAAAAAAGAGCTACAAAATGTAATCAAACAGTAAGCTCCTGACTAATTATCATTGCTAAATCAAACTTTCTATAGTACATGATATATCACTTAAAAGATATAAAAAGTCATAAAAAGTCTACTTTGCAATGGTTCTTATCATGTCCCGTTTGAATACATTTGATAGGGATTTTATTGAAACACTATGAGTAGGTGAAGAATTTCGCCAGAATTGTATAATGTAATCCATGAATTTAAAAATTTTGAAGTAGGATGCAAAACTTGAACTATTAATATTATTGTAAATTATTCTTATTGGGAAACTACCATGTGTAGGTTACGATCATATAACCTATGGCCAACAAAATGCTAAGAAGATTGAGTTATTATCAGTTTAAGAAGACTTACGTCACGTATAATACATTACAATTGGGATCAAGTTACTTGTAATAATGTGAATTGTGTATCTAGTAGTTCGGTTAATAACTTATGCTAGTAATTGTGATTAATGAGATTATTTACCAAAAATGCTTAATTATTGCACACGTTGCTCTTTATTGAGAGATTCGTGAGGACCTCTAATTGAATTCTAGAACCATTGAAAGGATCTAAGCGTTGAAATGAAGGGTGACACTAAATTATAATTAAATTTGCGAACTGGGATAATTCAAATAGTTTTCAACCAAATCGAGAAATTGGGATATAGGATTTTGAAATATTAGAAATAATAAAATATTTAATAGCCATTCATCATACTTTATATCGCTCAGAACTTTCTAATGAACTATCATCTATATATGTAGAAGATGGACTTGAAACATTCCATGACATACTAGACTTATGTTCTTTATGTGGTATAGCCTGCATTGACTCATTACTTATTTTAGGTGATAATCTGAATGATCCTAACGAGTGCCATAAAATAGACATATGAAAAAGTTAAGTCCAAAATTTAAATTCCTCAATATAGGAAGCTTGGCCTATATATATCCAACATTTTCCCAATATTCATTTAAAGGATTGAAGCTCAAGTTCGATGTCTATTCATTATTTTCTTGAGAACTCTTTCGAAAATTATGTCTAGATGCTCAGCAGTTTGTCTTTAGAGACTTCATTATTAGACACTTTTCTCCACTTGATTCTGAGCAGCAGTTGTAGTAAATAAAAATAAGAAAAAAAAATTCTGATCCTATTAAAGTGGTATTAGTATAACACTTTTCCCTTCAGCCCTTGAGCCTTATCATATTATATTTATAACAGTTTTGTATTCTCTAATTCAGGTACTGGTAATTGTCTGGTGACTGGTTATATTCTCATGAATAGTGCACGTATTCATCTACTTGCATTTGATATTATGTATTACGTCTATCAGTAAATGTGCTTTCTCTCCTTGGGTCAGGGTGCCTTATTTCAAATTATTACTTATTTCCTTAAGTGCACATACATCCAGCATATGATGGATACTATAAAGTGAGTCCCATGAACTACTTTTAATATGTAAGGTACCAATGCTTGTATGACACTTGAACGGTATATGGAACCATGATGGATTTAGAAAGAACTAGACTTCGATTGGAGGAGCCAGCTAATGAGTAGAATAATTGTGTAGTTAAATCATTATTACAACCATAATATAACCAGTGAAGTATGATAACAATTCTATAAGAATGAAATCATAAAATTAATGCGTCAATTGATAATCATAAGACTTTAGTACTATTAGTTATTGAATGAAGTATCAATAAGTAGTGTGATACTGATCCGACTAATATGTGTGTGTGTGTGTGTGACACACACAAATGGGTTAGGTAATGGTTTATGTCATTAAGAAGTATGGGTGGGGGTGGATGTATAGTACTTATACATACACATCTGTGGTATATCGTATAACCATATATCGTTAATAACATGTTAAGGATTGTTTATTTATTGTTATGCAAGAAGACTAGTGCACTGTTATTAACTTCAAAGCAGGTTAAGTTCCTGGACCCAGATAAGTAGTGTAGTAAAATCCATTCACCAAATATCCAACATGTGAATGAAGAAGCATAACTAGTTAAAAGAACTAATCTTATAATCAAAGAAGAGGTATCGAGAATGTAACTGATGCGTCGTTGAATGAACGAGAAATATAAGTGTATGTATGTTTGAATGCGTGCTGTACTTGTTAGTTACACGAACTTGATCATGTGTGACACATCAATTACATGATTGGTGATTGGGAAAAGTATATCATAATATAACTGACACTGTGTATGTTATCTTGATAGTTGATGTGTATGTGATGTTGTGTATTATTAAATGAAGGAAGGGGCCAATGGGAGCTGGTAAATGTGAAGACGGGGTATGACATTGTGTGTTGTTAAACGAAGAAAGGGGCCAGCGGAAGCTGGTAGGTGTGAAGATGGCGTATGACATTATGTATTGTTATATGAAGGAAGGGCCGGCGAGAGCGGTGGGTGCGAAAACTGAGTGTGAGATGGATCGTATGTCATAAAGTAAAGATATGCTTATTCAAAATGAATAATATTGTATGTTTGTCCTTGATGTAGGACTGTGAAACTTTACTTTATTATAAAAAATAATGAAATATTATATGATGTGTGAAAGTGTACGGGTTAATCCATACAGTACTTGAAGTGTGATACAATATACTATATATAAGTATGTTTGATGACATATATATATTATTTGGATTAACCTATTGTGATTAGTGTACCATAGTATATCGGGTATGGAATATGTACCCGTGAGATGAATTCGATAATAAACTAAGTCAATAAAGTAAAGTATTCAATACAACTCGTAGACCCTGCAAATTACAGTGCAGAGATTTAAGTTACAGAGTCACTGACCGAAGGAGTCAGGTCATTTTGCAAACCATACAGATAATTGGGTTGACTATTTACCTTGATATAATTGTTTCTTTCATTAACTATATTCGCCTTGACATTTGAAAAAAAAATATGCTTCCTTTTATTTTGACATGTATATCATTCTCTTGATTTTTTTCCTCTCCTCACTGAGTTGTTGAGCTCACCCTCCATAGATTATTATGTTTCAGGCTGTGGTAAGGCGAAGGCCCAATTCAAGATTTCAAGCGCTTCGTTGGAAATTTTATTATATAGAGACGTTTAGAAGTTATAATTTTGTATATTTATAAAGCTTCATGTTGATATGTTTACAATCTTATTGATGTTATTTACAGCATGAGTTAGATGACTATGATCTTGATGAGTTGAATTTATTAATAAAATTGGTATTATGTTGTGAAAGCAGAAAGGGGTATACCCTCGAGCCCATATATTATGATTGTTGAGTTGTTATATATGAATAAGTAGGCTAAGTCAAGTTGAAATTGTTATTTGGAGAATAAGTAGGCCGTTATGAGCTGAAATATTATCATTGCATGGGTGATTATTGAGTTTAGTTTTCATATGTGGATTGATATTAAGTAGACTGATGTTGGCTGAAATTATTGTAACTTGAACTGTATATTAGGACAGCTCAGTATTTACAAAGGAGGTGCTGCCAGAATTTTCAAGAATATTGGAGATGATTATGATAATCTGTTGATTAATGTAGATGTTTATGTTAATTGAGATTTATGAGAAACTGGGACCGTTACAATGACCCTTATAATAAATTTCGCACGTCTGGATAGTGCAGTTATAACAGTCCATCAATTTCGCCTCCACGCCGGTATCCATGTCAGGTATATAATATTTTTCTTCTCTAGGAGAAACGGATCACTTCCCTGATCCACAAAGTACACATAACACCACTCTAGCAGTTCTCTGTCACCGCACCAATAAACCTGCAGTTATCCTCTACGCGATCCTTCTCCAATACACTAACAGTTACCCTCTATCGGTCCTTCCTACCACGCCCTAGTTGTTCTTTGTACGGTGCCACCATCCACTACACCTGCATTTACCCACTGAAGGTCCTTCCTCTCATTTCACCTTATGATTCTCACGCTCGAGGGTCTTAGGCTCGCACCACATCGATACTCTTAATCCGAAAGATGTCTTTTCATATGTATGCTCTGACAGGTACCATTCGGGGAGTGCCCAAATCTCTTGTGGTGGGTTCAATCCATGATAAGCCAATTTTATTCACCACAATACTACACAAATCATTTTAGAAAAATATAATACCAGCAGAATCTGGTAGTGATTGTGCAGAAAGATTACATAATCGAAATCCACTTTATCCAATTTAATATAAACCAATCTATATAGTTTGATCTCTGAATCTGTTTATCCAATCTTCATGAAAAATTATTTTAAATATAATTCAAACCAATTTTGAGACGAAAAAGCCTCTAGCCCAACATCTGAAGTTGTTCTCGTTGTTAGTGTGTCGATTGTTGTTGCAGCTGTTTTTGAAGAGAGATAGGACTCATCACCGACTATGTTTTAATTGATGAAAGATGGTGAGGTTGCTCGTAGTACCTGCGACCGGAAGAGAGGGAGAGTTCCACTGCAAAGAGAAGAGAGTTTAGGGAGCATCAACGGTAGGTGCTTCTCAGTTGCATTGCAGAGGTTGGGAGTGTTTTTTGTAAAATTCAACCTCCTGTTCTAAATCTAATTCAACCCTGACCCGGGCTGAGATGCGTCCATATTACTGCCATCTGCGAGAGTCTCTCAGATGGTATATAAGGTACATTTTTCTCTTAAATATACATATATAAATTTCGGTTTTGGAAACTTGAGGTTTCTTTTACTTTAGTGAGGACTAGCTTACTCGAGGTTACCAATAATATTAGAATTTTCTTAACCATAGTTAAACATAGTTTGAGAAACTCAATTTTGATTGCCAAATGCGCCTCTCACTTTTTGGTGTTCGGTCTCCAGACCCCATTATACTATATGGTCTCGCAATGTAAAACTCGATCCACAAACCAGGTGGCAGTGGGTCAGATCTAAAACAGGTAAGATCCACTTATGGATCCAAATCCATAATAAAGTTAGGTTTACTCTTTTATCCGATTCGAATTCGGATTCGGATTCAGTTTTAAGGATCCAAACCCAAGGGTGATTCGGGTCCGATTCGTTTCGTTCCGGCCTTGATGAGGGTTCCGGGCCGAGATTGCATTTTGACCTTCTCCGTTTTCTTCGTCAGCGGTTACCAACGGAGCACCACGGCCGGCTCCTCCATCCAGGTACGCTTCCTCTCTCCCTCTCTCTCTGCTTATGAGTTAGGCTCAGACTCTTCGCGATCTGTTGATTTCAAATCACGAGTACAGTACAATGTGAAAGAGGGATCCGAATCAAACTGCACCATCAGAATTTCCCTAAATCTGATCCTAATTAAGGTTTTGGCCACTAAATTAGGGTTTGTGGATGCTTGTGTTGGGGATCGAGAAGGCGGTGCGATGTTCTCTTCAAGCTCGTGGAACCATCGGATAAGACCCATCTTCTGTGTTCTCCTCGTCGCGCTGTCGCTCCTCGTCGCCGCCATCATCTTCTCCCCCTCCGCTGAATTGTTTTCTGCTGGCCTCTTTTCTCCCAGCTCCTCCGTCAAGTAGCAAGCAACAATCTCTTCTTCCCCATTTATTCCTTCGGTCATTTTCAAGTTTCAAACTTTTTTCCTTTCCCCCCCCTAGGTCGCTTTCGCCGGGTAAATCGATTATTTGGATGGCCCATAGGGTCGTTGAGTGGCGGCCTTGCGGTTGGTGGACTGTTGAAGCTCAAACTGGTCAGTAGCAACCAGTGGAAGTGGATTCATCTCATTTGTTTCTGGTGTTCCTGTTATCTTTACTCCTGAATCTATCTCATCTGACTTTCAGTGCAGAAGATTCCATTGCTTTTTTGTTGAAATGTTGCAGCTTTGCTGGCGGAAACCAACGGTTACATTCGGGTGGATTGTTATGGCGGCCTCAACCAAATGAGACGCGATGTGAGTATTTCTGGATTTATTACGAGGTTCCCAGTTCTTCTTTTAGTTTGTGTAATTCTTTTTCTTCATTTCTAATTATAATTTTGAAATGTAGTTATGCGATGGCATTGCGATGGCTCGCCTGTTGAATGCAACTCTGGTTTTGCCGAAATTTGAGGTTGCCGCATATTGGAATGAATCCAGGTAGAATAATGAAGAAGAGGAAGAGAGGAAGTGAATTTGATTTTCTCTAGTTATATAATATATCGCTGATGAGAAGTTTCAACCAGTGGCTTTGCGGATGTATTTGATGTAGACTACTTTATTCAACAAACAGAAGGTTTTGTTGAAATCGCGAGGGAGTTGCCAGAAGAGATCGCATCGAGAGAACCATTCAAGGTGGACTGCAGTAAACGCAAAGGGCTTTTTGACTATGTCGAGGCTGTTCTTCCCTCTCTCCTGCAGCATCACTATGTCTCTATTACGCCAGCAATGAGCCAGAGACGAGACAGGTTTGTTTAAATTTATGCCCTCTGCTTTATAAATCTTTTGCCTTTTATATAGATCTAATTGCCTTTTATAAATGGCATGTTTTTACTATTTCTGATATGCAACTCGTAATTGTTGTGAATGTCATCCTCAATGCACTTGCCAATTCAGCTTTTGGTTCTTCTTCAAAGTGTTTGAGAATGTCTTACTTCACTTTTATGTTTAATAAATGAGCACATGCTACATCAGATGACATTGAGCCCAAAAACGATGGTACCTGATAGGATTCACTTTATATATATCGATAGTCTTAGTATGCTGTTAATGTTTTTTTATTTTTATTATTCAGTTCTTTTTGGCAGTATTTTAAAATGCTTAATTTATTATTTATTCAGTTTAATATATTACACAATATTTATCCCTGGACCCTGGGTCAAGTGACTTTTTAGGATGATTTCAAATTATTTATGTATTATTATATGAATGTGATTACATTTAGCCATTGCTTATATTATACCTTAGAAATGGATGTAATTCCCTAGCAAATGTTATCTTCTCGCAGCCTAATCTAAGTTCATTTATGTCTAGGGATTGCATGGTTTGGCTAGTTGTCAATTGGTTTTGATGGTTTTATGCGAAGACGTTTCTCTAACTCATAGTTGCCTTAACCAAGAATTTCACAGCAATTCATAGAGGTAGATGTTAGATTGATACATAGTAGTAGAAAGGTTGGTCAATTCTTTCACATGATAGTCATCCTTGAACGAGTCTATTTTGATAGGAGAAATTTGGTATATGATTATAATGGTGGTCTAATAAATCATGCTACAAACAAATGAGCTCTTTTATTCCTTGTTCTGTCGGCCAATTACTCAATAATTGTCACCAACAGTAATATGAATTAACTCTCTTCAATGATACAACCAGGTTATACTGCTTCGGTATGGATAGGGATGTGAGTGTCAGTACTTGGAATAATGCAGAAGGGTATGTCGTTTCCAACAAGAAATTTAAAAAAAAAAATTCCTGCAAGTTGGATTAAGGAAGTAGATGGTTTAAATGGGTTCCTTAAGTAACCAGTAAAATACGGTTTATTGACATGGGGCCATAAACCCTCCCGCTGTCTGAGTCACATGTATGGTAAAGGTGGTGTAGCGATTGATCTGAATGCTAATCTAATGGTTATTCCAAAGGTTCAAGTCAATAAATGAATGAATCTATGATCAGGTATTCCTTGCCAGCGAAGTAGTTGCCACCAATAGCAGTATGAACTATCTATTCTGTATGTTAAGCAAAACCCTCTCTTTTTGAGCCAAGTGGCATGCTTCTAATTCAGTAAAAAGAGAGAGAGAAAAAAACAGAGAAAAACACCTATTGCAGCCCTCATTTCTCATTCAAACTTGCCTCCGCTTTTCGCAGCTCACGTGTTTTTCAAAACGCTTCTGCTGCAACAAGTCAACATCATTCTCTCTCTCTCTCTCTCTCTCTCTCTCTCTCTCTCTCTCACGCTGCGCGCGCGCGCGCAGACACGTAACACATGCACGTCCGCGCACAAACACAAACTCAGTCTTATGCTATTTTGATAGAAGGTCTATAAGTTTAATATGCACCTACAAGGCTACAGCATATGCTTCATGTCAGATTCAGGTTTATGCTTTTTTTTGATAAACTTAAATATGTAGTTTTAATGTATATGCATCTACAACATAGTTCTCTAGCTGACATGACATGGCAAGGTATAGACAGTCCTAGAGCCTATTAAAAAAACTAAAAGTTCTGGGGAAATGTTATTCAACCAGCCAATTGAAGCAAATCAGTTAATAGGTGGTAGTTATAGAGGATAATTCAAATATTTCTTTCTTTTCCTTTTTCTTTTCTTTCTTTTATGAAAGGATAAAACTTTTGCATTTAAATCTCTTGATATGTACATTATCATTTAGCAAATCTATGCTATTCTTTTCCAATCATTTAACTCCAAAAAAATTGCCATCAAATTATTTCTAGCATACACTATGCTCTTTTAAGCAAAATAAAGTTGTATTGATTTTCTTGGCATGAAGCACAATAACTGTATTAAATTACTAAATTAAACAGCAAATTATAATTTTTAGTTGAATATATTGACCTTTCTTCTATTTTTTTTGGTTTTGTCTAATTTTAAGATGAGAGCAAATTTCTCGAGTGTTGCAGGTTGAGCTTCAATTGGAGGGAGCATGTAAATTTCTACAATTTATTTATTTATTTTTGAAACATAGACCATAGCCGGAACCTAGATATGAGAATCTTCACAACTCACTACCACTCCTTTTTACTAGTGAGCCAGGTCCCTTTAGCATAAAATTTAAAAAAAATCTACAATTGGCATAAGGGAACAAACACTTTAATCTTGGTGTGAAAAAAGCGAAACACCGACATTTGGTTGTTGATGTCTTTTAACAATATAATAGTAAAATAAATAGTACCAGTATAGCCGCATCCATATTTAAATTATTTCTTCAAGTCCGTATAACAGTGCTAATTAATTTCTTTTGAGCCCGTACAATATATAGCTGATAAATATAATCTCGAATGCATATACTTTTCAGCTAAAAACCATAGCAACCTTTGTTATTCATTACCTGATCTCTAAGCAATGAAATTTAAAGGTTCGGCTCAGTGGTAAAAAGGTGAGACTGGATTGCGGGAAGTCCCATGTTCAAATCTCAACTATAACCTATATTTTATAGTAAGAAAAATCAACTTTGATTGCACTAATAAGATGAGAAGGAAAACCCTAATTTTTTTACTTAACGAAGTTAGCAAATATATTAAAATAATATTTGACAAGATTTAGAAAAATCCAAAATCTCATGTTAGTGGTTTTATCATAGGTAGGCAGAGATAAATCTCAAACTACCACTTACGTGGCCTCCACTCTCTCCATATATCACTATTCCTATGCCTTCATTGTTTTACCTTTGCCATTGTCACTATCTCAACATAAATTTTCATGGATCTCTTTGCTAAAATATATATTGATGCACAAAACCAAATATCTTCTCACTCATTGCATCCACAATATATTTGATTACTTAGATTACCTTTTAAAATGTTATTTTCTAAAATTAGCAATAATGTTAATTTAAAAAAGAGTAATTTTGTTATTATCTAATCATCTCAATGCTTATTGTTGGCACAATATTTATTGAGTAGGAGCATAAAACCCAATTTAATCCAATCAAGAAAACCTTCAAATTTAGATATAGTAATACTCGAACCCAATTTGGTCCGATTAAGAAAACCTTCAAACTTAGATTTAACAATGATCATCAATCAACTTGCTTCATCAAATCATATGTTTTGAAGTCACTTGATTCAGTGAAGAATGGAAATCATTTTTCTTTTGAAGTTCTAGAGTTTAGATCAAGACGAATGATTTAATTTAAATTATTGTTTCAGATCTCTTTTGTTCCTCAATCTAACCAGAGAAAATTAATGTAAATATTTCTCCTGATTACCAGATCGTGAGTGCAGATGGAAAAATATTAACCTGAATTTAAAGTGGATTTCAATATTAATTTTGAACTCTAAATGGACATAAATCCATATGTCGACAATAGAAAGAATGAATTTGTTTTTTAAGGCGCATTAGATTTGCCTTGCTATGTTACATCCCAACATTTAAACCTATGGTGGGCCTGTGCATTCCTACACAGGCCAGAAGACTAATTCAATTCATTTCAATGCAGCTTAGGTATGGTATGGATGTTAGTATGGGTACTGGGTATGGATGTTGTTGTCGACATCAGTGGCAGTGCGGGGTGTTGAGGGAGGTACCTTTTGTTGTATTCTTTGACCATAAAATGAGTTTCCATGAAATTGCTATATAAGCACACATATATGTTACGTCTTTAGAAGCATCGACATAGACACTAGACACGAGTACGACACAGACACGGACTCGATAATTTCTTAAAAAGTAGGACACAAAGACACGATAACATGACACGAAAATAAGCATATAAATAATAATAATGCATAAATATAAATGCATCATCATGTTCTTGCATCCAAAAGTTTATACAAAGTTCAACGTGTCTAACTTTTTATATCGAAAATATATTTATATCGATCATAAGTTTATACAAGTTAATATTTTGATGACATTTTTTCTTTCACTAAAGTATAACTTTTTGATAAATAACGGAAAGTAAATAAATATTTTAAATATGTAATATGAACAAAGAAGTGTGGGAGAAATGTAGAATATGTGTTCAAGAAGTTCCCAGTAAATGTCTTAAATTAAAATTTTTGTACATGATTGAGGATAAGTTTGAAAAGTGTCCAAGAAAGTGTCGGAGTATCCGACACAAGTATGGCTTCATAGAAGTACCAATGCTACATGGGTTATGTCTTAAACCTTCAATGTTTAACATCTGATAGATCTGAGTATTATTATAATAGAAGATGCCTATATTTGACTACATCGAAGTTGTGAACCATCAATAACTATTAATCCATTGTCTTCATAGACGTGGTTAGCGTGGCGTGGGACACTGGGAGTTTTAAGTTAACAATAATTTTTTATTATAGAAAATAATAGAATAATAAAAGCATGGGATTCTTTTACTTTTGGTTACGGGAGAGTCTTCACTTCAGGCGTGCTATTGGTTCGGATTCTCGAGTTGGATTCAGACAATTTCGAGGATTTTAAAGTTTGGTATTATTGGTTTGGGACTAAGATTTTGATTCTAGTGTTATTGGTTTGGGATTGGGTTTGGATTTCAAAAGCTAGTGTTGGACTGAGACTTGGATTGGACTTTTGAAATCCTACTCTTTAATTCAAGTATATACATTTTAACCAATCCAATAATAAAAAAAAATTCTGTGAAAACTTGTGGACTTTTCATTTGGACTTGGATTCTCTATATTCTCTCTCCCCCTCCAATTAATCTTACCTAATTATTATTGTAATTAATACCATGATAGTAATATTTTAATTATAAATTATAAATTATAAATTATAATTATTATTATTAGTATTATAAAGTTAATATTTATCACTAACAAATATTAACTAGATAGCAATTAATTTTTAATTAATAATTGTACATAACTAAGTGTTATAGACTGATTATTATTTTATTCATTATGAAATGTTTATAGTAATCTTGTGATAAATCTAATTAATTAGTAAATAAGTTAGCAACTATATTAACTCAATTTTAGCCTATTTATAAGTTAAAATAATAAATAGTGTCATTTCAAAATTAATAATTGTGAACATTCATTATTTGTAATTAAGCTTTGGTTTTTTGTTGAATATTTATTTTATTTTAACTATTTTATAATTTCTTATTATAGTATATCATATTATTTAACTATGAAAAGTATATAATATATCAATAATATTCAATAATAACTAATAACCAACAATAGTTACTTTAATGTTTATGACGAAATATTATTAATGTTATTTCAATAAAAATAGTTAATCAATGTTAGATTAGCATTTAATACAATCATATAATTAATAATATCATGATAGTAATACTCCTATAAGATTGACCGAGTTATTAGTCTAAATTGTTCAACCAAAAATTTAAATCCTAGTTCAAGTCCAGTAAATCCAACTAAAAAGTCCAAGTGCTAGTCTAAGTCCTAATAAATCCAACTAAAAAGTCTCAGGCCTAGTCGGTGTCCTACTAAATCCGACTAAAACGTCCAAGGCCCAGCCTGAGTCCAGCCTGAGAAGTCTCAGTCCCATCTGACCTGAGAAATTCCAAACCAATAATACCCTCTTATAAAGATTTGAAGAATCCTAGAAAAATTGGTAACTTTGTGAATTAGCGTCCAACAATGGTACTTCACCCATAATGAAGAATTTAGGTGACAATGACTAGGACCAAGGGTACCAGGCTTCATATTCGTATGTTGATGTCAGTCCTGTCGGATCCACCTCTTATAGGTTGGGTAAATTAAGATCCTAGTGTTTTTACATCATTATAAAATGAAAAGGAATTACTTCATACGTAAATTTAAGACGGAAGCAGATGTAATTTTTAGATGGTTTGGGTGGTCCTGTAAGCTATCACTGATAGTGGGACCTAGTTCAATTATAGATGAGAGGTATTTTAGGTTTAATTTACGAGAACTCTAATGCTGTAAGTTGATATTGGGGGAAAAAAATGAAATTTGCTTTTGTTCTTCAATCATTATGAATTAAAACTGCTTTGACAGTTTCAAGACACCAGTCGCCATTCCCACCTCTGCCTTCTTCCTTCTGCATGGTTTAGAATCTTTAGATATCAAATGTGGTCCAATCTGATGCAAGTCATGGAAGTGAAAGTTAGATCCTTCATTTGGATATGCATTAGATATATGGCAGGACAGATACATCTTATGTTTATCCATTTTTTGTTATCATATTCTCTCTTCTTTTCACCTAATTTTCAGAATGTGTAAAATATGCAAAGGAATGGTATGGTAGACAACTTATACTTCTTCTGCAGTTGTGAGTTCCAGTTGATGCATTTTTACAAAATTCTTGCAAGTTTTATTAATTGAGTATTGTTTGGAATATGTATAAAAGATATAAAATTTACAGCCCAAATTAAACTTATGATGATAATGAAATGGATTATTAGTTGCCGAAGGAAGTTGCACAATGTCGTGCAATGCCACAAACTGGAACAAATCTAAGATGTCAAATTGACAATGGAGCGAAATTAATGATCTGGTGAGGACTATTTCCCCGACATTGCAGAAGTGATTGAAACATTATGTTTCCCACACGGTAAAATCTCCTAAATCTACTAGAAGCTCTAGGAAGTGCGAACACACACCTTGGGATGTGAACTATGTCACATAATGAGAAAAAGATAAGGTTGAGAAGGGAAAAGTAATTTGTAAGATTTATTTAACAATATATCTTTGTTTTTTTATAAAAACAAAGTTCTAGAACATGATTGTCCACTCGCAATGTGGTACTAAGCGTTTAAAGAGTGAAGATAATAATGAAAAGAAAAATATAATGGTACCAAGTGTCTAAAGAGTGAAGATAATAATGAGAAGACAAATATAATAAACTTAATCTAAAAGTGCATGGTCCATTAGGTGGACTGAGTTATATGGTTATTTAACTTTTGATAAAATAAATCCAATAAATTCCCCTTTAAAAGGTTGAGATTTCAAAGTAACTCTAAAACAACAAATGACATTTCTGCGAATAAGATTGATGGTGAATTTTCAAAATGACAAAATATAGTTTAAACAATGTGTTCCATTGGTGGTGAGTAGCATTTGCTTTGACATACGCTTATTTTCTGCAATTTAAGGATGTCATAGTGGATGTAAGGCCTTGACTAGATTCTTTCATTAAGAATTGACAAAGCATATGACTCACTCTCACTTTGAGGTCAAATGGGCCAATGGGTTGAAGGCGACATATCCAAAATACTGATTCATGAAAGAATTTGGGAGTCAGTCTTTCTCCCTTGTCGCGACTCCCATGCCGTGCCTCATTTAAGGGGATGTATGAAACTGGAAGAAATCCGCTTTATGGCTCAAATCCATTACCATTTCTAAGACTTAACTTGAAGACCGATCTCTCAATAAAGTCACTTTGCTGCAATATGAACTTATATTTCATATTTCAATCTTATTTCTACCCTTTATATTTTGTTTAAGATATCATTTGTCACAGAAGTAGAGTTTACAATGTTGTTACCTTCATGTATGCGGGCTTGTCCCTTTGTATATCTTGGTTGGTTGATTGTTGGATTTTTGTTTCAAAAGTTGAAATTTCATGAACTATATAAGCCTTAATCAACTTTATAGACCACGAACGTTTTAGGTTAGATCTATTATTTTATGCTTTTCTCTATTTTTTTTTATGTTGGTCATTCATATTATAGTTAAGTCCTACATTAAGCGTAGGTGAATTCTTGTTAAACTATTTTTTTTTTCGCTATAAAAGAGTCAAAACTAGAGGAAAAGACATAATTTTTTATAGCTTATAAGTTCGGTTAGATTTATAAAGGTAAATCTTTATTGATTCTGAAGAACTACATCTTTATTGATTATAAAGAGAACTGCAAAATAAGTTTACATAAATCTATATGAATTTGTCTTCTTGTATAGACCATACAAGACCAAGTCCTATTCTGTGACTCCAAATACTACTACAAATCTAAATACTCCGAATACTGTAATATAATATATCTATTATATCTTACATTTCCCCTCAAACTCATGATGGTATGACGCCGAGAGTTTGTCTAACAAAAATTGTAAAACAAAAAATAGAACTGAGACCACTGATTTACTAATGTTGATGGCCATGAGCTGAACTGCTGACGTCGAAGTACAATTGTATATACTGATGCCGAACTGAAAGAATTCAATTCAAATAAACTCAAATGAACACCCCTTGAAACCTCCAACGTACTCGAACGATCCTCCTTTGGGATACGAAACAAACTCAAAATGATTCTCCCTTGGGACCTAAAACGAACTCAATCAGTCCTCCTTTGTGATTTCAAGCAAACTCGAACAACCCTCTCTGGGATCTAAAATGAACTCGATTAATCTTCCCTTGAATATGAAACGAACTCAAACGTTATCTCTGCTGCATGATGCATGTGCTAAATGCAAATTACCCAAAATGAGTTGTTGAAAAATCAAAGTAGAATCCAAACAAATCTTCTTCTCATTTGCACAAGTTGCAAGATCTAGAGCTTCAGAAAGTGAAAATATCCATAGTTGTTTCAAAGGAAAAAGTGAAAAGAACATGAGTTACTTTAAAATGATTAAAAGAAACAATATTTTAGGTTTTTTATTTTTTTAATAATTTTTGTAGCCCACCAATATAGGCACTCTTTTTTAGATATTTCTTAGGCTTTAAGGTTACTCAAATATTTTGAAGGTTTGAGTATATTTCTTTTTATTAGGATTAGTTTTAAGAAAGATCTTTTCAAAACTTTTACATTTATTTAGGATAGATTATTAAGAAACAAATCTCTTTAGTTTTCTTAGCCTTAAGTTAGCCTTTCTTCACTTTAAGTCAAGGTTTTATTATAAATAATGATACTTTCTTTTCATCTAATTAGACACGAGATTATGAGAATTATGAAGTGTTTATGATTTCATGGTTTGATGTCATTTCCTTTTTGGTGGTGTGTGGTCATTTGATCGTAGTATGAGGGTGCCTGTGGTGTGAAGCCACTTATGTATTTTTCTTTTTTATTATTTCTTTTTGCTCTATGCGTGCTCTGATACTAAATGTTGGGGAACTCCGCAAGTGAAAGCAAAAAGGAAAAAAAAAAATAAAAGAAGAAATACAAGATAAAGTAAGTGGCTTCACACTACAGATGGCCTCACATCATGAGCAAAGTAGCCTCACACCACCAAAAAAGAAATGATATCACATCACACCATAAAATCATAAACACTTCATAATCTCATGATATGATTACATGAAAAGAAAGCATCATTACTATAATAAAACATTGACTTAAATATAAAGAAAGACTACATTAAGGTCTAAGAAACTAAAGATATTTGTTTTCTAAATAATTCTAAATAAATCTAAAGTTCTGAAAAGATCTTTCCTAAAAACTAATCTTAATAAAAAGAAATCTAGTCAAATCTGTCAAAAAATTTGATTAAACTTAAAGCGTAAGAAGTATCTAAAAAGGGAGGCCTTCTGGATAGGCTAAAAATAATTAAAAAATGTAAAATATTTTTTCTTTCTTTTTCCCGCTTTTACAAAATCATTTTTTAACTCTCCCCTTTGCAGCAACTCTGGATATTTCCACTTCCTAAAGTTGTCCTACATGAGTAGGTATCCTAATTTAGTTGTTTGTTATTATAGCATTTTGTGAAGTTGTATGGTTTGTATCCATCTTTTGAAGTCATAACCAAACGAACACATTGAAATTCCATGACCATGACTACCTTTTTAAATATGTTAAATAAATGGATTTATAAAATCCCAAACTAAGGTATCTCTAAAGCTTTGTGAGTAGGACCAGTTTAGCAGGTGGATAGGTTGATTGGCCAAGTTATCATGAGTCACTGATTTAAATGTGTTCCTTTGGCAATGGAATGCGATCTTAAATGCTGAATCAGTGGATTTTCACAGTCTATGAGATTTATTTTCATCATCATCAGTCTGTACTGTTTGCCTAATTTTTACGTGAATAAAAATACATAGATGAAGTAAGAATTATGTACCAACTTTAGAAAAAAGAAAATAAATCTGAGGTGGATGCAAGACACTAGCTTGTTTTCATGTACTTCCAATAGACACCATTTTACCTTCTCCTGAAGCAAGTGCATAGTTCTAAACAACCTAAATATGTTAGGATTTAGTAAATTTTTTATCGTTAAGAAAATTTTCTATAACTAGCTTTCTTTAGTTTAGGTATTGGGTTGTGTATCTCATTTGGAGAGGTAATGAAGTAGTAGAATTGTTAGCTGTTTTTCTTTGAAAACTTTATGGTTGAAGTTGCAACCTTTCAAAATGAGCTTTCAATGATAAGCGTTAATAGGGACTCAGAAGAACACAATACCATTGGTTCAGTTGGGAATAAACATCAAGTTTGATCCTTAAGCAGTGAATGTTACAATTCATTTATTTTTGAGGCATATTGGACTATGCATGCATATTATCCATTAACCGAAAGGTAAACCTAGACAATTCATAAGCAACGGGGGTATGAATAAACTGATAAATATGGTGGGTAGATTATGGAACACATAGAAAGTTCACTTTCTATGAGTTACATTGCAAAGCTTCCGAGCTGTGGACATCAAATCCTATAGGAAGGGCGCACCCTTATATGGTTATACCCTAAAGAACAGAAAATCTAACATAAGGTCATGGTTTACTTATAGTAACCGATCCTAGCAAGTATTGGATTTATACCAATGGTTGTGGTCGAACACCAAACAAATATATGTAGCGGGTATTAACTTGTAAACAATAAGATCCATGATACTGCACCAAAGAGAATCACCTATTCTGGAAACTACATAAATGGGATTTGAGAAAGATCTGAAGTTCACACCACTTGCATCAAGTTAGAAAAGTGACCACACATGTTGATGAGGACATAGAAGATTCAAGAATCTATTGGAGGACTTATTCGAGTAAGGAGAAGGAAAATCTGAAGATTGTATTTGATTAGGAGTAGGATTAATATTTTCGTTTATTATTTTTTAATTTCTCTTAGGAGTTCTTTTTCCATTAGGAGATTTCTTTTAGGAGTTCTTTTATGATTAAAAGTAGTCTTTTAGTAGTAGTAGGAGTCTTTCTTTTATTAGTCTATAAATAACAGTGTATGTTTATACTTTGAAATTAATGAATGGAGCAATTACAAAATTTGAAACCCTAATTGATTTTTTTTGAATCTTTATGTGTGGAGCATAGAGCAGAGGGAAGCAATTCTTCTGAGTGTCAAGCCCTAATTCTAAATTTTCGTATGCGATGTGTGGAGTGAGTGAGTAATGTCCTTGGTGTGAGGCCTAAATCTTATCTTTTCCACAATTTCTATAAATCCTAGTGTAGTTTTCCCAATTCCACCACAAACTCTAGTTTCCCCCTTCCGTCCTTCGGCACATGTGCTAGTACCAGCTGGATGATTTTCGCTTAAAGCTCATAATGCTCATGGCCCAGGCATATTAGTAATCATATATTTTAGAAAAGTGACCATTCACATGATATACAAAGATATGCAACAGAGTACTTGCCACAAGCATGTATTTTGAAAATGCATAAAGTTAATAGTGTAAACATGCAATAGACTAATCAAACATATATTGTCATGAATGAAACCTCATATAAAATTATTACATACCTCTGAAGTATGCCTTAACGTACTAAACATAGGAAATATCATTCTTTAATGTTATTAAATACCTAATCAAGTATGCAAAAGTTACAATAGGGAAAAATATTACAACAATAAACTTCTATTATGAAAAAAATAGTCACAATGCATTTTATCATATAGTAACAAAATTAACATGACATGCAATTCTCACTATAGACAGGAACAAAGCTAGAACTCATTTCTCGAGGGGCTAAAGAAGAGTAATCATTTCAAAATAATCATAAATAATAAAACTTAAAAAATTACTAAGTGATGACAGGTTTCGGAAGAAGACACAAATTAGCTCAGTTTAGAGCGCAGAACAAAAATAAATAATTGAAAGTAAAGAAAATATAAATTAAGTGATGGTAAGTTCAGGAAAAAAGAAAAATGAGGTATTTCAGTGTTGTTTTGTTCTATTTCATATAGTCAAAGTTATCAATTATTGTCTCACTAAAGAAACCTTTAGCAATTTCCTTTCTGATATAGACGATTAAATATCTCGTAGAAAGTCATCCTCTATCTTGTTTTTAAGTCTTCTTTTGGCATTTTTATATCTAAGAATGCATGCTCCATCTTAGCAGTTTGAACTTGAAAACTCAAGACCAGTTATATCAATGGTTTTTCATTGCCGAATAACTGGGTGAACATAAGATTTTTCTTCCTATATAGTGTATCTAATATGTCATTTTTTAAATTTTCTACAATTTTTTCCACTAGAAAAAAAAACTTTATACTAATTAATTAGTAAATACAATGGAATTAATTGTTGAAGAGGAAAAAATTGCTTGCTTGAACCAAACAATTCCTTATTTGTTGCCGAACAACTGGGAGAATTAAGATTAGGTATTGTATGTGAGAAGTAACTCTTATTTTGGTTTCTCTTATTCTTTTTTTTCTTCTTGCAGTTGTAGTAGAGGGGGGGGTTCAATCTCTCTCTCTCTCTCTCTCTCTCTCTCTCTCCCCCCCCTCCTTTTTTGGGAGAGTAATTAACTAGATATGATTAATTTTTAGTTACTATGTCTGCAAAAAATAATTCATATCAAACTTGGATTGCATTAGGTATTATTACCTTTTTTGGATCTTATTTATGATAATTAATTGACAATTTTTAAGAATTTCTTTAAAGTGGGGCCCATATTTTAATAAATGCATCTCTTTGGGTCATTGGGTATTTAAGCGGTGCCAATTTTGCATCTGAGTTACATAGGAAATAACAGGATTTTAGGAGTGTTAAACTCAGTGTTTTAAATGTCGGCCGAAATTCCCAAAATGTCGGCCGATATTTCGTTTTCAAGCCCTCACCGCCACGACATCCCCATCCTCATTTGAAATGGCGTTTTGGAAAATATCGGCAGACATTTCGGAAAAAATCCGATATGTCGGCCGACATTTCGGAAAAATATCGGCCGACATTTTGAAAAAAACCCAATATATCGGTAGGTCTTGAAAGTTGGAGCAATTGAGAAATTTCTACAATGAATTAGTGAGTGTATGCAAAATGTTAATGTAAGTATACCTATCCTAAATATATTTATGTAGTTTTACATAAGTTGTTGTATGTATTGGACATATATGTGTTATCTGTCATGACGTCCGAAATTTAGTAGATGTCCCCGGAATATCTCTAAAATCCGAAATACAGCATCCGATTACGACATCCGACATTTTCCCAATATCCGACATTTAAAACACTGGTTAAACTACATAAAACCTATATCTTTATTCATATTAAGAAGAGTTACAAAATACAATTGTATATAGCTATGAGCAATCCTCTCTTTGTAAAGACCCATACAAAATTAAATCCTACTCAAACTATGACTCCTAGTAATACTATGACTTTGTAAGACTCTAAATACTATTTGGACTCTATAATTGGATAACTCTACCAATTAACTAATTACTACCATATTGACTTTCCTTAAGGAGAGGAAAAGAGAGGAGAAAGGGCATTTTAGGATTTGAAAATTGAGGAGACCAGAGAGGACGATCATTTGCTGCAAACTAGACTAAGGAAAAGAGAGGATTAGAGAGGAGAAAGGACTTTCTAGGGTTTGAAAATTGAGGAGACCTGGGAGGAGGAGGAGAGGGGGGGAGGGTGACGCGGGGGGGTGGGGGGTGGGAGCTTTTATGTTTAAAGTCTGGAGAAGGTTTTGTAGCTGATCTGCTCTTCAACTGGACGCACCTCATCTCCGACCTCTGTTCTGTCAAAATCTGAAAAGATTTGTCTTTTTTCTTTTTGCTTGTTAGTTTTGGTTATTATTGCTGTTTTTTTGCCATTATTGCTGCCTTTTTGCTTGTTAATTTGAAGAAGTTGGGCCATTTTTGCTTGCTTAATCTTTCTAATAATGCTGTTTTTCTGTTGTTTTTGCAGTTTTTACTCTTTTTTGGTGCTGTTTTTTTACTGTTTGAAATTAATTTGAAGGAGTTGGGTGTCTTTTGCTTGCTTCATTCTTTCTAATAATGCTTTTCTTGTATTACTCTTTTCTGGTGCTGTTTATTTGTTGTTAGTTTGGAAAATAGTTCATCAATATACTATGATGCAAATTAATGCTTACAATGAAAGGAATTTAATTTTATATTTTTGGTCCTCTGGCTGGTTGCAAAAATTATTCCATATACAAAATCTGTCAAAGAACCGTTAAAGAATTATCTCTGATGTTTGTTACTTTGTTTGCTTGCAATACATTATTAGAATATTGAATGGTGGTGTAATTTGTTTGTAATTATTTTTTTGATTCCTTATTAGAAGAAAATGATAATGTTTCTTGGTAAAAAAAAATATATGATGTTTAAAACTAAAATAGATGTTTACTTGTATAGCTGTGTTGTGAATTTGATGATGGTCAAAGAAGATCCAATCAAGATTGGAGAAGAAAACTCGAAAAGGAAGCAAATCAAGAAAACAATGTGGCGGTTGACAGCTTTGTCGATCTCACTCAACCAGAGAAGAAACACGATTCAGATTTTTGACAGGCATCAGACACTGTCGACAGGCCTGTCGACAGCCGCTCTGGCCTGACGACAGTCAGGGGCCCAGAATCGGATTCCGATTTCCTTTTCGGGCGCGTTCAAGTTTTTTTTTCGGGTGGACTCCGAAAAGAACTCAAATTCTATTCATTGAAGGACGTGTTTCTAAATTGAAGGGTTTAGAATTGTTCTATATTAGGAAAATTAACTCATACAAGGATTGACTAAGTTCTTCAAGCATCCTACGGTCAAGATTATCTCATAGTTCGAATAGGATTTGTATTGTAAAACTCTATAAATAAAAGCTGTAACCTAGTCTATAACAACATAAGGAGAATAAATAAAGCCAATGCAAAGAGAGGAGTAGGTGACGATACAAAGAGAGAAGTACTCTTGTAATCTAGAGGGATTCAAGGAGAAAGTTAATACACTTGTGAAAATTAAGAGGAATGTTAGATCTCTTGTATCAAGTTTATTAATAAAACTCCTCTCCCCGTGGATGTAGGCCGGGTTTGGCCGAACCACGTTAAATCCTTACGTTATCTCTCTTTTGTCTTCGTATTGCTACTTTGATTTACTAGTTTTCTTTTGCAAGTATTACATATTGTCACGATTCCGCAACGTCGATCACGGTTTTGGGCGCACAATAGTTGGTGTCATAATTTGATTATTGGTGTGGTCTCAACAAGCTGTACCCTTGTATCCTACATTTTAGGAAATTGTCATAGCCCGTACCCGTATCGATGCCCGTGTCGGTGCTTCTAGCCTTAAACTCATAATGGATGACATTGAGAGTTTGTCTAACAAAAATTAAAGAAGCATATGTTGAAACAACTGAAAACTAGTGCCAACGTCGAACAATTGAATTGTTGATGCTAATGTCAAACTGGAAAACCAATACTACCAAACTCTGGTGATCCTAAATGAATGTGAAACGAAATTAAATGATACTCCCTTAGGATCCAAAACGAACTCAAAGAATCCTCTCTTGGGCCTTAAACGAATTGATCTTTTTTGGAATCTCAAACAAACTCGAACTATTCTCTCTTGGGATCTCAAACAAACTCAAATGACCCTCCCTTGAGGCCCTGATTCTTTCTTGGAAATTTACAACACAAATCCAATAATCGAAAACTATAAAATGAAACTGAAGGACTTCTTTGATCACCTTGAACGATGTCGATTTGCCCCTATGTGTAGAGAATTGATCAGTCCAAGCAGAATTAATCCATACAGAACTCACCAGCACATCTGGCGCACAAAAAAAAAAAAACAACTGAGGATAGACCTCTGTATCACTTAAATTGGCTTTTAATACACTAATTTACAATCAATAGTTTGAGCCATCAAATCCAAATTTTAATTTTGACCGCTCTCAACTCCTAATCATTGTCTGAATCCGAATAGAAATCTGAATGTGAAACTTTTTGATGAATTGCAAAAAAAAAAAAAACCCCAAATTGCCAAAGGCAAAAAGTAGTGAAGAAAGAGTTGTTGAAGAAATCCTAATATTGTCCATACATTGTCATATTAGTTTCTAAAATAAATGAAATCATCCACTTTAAAGTTAAATCAGAGAATGAATTCTAAATATATTCTACTTATTTGGAAATAATTACACATTATTTGGCTAACTATCCAGACTAAGACTGAATTGAAACATTAGTTCAGTTCTACTGCAGTTCTGGAATTCTGAACAGTTTACCTTAAATCAGCCATAACTCATACTACAATAACCCAAAATAGATTAGAATGATTTGTTGGAAAATAGAATCGATAAGCTTTCCAACAACATATTACGTAATAGTATCTACCCTTTCTATATAGTTCAAATTCGATAGAGAATTCTCATGTCTGGAGAATTCTGTACAACATATAAAGAATCATGTATAATAATTTATAATTATTTCCAAATAAGTGGAATATATTTAGAATTAATTTACTCTTAACTTTAAAGTGCATTACTTGATTTCACTTATTTTTGAGACTTATACTATTATGTAGACAATTTTAGCTGGTATTATAATCGGTTTTAAAATTTCTATGTAAGGGTATTATATGTTCTTCTTTAGTGTTTGTGTTTTCATAATTGGCACCTTCCAATAATGATGCATATTATGTTACTAGTTTGCGTTAAATATAAAGTATAAATACCTGTTTCGTTTCATTTGTTTACTTGAAGGATCTTTATGTTATGTTTCATTTGTTTAGATCATCAAAAACTTCTAAGATGTGTGATAACTGTGTGAAAAAGCATGAAGCAGGGGGATAGTTGTGTGTGGGTGATATGGTGCCTATGTTTTAGTTTCTACAAGTGATCTACTGATACCACAAATTGTGTCTGATTCCGATACCGTTTCCGAGATTTCGAGCCATGGTTGAAGCAGAAACTAATACTACCAATTTCAGTACTCAAAATTGTGCCTCCCTCCATGCCAGCCCCCTGATGAATAAAGAATAGATAATTTTCTTCCTCTTGCAGTAGGAATATCCAATTTTTGAAACTCGAAAATGGATCTCTCATGAGATTGCTTAGATCTAAACTTGTTTGAGAAAATAGGTGAAAATCTGTTGATTCTTGAAGTAGCTTTGGAAAATAATGACATTTCTGGAGAAGTTCATATTAGGAAATCTTATAATAGAGTTTCTCATTCCCAAAATTTTCCAGCATATGAGGATTGGCATTATATTCCTCAAGCTATTAACATAGATGAGTTAAAGGCTGAAAACCAATTAGAAATGCTTCGTAAAGACGAGAAAGTGTTTGACTGAGTAGCTTTATAAATTTTTGCAAACCTTATCTTGGTAGTAGCAACTGATTTTGATTACTGTGAACAATAAAACCACACATTCTGTTTCTGGAAGGTGACATCAACTATATATTTTAAGCTATAGAATGTCTCTGCCATCTTTCTTACTTCATTACAACATTTAGATCTCTCCCTAGCAAGAGTTATTGGCATTCAAACTTCCTCAGCTGGGGACTAGATTTGGTTGTTACAATGACATATATTATGAGATAAATGAAAATGATGATGATGATGATGGCCCAATAAAACAGCACTCCGTATTACGACTGATTCGGTGCCCCCAACTTTGTCATTCGCCTCTATTATAGTCATTTTTCATTCCTTACATTTTTAATATTTCTGGTTAATACGTTGTAACTCTTTAGAGACGCTATTGTTCTTTTTGGAACATTTAATTCGGCTTTCTACACTGGATAAAGAAAAAAAGGAATAAGAAAAGATAAACAATATTCTTATGCGACATGTATGCGCAATGATGCAGGTACCCTTTGTACGCCAAAGCTGCCCTCTGCCAAGCTTGCTACAATGCTCTTCGCCTCAACAAGGCCCTGGAATCCAAGGGAATTGAGCTTCTAAACGCTATACCGAAACCCTTTCTTTCCCTTCACCTCAGGTTTGAGCCTGACATGGTGGCCTACAGCCAATGCCAATACTCCGGGCTATCCCCCTCATCACAAGAAGCTATTGAAGCTGCTCGTGGAGATCGAAAGCCATGGACCGGAGATGCTGCTCGTGTCTGGAGAAACCGTGGCAAATGCCCCCTCACACCTGACGAGACTGCATTCATTCTCAAATCGCTTGCTATCCCAACTAACACAACCATCTATTTGGCCGCAGGAGATGGTCTGATGGAGATTGAAGGGTTCTCATCGGTATATACCAATGTTTATACTAAAGCTTCCTTTCTCAGCAGCGAGGATTTTGCTACAATGCATGGAAACACAAAGGCCGCATTGGATTACTATGTTTCGATTAACAGTGATGCATACATTGCTACTTATTTTGGGAACATGGATAAAATGGTATCGGCAATGAGAGCACTGAAAGGGAAGTACAAGACCTTGTTTTTGAGTAGAAGGGCTTTTGCCATAAATACCGCAAAGGGGATGAAGGGCGAGGAGTTGGCAGAGGCAATGTGGAGTGAACACAGGAAGGATTTTGTGACGGGAAGGGGTTCGGCTTTGCCCGATTGTTTTTGCGAGTTTCATTTGTGATTTTGGGTGTTTGTGTTTGGTTCTGTAAACTCTTGTATTTCATCTGTTATCTGATTGTTCAAAATCTGTTAGCTGGTGGTTTTGCTATGTCAGTCTTTCTGTGGGTAGATGATTCAATTTGGCTACCAGTTGGGTTCAACTTGTGTTTTGTGCTCTCTCTTTTCTGATTCCAAGTATCTTTATTTTTGGAGTGCTCCTACAGTTTCAGACTAAAAGTTGCAAATGAGATGGAGGACTAAGTTACAAGTTGTTCCTGAAGTGGATTCTTTTCTTTGTTTCTAGTTGGCACTGTCTTTTCACAGTTTAGCAAGAAACTGTGCCCACAGCTGTTATTTGAATCAAACCGTATTCAGAAGGAGGACATTTTCCATTGATATAGAAACTTTTGTACGATAAATAATGCTATCTCCAATTATAACCTCTATGGAATGTAAAATATCTTTTCTCATCATTAAGAATATATGCATTTCGATTTGGGTCATATTCTATGGTTACGATTCTATCAGATATGTCTTTTTCATTCTGTCGAAAATCAAAATCGATTTCACAGTCCAGATGCTTATGATCTCTCCCTCTATGCCTTTGCGGCGGCAATGATTCCTCCAGCATTACTAACAAGCTAAAGCTAAAGGGGAACATTTCAAATCATGCCAAGGATCTCTCTACAATAAGCTAGTAGTGGAAAGTTTGTGATGTTAGCATTGCTAAAATCATTACTTTACATACTAATTAAGGGCACAAAAGAGAAAGAGAGAGAGAGAGAGAGAGAGAATGAAGAAGTCATCTTCCAAATTGGGCTTGAGATGTTGCAAGATCAGACACCTCTTTTGTCCATTTCCCATGAAAATGAAAGGTTCATTGGGATTGAGGCAACAGCCTACCAAACTTGTGGATTGGGTTGATCTTCCTTTTTCTAGGAGAACACTGAACCTGGATTTGGTTTTTTGAGTCTAATGTGGTCAATTTCAATTATCTAGTTCAACTGGGCCCATCAATCTCGGCGCACATACGACAAATCTCCGGTTTTAGCAAGCAGAGTCTTTTCTTTTTATAGCAGGAAAATTGGGCTTCAATAAAATCTTGCAACCTTGATAGAAAATTTTGTTTATCAATCCTACGAACCTTTTGTTGCCAAATAAGAACAAAATTTTGCCTTTGAGAACTAGCTTAGGTGGTCAAAATAAGAAAAACAACGTGCTAAAATTCAGCTCGTGCAAGTCAAAATCATTGTAATTTAAAGTTTTAATTACAGTCTATACTAAACATTTAACTAAAGACCCTAATAAATAATTCTCAAGGGCTTGAAAACTAGTAAATAAGAGAAGTCAAAAGTAATACCCTAAATATATATAATATGCATGTAAAAGTCATTTGAGATGATCTATATATATATATATATATGCATCAAAGCACACGTAAACAACTAACAAGTTGCACCAATGCACATGTAAACGACTAACAAGTTGCATCCAGCGGGCTGGCCTCTTAGTAATTTCCCTCTCTCAAGGGGAAGGTTCCAAGTTTGATCCTCATAGTTGTCAAAGTGGGGGTTTCTTAAAAAAAAAAAAAAAAAAAAAAACTAACGAGTTGCAATAAAAGATGCTGACAGAAGCAGGATACATGCAAAAGAATTGACACGAGGAGACATAAAACAATTGAGATAAAGACTTTCTTATTGTTATTGTCCTCGTCATTATTTATAAAGTTTGTAGTAAGTATATTGTAATCTTCTTTAGTTCTTGTTTGACAATAAGAGTTAGCGCAAGCACTGAGCTAATTCTTGTACTTTAGGGTGAACATTTTTCCTCTTCATACCTATTCTCCGTTGCATTAGAATAGAAATAGCTTGCTTCCTCTCAACAAATCGATCATGATACAATAATATTTCGAAAGTCTCAAAAAAAAATAGTTCAAAAGTTCAACACATCCAATGCAAGCCTTAGTTTAAGAAGACCTCCATGGTCAAGTCATAAACCTATGGTTGGTACTTGGTATGGCATGATGAAAAGAACGACTCAAGCTTCCCTCTGCTGCTCTTTTTTATTGCCCGTTTGTTCAGTGTACAGTCATCTTAATTAACACAGTGACGATTGAAGAACATTTATGCTATTATTTTTTTATAGTTTTCTTCAGGAACTGCATTGAAATAACCACGTTAAAGAATAAAGATTAGTCTATATTAAATTACCTTTTGTTTTCTTTGTTTATCAAATCCTGGCACGCATGGAATTTGAACATCAAAAATCTTTAACACTGTACTATAATATAATCCATATAAACTTTAGTATGTTAATTTAGTGTCATGCGGGGTGGTAGATACTTTAAGAAAAAGTATTATAGAGTCACGTTAGCTGTTACGGGATCAAATCAGAGCTAAGCTAACACCTAGTAACACTAGTCCAAAAATAGGATGCTAATTATATTAATACAACATCAAGCTTGTTTTTTTTTTTTTAGAGGTTTGGTAACAGTTTACATAAGGTAATGATACTTAGTTTTTTTCCCTCGGAATATTTTAATGTGAGATAAAGTCATCAAATAAAACAAGTGTGCATTATTGAGGTCGTTGGAGATGGATAGGGTGAGAAGCTGTCACTCTCCTCTAGCAGCTTCCTAGGGCTTTCCCAACACCAGCTCGCTATTTCTTTATCTTGGCAAGAATTATAAGAATATTGAGAAGAGAAAACTTCAAGAGATGAAGTGTGCGTGCATGCTCTAATGTTGGGCATGGAGCAACACTTTCCTGCCACTCAAATTAAAGGGCAGAGAAGAAGAGACTTGGATTTGACGTCGCCCATGCCGCTTTGTTCGGTTGTGATCTCTGATAGATAAACTTTGATTTTACAAATATTTTGTTCCTTGTTTTTCTATCTATCTTCCCTAGGTTAGAATAAGACCTAGAACCTGTTTGATAATGGAAAAAAAATATGCCGGCCCCTCTATTTCAGTTTTCGAGTATTTTCTGAGTTTTTAGTTCAGAAGCCTGACACAACAATGTAGTATAAAATTATTGAGGTAGAATATGAGATACACACGCTTTTCTTTCTCACTTTTTCACATCAAAGAAATAGAGTGTAGGTGAGAAAAAACTCGTGAAACTCAGGCATCAGGGAAAAAAACCCAATCTCCGTCCACTTTCAAAGCAAGCATACAGCCGCTCAGAGAAGACTCCCACGAGGCTCCGGGCCCAAGCTAGTCCCATCCATTTTTTCAAAGAACTTTTGGCTGTCAACCTGCAGAATGCATGTGGAGCGTGGACCATTTAACTGTTTTAAGTGTTTTTTTTTAATTTTGATTATGTTTAAAGAGTCAAATCATTCATTGCTAGCAGCAGGGAGCATCCAACTCTAATTATTCGTAACTTCCTGCATGAAAATCATGTGTTTTGTTTTCCCTTTTTCTTCCGTCCGCTGAGATAAAAAAAAAAAAAATGTTAAAAACTACGTATTACATAAATGAATAAAATCAATCCCAGCCTTAATTGACAGTAGCGAGTTGAAGAGGCTCTTGAGGGAAATCGTCAATAAGTGAAATCAAAGATAAATTTGAAATGTGTCCAAGTCTACTTGCGGTTTTGGTAGCGTTTGTTCAGTCAAATTATATATATATTTTCCACGGACACAATTGAAGCGATCCAGGAGTTCACATGGGTCTGTTTGGTTAAGGGTGGAAGTGAGGAAGTGAAGAAGTGAGGAAGTAATAATAGTTCCCTTTGGAACTTGGGAATTGGTTAGTAAGTTTTCCGGTGTTTGGATGTTGTTAGGAAATGTGGTTTGAAAAATGTTATATCTTTTCCGGTATTTGGATGATAATATAGAAGTGGAAGTGAAAAAGTTAACCACAAAGTTGACCGCGATATAATATTAAAATAAAAATTAATTAAGAAAATTAAAAAAATGGAATAATTAGAATGCAAGTGAGATTTACATGAATAAAAAATTAACTGTTATGTACTACAAATTATTACAAATGAGATTTACATGACAACAAAAATAACTGTAGCACTCTAGAAGTGAAGAAATGGTTGTGTAAAAGAGAAAAGAGAAAAGAGAAAAGGAAAAAGGGCTTTCTTATTTTTCTTTTCCAGTGTTTGGATAGATAGGGAAGTGAGCAATTATACTTCCTCATTTCCTTACTTTCGCCCACTTCCTTGCAACCAAACACTGTTGCCCGCAGGACAACAACCTCTCTGAGGAATCCACCAACCAGGCGGAGACTGATGCAGCCAGAGACGTACCCAACACGACAAGAATAGAGAAACAATAGAGAAAAGCAATCAACACAGTATTTAACGAGGTTCGGCAACGTGCCTACGTCCTCGGGGCAAGGGAGAGAGAGATTTTATTGATTCAACAATCAATACAAACTAATACAGAGGGATACTTGAGGGAATTTTCAAGGATACAATACATGAGGGCTCTAGCCCTTATTTATAGCCACAGAGTCCCTGAATTTTAGGAAACCCAGATTGGATTCGATCCCAACCAGAAAAGGAATCCGAATCCCAAAAGGAAAGTCAAAACGCGTCTGTCGGTTGACCGGCCGGTCGACTGACCCATGTTCACGGTCGACCGGACCCAAACCGAGAGCAGCCTGCTTTCAGTCAGTCGACCTGGCGGTCGACCGCTCTATGCCACGGTCGACCGGGCGATCGATCGGGCTAACCCTGTGCACGTCGTGCACACCCGTCGACCGGGCGTCGACCGGCCTTCTCCACAGGTCGACCGTGCGGTCGACCGGGAGCTAACTTGGCCTGCTTCAAAGCGCCGTCTTGCTCCTTGTCTTTCAATCTCTGTGCTATCTTCTTCCATCTCCTCTATCTCCTCTCTCCTTACAATTCTCCACCTCCGTGAAGATTTCTCAAATCTGAGCCGAACTCCAACGAACTCCAGTCTATCACCTGGCGAAATTGACACACGATCTCGGCGAAATCGACACACGATCTTGGCTTGAGCACTCCGGACGAAATCGACACACGATCTCGGCGAAATCGACACACGATCTCGGCTTGGAACCTTTAGCTCAGCTATTCAACTGGAATGCACCATACATGCGTTCCCATCACTTCATCTTAGGAGAAATACCATACGAGCCGACCAACGAACGTGTCTCTCACTCAGCAACTATATGACCTCAAGAAAACTCATCATGAGTCAATACTGACTCTCCAATTGACTGGCTCTCTCCAGTCTACATGTCTTCAGCTGACGATCCAACCAAGTCTTGTTGGCCCAGAGGCCCTTCACTCTAGTTTTGATGATGATTAACTCATGTAGTTATAGTTTACTAATAATCTTGTGATATTTGATCAAGATATTAGTAGGTGATTAGCTTCAACAAAGGTGTTTTTGGAGCTTTCACATGGTGATTCAAGATCTCGAGCGTCAAGTTCACATCTAGCACTCAAGCTCGGTGGATAACGTTTGGATCGAGTCGACTTGGAGACAGAGTTCTACAAGAAGACATCGATTTGTTTAGTTTAAGATTATGTTTAGATCTTGTGTAAAGATTAGATAGTGTTGATATGCTCAAGTTCACAATACACACACAAGTTTAAAGTTTCATGTTTTGGTTTTTCGATTTAACCAATATTGGATTTCATGTCAAAAATATAGATATAATTCTTTACATGTATATTGGATTCTATCCATATACAATATGCTTCAAATTTGTTTAAATATCATGTTTTTGTATTTACATATGTTTTGGAAAAATCAGATTTCCATTTCAAAAATTCAAGTTTTGGAAAATACGGATTTTGATTTAAGGCAAATTTTCAATCACACAAAATGGTTCAAATTCTTATAATATGTGTTGAATTTTACTCACACATATTTGTATTTCAAAGATCTAATAAGAACTGATTTTTGTGAAATTTATGTGATTTTATGGGATTTAATTGATAATAAAAACCCGAGTTTTTAATTCCTAAAAAGTTTAACTGACTGTCTGCTGGTCGACCGGACCGGTCGACCGTAGCAGAAGTCGGTCGACCGGTCCGGTCGACCGACGTGCACCTCACGCAGCCTGAGCTGGTGGGCCGGTCAACCGGGCGGTCGACCGTCCAGAGAGCTCTGACCGGCAGAGAGCTGTTATTCTCTGTATCCAGTCCCGGTCGACCGGCGGTCGACCGGAGGCACAACGGTCATAAAAATGACCGTTGGGCCGGTCGACCGGGCGGTCGACCGGAAGGGCAAAACTGCCCTTTTCTGCTGCCAACGGGCAGATTTCATTTGGGGCTATATATACCCCATTTCTTGAGCTGTTTTTAACAAGTTTTTCAAGAGTAAAAATTCTCATTCTTTCTAGTGTTTAACAAGTTTTCAAAAGATTTTTGGATTTAAAAGATCATTCTTTATTAGTTTTTAAAGTGTTGAAATTTCAAAGAAAATAGAGTCTTTTGGGAATTAGTTTTTGATCTAAATTTCTATATCTATTTGGAGATTTTCCCAAGTGATTTTCTTTATTCAAAACACTTTAGTTTCTCACACTTGAGCTATCATATCTATCCTATCTATAGGATCTTTATTTTGTGGGAAATTTAGTTTGTGGTTGTTGATACTGCCAAGTTGTAAACCTTCCATACTTTGTGATATCCCTCTAGTGAGAGGTGATTGTGTTGATATCTCTCTAGTGAGAGGTGATTGTGGAAGTGGTGTTTGCATCCCTCTAGTGAGAGGTGATTGAGTTGGAATCCCTCAAGTGTGAGGTGATCTTTGTTTGGCTAAGTGCCTATCCCTCTAAGTGTAGAGGTGATTTGAGTTGTGCCTTGCCTCTAGTGAGAGGTTGTATTTGTTGAGAAAGGAGTTGTGTACTCCCAAATTATATTTACTCAAATCCTCAGTGGAGGTTCCCTGTGTGGGAAGTCCTGTGTGGACGAGTTAGTGAAAATCCTTCTGTGTGAAGGCGTGGACGTAGAGCTGTGTGCTCGAACCTCGAAACATATCTTCGTGTTTGCGTTTGATCCACTTTTTCTAACTCTCTCTCTCTCTCTCTTATATTGTGCCTTGCATCATTTCATATTGTTCATATCATTTATATGCTTGAATTTGTTTGTTTGCCTCACTTGTGTTCAACCAAGAGAGCTTCATATAACACCTCAACTCTTATTTAGAGGAATTTAGAGGAGATAGTCCAGAGCTCTTCACCGGGAATTCGGCTACACTCTTTGGTTACACTAAGTGTGTTGCATTAAGTTTTTTAATTCCGCATTATTTGTCACTAGATTAGCCTTACACCTATTCACCCCCCTCTAGGTGTACTTTCAATTGGTATCAGAGCTTACGCTCCTGATATTAGGTTTAACCACCTAGGAGTGAGATCTTGGTTTGCTAATCTATCATTTGCATTTGCTCACTTATTTGTTTACACACACTCATGGATTGCTTGACCCCTCCTATGTTTGATGTTTCTAACATCAAAGTATGGAAGATTAAGATGAGTATGTATCTCAAGACCATAGGTTTGCATGTTTTCCTTACCGCTACCAAGAAATCTTATCTTGGTAATAGCAATCATATAGAGGCCAATGCACAAGCCCTTGAGGCACTTAGGAGCACACTTAATAAAGATTATGTTTCTATGGTTTCTCATTGTGATTCTGCCTTTGCAGTGTGGAACACGTTGATCTCTCCCGCGCTCCAAAAGACAAATCATGTGGAGATGGAATCTAGTGAGGATGAATCCTAACAACATTGCTATATGGTCCAAGGGAATGACTCCCTTGAGGTAAATTCGAAAACTCACCTAGATGATTGTGCTAGTTCTTCCGGCGATGCTATAGTTGATGCCGATACTTTAAATGAAGAACTATCAATTGTTTGTGAAAAATTACTAGAAAAATATAATCTTTTGAAAAAGAAAAACTTTGGATTAAAAGAAGAAAATAAAAATTTGTCTTCTAAACTTGATTTGATTTTGCAAGAGAGGGATGAGATTTCAAGTGAACGTGACTCACTTAAATCCCAACTTAACCTTGCCCTAAAAGAAAATAAAATTTGAAAACCAAAAGTGAATGTGACAATGTTTTGAAGAAAAATGAGACTTTAACTTCAAAACTTAATTTTGTTATAAAAGAGAATGAATCTTTGAAAAGGAAAATTGCTTTAATTTCAAAGGATTTGGATTTGGTTTCTAAGAAAAATATTTCTTTGAAAAATGATATGGATTCTCATGTTTGCCATGCTAGTATAGCTTCACCTTCTAACATATCTATTGCATGCACCTCTTCTTTCATGATTGAAAATGATATATCCATGTTAAAGAAGGGTGTTAATTGTTTGGGCTCCACTTTGAGCCAATGTGTCATGAAACACACACGGTTGGAATCCATATTTCGAAAGAAACAAGTTCTAAATATGCATGCACACAAATCACGGCGTACACATGCTTCCCACGTACATACACACAGCACTATGTATGCTCATGTGTACACTTGTACACATTGTGAACGTAAGGGCCACCTTACTAAGTTTTGTTATGATAGAGTACATGATGTAAATTTAGCAAATAAATTTGTTTGGGTTAGGAAAGGAGCTAACCCCCCATGGATCCAATAGAGTTTGGGTACCAAAATCTACCCCTATGGTATTTGATGTAGGTGTGGGCTCTCACATGACGTGAGAGTGATGGTGCCTTGAGGTGAATGCGTTCCGAGCTTAATGGTGACTATTTTGGATGCATCACTTTCAAGGAGAGTTTGGTGGAAGGACCACCTTGGTTTGGAGCCTAGAGATTTGCCCTCATGGTTTTTGGTAACGATTTCTAAACTCCCATTTTGTTTACATGCTTTCATATGATTAATTTTTAGCATGTCATGTTTTTTTTTATGATTATTATGTTAAATGTCATGATAATTAGATTTGTGACATATATGTATAGTATTTGAGATACACCCATATTCATATGGATTATTACTTTTGTGTTCTCACTTTAGTTTAGCTATCGTGTATATCATAACTCTAAACATGTGCATTCATATAATGATCATCTTGGTTTATGTTTTGTTTTATGCTTCAATGTTTTGATTACATGTTTAAATGTAACATTTCATTAAAACTTGTGTATATACTTGTACAACTAGTGAGTTACAAATAGATTATTATATGTTTGTACTTGATTGCTCATTTGTACTCATTAGATGTACTAGTATAGCCTAGTTTTGATGATTCATACATTTTGACTTGTATTTCCTATTTTGTACATGTTTTCTTTAATATGTGTTTAACTTCATGTATATGTTAATTTTGCTAAAACTATTGGATATACATGTATAACCTTGAGTCATTTGCCTTTCATGCAATATTCTTTTATGGACTCAATTGTGTTTAGATATGTATGTATACTTCTAGTTTTGACTAAACATACATATACCTTGAAGTAGATTTAGTTTTGATGAGTTTTATAAAGGAATTTCATATTGAGCTTAAATGCTTTATTTCCATGATGTTGATTACATGACTTTGTACACTCACATTATTTGATATTTTCTCATGACTTTGTTTTCATTAGTAGTATATGTGCTATATGGACTTTGAGTGTTGATGATTGTGTAATTTTCATGGATATGTTATTTTTTTCCCCTTGCTTGAAAGATTTCGTACTAGTTTTCAAGTTTATCATAAAACTAGTTCGTATTCTTCATTTTGGTAGAGTTTTCAAATATGCTAAACTTATTTTCAAATTTATTTTTGAAAACTCCTACCCTTTATGGGTGGTTGGATGGGCGACCATGCCTTGTATGCTCAAATTGAAAATCATTTTAACATGTGCATGAATAGGGTGGTCTTTATGAGTTATACACTTGATCCTCATTGTGTTTTCAATTGGTATCATAATTGATATCTATTTTATATACTCATGTTTATTTCTATATATGTATGCTTCAAACTTCAAATAGTATCAATTTCGATTGGTATTTAACTTTTCATATATATATATATATATATACGTGTTTTGATTGTGCTTACTATATCTTTATATCTTTGAGCACAAATTTTGCTATGCTAAGCTTGATCTAGTCCTTAATGACAATTATTTTTCAATTGGTATCTTATACAAGCTTATGCATCGTCTTCATTAGTATTTCATAAAGGGGGAGAAAATTCATGTTTTACCTTTCAATCGGTTTTGTTTACAATTGGTATCTTACTCCCACTCTTTATGTTGAAAAATGATATCTTAGTTTTCATTTGGTTTCCTACGCTCCTAATGAAAAATTATTTTCAATTGGTATATGTTTTTATTTTCAATATTGGTATCAAGAATCTTAAATTGATATTATTCTCTATTTGGTATCTCTATTGCAAAATGATTTTAGTGTTTAACCAAAAAGATTGGTTTATTTTTTCAATTGGTATCAAAAGTGTAAAATATTTTCAATTGGTACAAATTTTTACAATTGGTATCAAGATTTCTGATATATTTATATCTTTCAATTGGTATCAAAATTTTTGTTGGTATCTTCAAAATATTTTGTTTATTTTCAATTGGTATCATGATGGTTCGATGTATACCTTCATACTAAATTGATATATTTTTTAATTGGTATCATAATGTTTTGATTTGTATTGCTTATATGCAAGGGAAGCTTAACATCTTCTATATATATTCATGTTGAGTGTATGTCATATTGAAGTGATTGACCTTTCTTTGGTATGTAGTATACGTGTGTAGTATGAGCTTCACATCTCCTTTTATACATTGTATATTATACTTTATGTGGTTAGGGTTTAGTCATCTCTTTTCATATAAATGCATGTATGTAGGGGGAGTTAACTTCACGTCTCTCCTCTTTATGAATGTATATAGCATATATATCTTTATGATTTGATTTATGCAAAAAGGGAGAAAAATATCATTTATGCCATTTATTGTTTGTACCCCTTTGTTGATGAATTGACAAAAAGGGGGAGAAATATTTTGGAGTTTGATATATGCATGTTTGTTTGCATGTTTGTTTAAATTTGTTATCTTTTACCATTGGTATCTAAAGCATCTTTTGTTAGTATCAAGAGCTTTTGTTGGTATCAAGAGCAACATTTATTTTAAAAACATTTTTATTTTAAAATTGGTATCAAGAGCATGTTTATTTCATTGGTATCAAAGATCATGTTTGTTTTATTTCCTTATTTTATGCATGTTTATGCATATCTATATTGAGCATTCATGACATATCTTTATTGTTTATTGCTATGCATGAGTTAAGGGGGAGCTTCTATGAAGCTTAACTTTAATCCATGCATATATAACTCCATGAGTTTTGTCATCATCAAAAAGGGGAGATTGTTGGCCTAGAGGCCCTTCACCCTAGTTTTGATGATGATTAACTCATGTAGTTATAGTTTACTAATAATCTTGTGATATTTAGTTTCAGATATTTGATCAAGATATTAGTAGGTGATTAGCTTCAACAAAGATATTTTTGGAGCTTTCACATGGTGATTCAAGAGCTCGAGCGTCAAGTTCACATCTAGCACTCAGTTGGAGTCAAGCTCGGTGGATCACGTTTGGATCGAGTCGACTTGGAGACGGAGTTTTACAAGAAGACATCGATTTGTTTAGTTTAAGATTATGTTTAGATCTTGTATAAATATTAGATAGTGTTGATATGCTCAAGTTCACAATACACACACAAGTTTAAAGTTTCATGTTTTAGTTTTTCGGTTTAACCAATATTGAATTTCATGTCAAAAATATAGATATAATTCTTTACATGTATATTGGATTCTATCCATATACAATATGCTTCAAAGTTGTTTAAATATCATGTTTTTGTATTTACATGTGTTTTGAAAAAATCGGATTTCCATTTCAAAAATTCAAGTTTTGGAAAATACGGATTTTGGTTTAAGGCAAATTTTCAATCACACAAAAATGGTTCAAATTATTTATAATATGTGTTGAATTTTACTCACACATATTTGTATTTCAAAGATCTAATAAGAACTGATTTTTGTGAAATTTATGTGATTTTATGGGATTTAATTGATAAAAAAAACCGAGTTTTTAATCCCTAAAAAGTTTGACCTGGCTGTCTGCCGGTCGACCGTAGCAGAAGTCGGTCGACCGGACCGGTCGACCGACGTACATAGGACGTGCACGCAGCCTGGGCTGGTGGGCCGATCGACCGGGCGATCGACCGTTCAGAGAGCTCTGCTCTCTGAAAATGGCCCCGGTCGACCGGTAGAGAGCTGCTGCTCTCTGTATCCAGTCCCGGTCGACCGGGCGATCGACTGGAGGCACAACGGTCATAAAAATGACCGTTGGGCCGGTCGACCGGGCGGTCGACCGGAAGGGCAAAACTGCCCCTTCCTGCTGCCAACGGGCAGATTTTATTTGGGGCTATATATACCCCATTTCTTAAGCTGTTTTTAACAAGTTTTTCAAGAGTAAAAATTCTCATTCTTTCTAGTGTTTAACAGCAAGTTTTCAAAAGAGTTTTTGGGTTTAAAAGATCACTTTTTTACTTTTTAAAGTGTTGGAATTTCAAAGAAAATAGAGTCTTTTGGGAATTGGTTTTTGATCTAAATTTCTATATCTATTTGGAGATTTTCCCAAGTGATTTTCTTTATTCAAAACACTTTAGTTTCTCACACTTGAGCTATCATATCTATCCTATCTATAGGATCTTTATTTTGTGAGAAAATTAGTTTGTGGTTGTTGATACCACCAAGTTGTAAACCTTCCATACTTTGTGATATCCCTCTAGTGAGAGGTGATTGTGGAAGTGGTGTTTGTATCCCTCTAGTGAGAGGTGATTGAGTTGGAATCCCTCAAGTGTGAGGTGATCTTTGTTTGGCTAAGTGCTTATCCCTCTAAGTGTAGAGGTGATTTGAGTTGTGCCTTGCCTCTAGTGAGAGGTTGTATTTGTTGAGAAAGGAGTTGTGTACTCCCAAATTGTATTTACCCAAATCTTCAGTGGAGGTTCCCTGTGTGGGAAGTCCTGTGTGGACGAGTTAGTGGAAATCCTTCTGTGTGAAGGCGGGGACGTAGCGCTGTGTAATCGAATCTCGAAACATATCTCGTGTTTGCGTTTGATCCACTTTCTCTAACTCTCTCTCTCTCTTATATTGTGCTTTGCATTATTTCATATTGTTCATATCATTTATATGCTTAGATTTGTTTGTGTGCCTCACTTGTGTTCAACCAAGAGAGCTTCATATAGCACCTCAACTCTTATTTAGAGGAATTTAGAGGAGATAGTTCAGAGCCCTTCACCGGGAATTCGGCTACACTCTTTGGTTACACTAAGTATGTTGTATTAAGTTTTTAATTCCGCATTATTTGTCACTAGATTAGCCTTACACCTATTCACCCCCCCTCTAGGTGTACTTTCAAGTCTGAGTAGAGCACACCGAACACCATTATCGTCTTCAACAACTGGATGCACACCCCTCTTATGCAAGTTCAACCATCTTCTTATTAGAAGATCAACTGTTCATCGAGATCACAATGCTTCACCTCTACGTGAAGTCCAACTCTCCACCTCTACGTGAAGTCCCAATTAGCTTCTTGAGAACCCAAACAGCTTCATACGGGTTGCATCACCAAATGTGGATGTGCCTTTACGACTGCCTACATACCTTGCCCAAAGATCAAGCCAACCGTAGTTCATTTAAATGAGCTCCATCAAGCTCAAGCACCTGTACGTGAATCTTCAGCAGCGAACCTATCTGGCTGAGTCATATGAACCTCCTCACTACCGTCATGGAGAACCACGGCCTTCAACTTGAGCTTGTCGCGGACACAGGCTTGAGATTCATACTTCTTTACCCACGTGCGTGGTTTTACCTTAGTTCCGATGGCTGCAAACAATTCGACATTCTCATCAATATCTTCAACCTGTTCAGTATCAACCCTGGCTACATGATCTCCAACCGGTATCACATCCGGTGGAGTCTTCACTGATACCGAACCAACTGGAGATGGTGGAATAGCATCAACCTCCACCGCTGCGATACTTCCTTGGTCTCTGTCCTCTCTACCTTCTGAGAGACGGTAGACTTCAACACTGAAGTCTCATCAAACGTGACATGCCTACTCAACACGATCTTCTTTTTTTCAGGGTCCCATAACCTGTAACCTTTCATATTTCTGTTGACACCCAAAAACACAAACTTCTTTGCTCGCGGATTCACTATGCCATCTTTGGCACTAAAGTAGGTCGGACTTCAAATTTTCGCAGCAAACCATGATCTTGAGCAGCTTTCTCAGACCAAATTTTCAGTGGAGTTTTACCTCCTATCGCAGTCGATCCATTTATGAGATGGCTAGCATACACAATCGCCTTAGCCCAAAACGATTTGTCTAATCTTGCATTAGACAACAAGCATCGAACCTTCTCCAGTAAGGAACGGTTTATTTCCTTAGCCAACCCATGTATACCTTCTGTGAAGTGAGTATCAATACCAGTGTTCTGGCCAAATCGTATGAATTGCTTCATGTCTCTTTCAACATTACCAATCTGTAACTCCTTAATTTTCCTATCTGTCTGCTTTTTCATTCTTCCTTTCCACTTCACCAACATATCTAGGGCTTCACACCTTTGTCTCAAGAGATATATCCAACAATGCCTAGATAAACTATCAATAAAAGAGACAAAGTACCTGTGACCTCCAAGCGATGCAGTCTTAGCAGGTCCCCAAACGCTTACGTAAACACAATCAAGAAGACTTTCTGAGCGGTGAGTACTGGTGCTGAATTTCACCTTCTTCTTATCCAGAACGCTGTGTTCACCCTCCAAGTTGCAGGTAGCAGCACCTTCCAATGATCCCTTCTTTGCAGGAGCTTGCAAAGACTTTTCATCTTCATGTCTGACCTTCACCTGTCAGACCTTTGCGCAACCATCATCTGAAGAACTAGAAGTCTCCACCTGACCTGTAACCGTACGACCCTTCAAATAGTAGAGATTTCCCCAGCAGACGCCCTTCATAACCACCATTGAGCCTTTGGTCATCTTGAGAACACCATCTCGTATAGATACCACAAGGCCCAATGCTTCCAAAGTACCAACAGAGATAAGATTCCTTTTGAGTTGAGGTACATGCCTCATCTCCTTCAATTCTCGTACTATCCCATCTTCCATCTTGATACGGACTGTACCCATCCCTTCTATATTACACAGATGATCATCACCCATGACCGTGTAACATCCATCTAGATTCGCAAAGCTAGAAAATCAGGCCTTATTCGGGCACACATGATAGGTGGCTCCGGTATCTAAGATCCACTCAGTCTTATCTGAGTAATCAACAGTAGGAGTAGTAACAGAGAGAGAGAATACCGATGAGTCTGAATCTGATCCATCCGCCTGTGCGAGATTCGCTTCGGTCTTTGACTCTATCTTCTTACCTTTGACCTTCGGGCAATCAACTTTTCAGTGCCCTAACTCCTTGCACAAGATACACTGATTCCTCTTTAGATTTCTGAAGCATGATCTGGACTTTGATCTTCCCTGATCATCTCTTCCCTTCTTATTGGAACTCTTGCCTCTTACCGCTAATGCCTCTGTTGTTGTGTTCCCCGAAAAGGACAGTGGGTCCTGTCTCCTTACTTCATAACTCACAAGAGCAGCCGACACCTCACTGTAGTTAAGGGATTTTCTTCCATTGATCAATGTAAGAGTAAAGGTCTCATACTCTTCCCTAGGAAGAGAATTCAATAGTATTACCGCCTTATCCTCTTCATTGATCTCCACATCCACATTAACTAGATCTGTAGAAGCCTCGTATAGCGATTCAAGTGTTCATTGATGGAGCATCCTCATTGCATCTGAAAACTATAAAGCTTACTCTTCAACTGCAACCGCGATTCTATACTTTTCGTCAGATACTTCTTCTCCAAGATCTCCGACAGCTGCCTCGCAGATGTCTCATGCAACACATGATACTTGATTTCATGTGTCAGACAAGACCTGATCAAGCCACACGCCGTACGGTTCATCTTGTCCCAATCTTCTTTCGTTGTTGATGCGCGCTTCTTCTCCAACTGTAGAGTGTCTTCGAGGTTTGATGTCGTCAGCACATCCATCACCTCACACCTCCACATATCGAAGTTGTTCGTGTCGTTGAACTTTACCACATCAATCCTCAGCGGATGTGGATTCATGGATGTATTATCTCCAGTCATCTTCTCAACTAATTCCTCAAAGCAATGCGGAAACAAATGGAGTTAGATAAATAAATTGGATAAAGATAGGATCTTTACCTCCACGCGAAATCCTCGATGAGTTTCCGAAGCAATCTACTCCTCCAAATTGATTCTTGGAGCAGTCTACACGCTGTTTTGAGATCGACACACGATCCCACAAACAGTCCCAACGCCGCTCAGAGATCGACACACGATCTCCGTCGAACAGCAACTGATGCCTTTGGAATCAACATACGATCTCACGACTAACCTGGGATGCTCTGATATCAATTATTGTGCGCGTGACAACAAACTCTCTGAGGAATCCACCAACCAGGCGGAGACTGATGCAGCCAGAGACGTACCCAACACGACAAGAACAGAGAAACAATAGAGAAAAACAATCAACACAGTATTTAATGAGGTTCGACAACGTGCCTACGTCCTTGGGGCAAGGGAGAGAGAGATTTTATTGATTCAACAATCAATTACAAATTATTTCTTCTTCAAGGAATTTCCAATAGAGATTTTCAGTGATATACAATTCATGAGGGCTCTAGCCCTTATTTATAACCACAGAGTCTCTGGGTTTTAGGAAACCCCAGCTGGATTCGATCTCAACTAGAAAAGGAATCCGAATTTCAAAAGAAAAGCCAAAACGCGTCTGTCGGTCGACCGACCGGTCGACTGACCCATGCCTCGGTTGACCGGACCCAAACCGAGAGCAGCCTGTTTTCAGTCGGTCGACCGGGCGGTTGACCGTTCTATGCCATGGTCGATCGGGCTAACCTTGTGCACGTCGTGCACACCGGTCGACCGGGCGATGACCGGGAGCTAACTTGGCCTGCTTCAATACGCCGTCTTGCTCCTTTGTCTTCAGATCTCTGTGCTACCTTCCGATGTCTCCTCTATCTCCTCTCTCCCTGCTTCAATGCGCCGTCTTGCTCCTTTGTCTTCAGATCTCTGTGCTACCTTCTGATGTTTTCTCTATCTCCTCTCTCTCTACACTTTTAAATTTAAATTTGCTTCCAACAGTGATATTCATTCAAATTTAAACTCATTTAAATTTGAATTTATTAAAAAAACTAAAAGAAATATAGGGAGCAAAATGTAGCATTATATTGCAACTTGCAACGATACAAGCCACTAAGTGCGCCTATGCACTCTTGTTGCGCACATGCGCGATGCGCGATGTGGTGCATCATGTTGTGCGCGCATACAAATCACAACAACGAACCAAACAGAGAATCCTCAGATCTCCTCGAACAATGAAATCAATCACAACCAGAAGAGAATCACCCAATCGCAAACAACAGATCTAACGAGGTTCGGCCTGAATGCCTACGTCCTCGGGGCAATCAATGGAGAGATTTATTTGTGGAAGATGATTACAATAGCTCTAAGTCTCTTTGAATGCAAGAGTACTCAGAGCAACTACTATTCCCGCAGGTTACAAACCCTAGAATCAACATGAGGCTTAAATACCTCAAAAAACGGATCAGCAGATTTTTACCCAGAACCCGTCTATCGGTCGACCGACCGGTCGACCGACCTCCCAATTCTCCAATACCGGTCGACCGGGCCGGTCGACCCAGAAAACCCGAGAGTTGGGTTTTGTCAGTCAAGGGCTTCCGGTCGACCGGGCGGTCGACCCAGAAAACCCGAAAGTTGGGTGTTTGTCAGTCAGAGCCCTGCGGTCGACCGGCCGGTCGACCGCGACCATTCCTGTGCATGCTGTGCACGTCGGTCGACCGGGCCGGTCGACCGACCACTCTGACTTCTGCTGCTGCTGATTTTTCTGGCACTGTCCCTTTGCCTTTCCTGGCGGTCTTCGACGACACTTGGCAAGACACTTGGCATGGCATCACCTTCCTCAATGTAGTCTCTCCTCCAACAATTCTCCACCTCGGTGAAGATTTTCAAATCTGAGCCGAATTCCGACTCGATAGCGACTGCACCAACCTGGTTGCCTACGTACCCCTGCTCAAGGGATCAAGCCGTCTGTAGTTCACCCAAATGAGCTTCAGCAAGCTCATTTCACCTGAAGGACATGGAGCAAGTCTTTGCAGTGTGCAAACTTTACCCCCGACACCACCTTTGTTAGCATATCGGCCGGATTCTCCGAAGTGTGAACCTTCAACAAGTCAATGTCACCTTCTTCTAGAATCTCCCGTACAAAGTGATACCTGACATCAATATGCTTCGTCCTTGCATGATAGACCTGGTTCCTTGCCAAGTAGATGTCACTCATGCTGTCACAGTTTATCTTCAAAATATCCTGTTCCACGCCCAGATCATCAAGCAATCCTTGAAGCCAGATTGCCTCCTTCATGGCCTCTGTCAAAGCCATATATTCAGCCTCTGTGGTCGACAACGCGACGGTAGACTGAAGTGTGGAGCGCCAACTCACCGGTGCCTGCGAGAATGTGAAGACATATCCCGTCATCGACCGGCGTTTGTCAAGGTCACCTGCATAGTCTGAATCAATATACCCTATGCACTCTTGCTTTCCGGTGTTATCCTTCTCGAACACTAGGCCTACATCAACAGTTCCCTTGATGTACCTCAGAATCCATTTCACAGCTTCCCAATGACCCTGTCCAGGATCATGCATGTATCTACTCACCATGGAGACTGCCTGTGATAGATCTGGCCTCGTACACACCATTGCATACATCAAGCTACCCACCGCATTGGCATAAGGAACATGAGACATATGCTCACGCTCTTGAACACTCCTTGGAGACAATTTCGCTGACAATTTGAAGTGCGGCGCCATTGGTGTACTAACAGACTTAGTATTCTTCCCGATATTAAACCTCTGCAGTACTTTCTCCAGATAGCCCTTCTGAGTCAAACTTATCCTGCCAGCTTTCCTGTCTCTTGTGATCTCCATGCCCAATACTTTCTTTGCTTCCCCCAGGTCCTTCATTTCGAACTCTGACGATAACATCTTCTTCAGAGAATCAATAGCAGATCTTGACCTAGAAGCAATCAGCATATCATCTACATAAAGAAGTAGATAGATATATTCACCTGATAGTAACTTGTTGTAGTACACGCATGGGTCGAAGTGGCTCCGTGTGTACTTCTTCTTCCTGATGAAGCTATCAAATCACTTGTACCACTGTCTAGGAGACTGCTTCAAACCGTACAGCGATTTCTGTAGCTTACATACCAACTCTTCCTTTCCTGCAGCTTTATAACCTGTGGGCTGTGTCATATAGATCTCCTCCTCAAGATCGCCGTGGAGAAAGGCGGTCTTGACATCAAGTTGGTCAAGGTCCAACTCATTCTGCGCCACCAAGGCCAATAGGATCCGAATAGACGAGTGTTTAACAACTGGGGAGAACACCTCGTTGTAGTCGATCCCTTCTCTCTGAGCGTAGCCTTTAGCCACCAACCTTGCCTTGTAGCGCACTGTATCTTCTTGAAAAGATCCTTGCTTCTTAGCGAATACCCACTTGCACCCTATGGCCTTCTTCCCCTTGGGCAACTTGGTAAGTTCCCATGTGTTGTTCTTATAAAGAGATTGCATCTCTTCATTCATGGCCTCTTTCCACATCTCTGCTTCTGAACTGATCTCAGCTTCTCTGAAGGTAGATGGAATAGCCTCTTCAACAACTGGAAGTGCATATGCAACAACCATATCGGTGGTGAGCCAACCAGGTCTCCTAGTATTCCTCCTTGGTCTTCCAACTGCAGTGGATCTGGAACGGTATCCATGTCCTGCTCCTGACCCTCTTCAACAACTTCAGCATCTTCTTCTGCAACTTGATCACCTCCCTGTGTCACCTCAGGAATGATTCTCACTGATACTGAATCCTCTAGAGATGGTGGATCTGCATCACTCCCCACCTGCTGCAATAGCTCATTGGTCTTGTTGGTCTCCACCTGCTGAGAGACCGTAGACTTCATCAACGAAGCCTCATCAAACGTGACATCCCTGCTGACTATGAACTTGTTGTCCTGTGGTCCCAAATCTTGAACCCCTTGGTTCCTCGCTTGAAGCCAACGAACACCCCTTTCTTTGCTCTTGGATCCAACTTGTCTTCCTTGACGTGGTAGTAGGCTGGACATCCGAAGACCCGTAGCAAATCATAGTCCACAGCAGCTTTTCCTGACCAAGCTTCCAGAGGAGTCTTCCCCCTATTGCAGACGACGGCAACCTGTTCACAAGATGGCATGCATGCCCCAAAGCTTCAGCCCAAAACTTCTTTGGCAGTCCTGCATTTGACAACATGCACCGAACCTTCTCTAGCAAAGTCCGGTTCATTCTTTCAGCCACCCCATTTTGTTGCGGAGTCTCCCTTACTGTGAAGTGTCTCTCTATGCCCTCATCCAGACATAGCTGTAGGAAAGGATCTGACTTGTACTCTCCTCCGTTGTCAGAACGGAGGACCTTGACCTTCCTTCCCGTGCTTCTCTCCTGATTAGCCTTCCACTTCACGAACAATTCTAGGACTTCACTTTGTGTCGCATAGTGTACACCCAACAGCGCCTAGAATAGTCATCAATGAACGACACAAAATAGTGGTTACCTCCAATTGATGCAGTCTTTATAGGTCCCCATACATCCGTGTGAACATAGTCAAGAATACCTTCGGTGCAGTGTGAAGCTGTACCAAACTTCACCTTCGTCTTCTTGCCGATGATGCAATGTTCACACAGATCCAATTTGCAGGTCTCTGCACCCTTCAGCAGCCCTTTCCTCACAAGAGCTTGCATTGATTTCTCCCCTGCATGTCCCAGCCTCATGTGCCATAGCCGGGTTAGATCTTCCTTCTGACTGGTAGAAGCTGCCACCTGTCCTGTCACTGTACTACCCTTCAAGTAATACAAGTTGCTCCGGCGATCAGCCTTCAACACCACCATTGAACCCTTTGTCATTTTAAGGACTCCCTCCTTAATAGACACTCCAAGGCCCAATGATTCCAAAGCTCCTACTGAGATCAAGTTCCTCTTCAGCTGAGGTACATATCTCACTTCTTTCAGCTCCCTCACCATCCCATCAAACATCCTGATCGGAATAGTGCCTACACCCTCCATGATGCACGGATGATCATCGCCCATGACGACCGAACATCCCTCCAACTTCTCAAGACTGGTAAACCAATCTCGATTAGGGCATACATGATATGTAGCACCTGTGTCCAGGATCCACTCGTTATCCCCCGAGTAGCCTACGATGGGAGTAGTCACTGAAAAGGAGAACACGGAAGAATCTGAATCTGATCCATCTGCATGTGATTTACCGCTTGCAGTCTTTGTCACTTTTGTCAGATTTGCCTCAGACTTTGATTCCTTCTTCTTCCCCTTGTACTTTGGACAGTCAACCTTCCAGTGCCCAATCTCTTTGCAGAACATGCACTGATTTTTCTTAAGATCCCTGAAGCCCGACCTAGACTTCGATCTTCCTCTCACCTCCTTGCCTTTCCTCGATGAACTCCTGCCCCTTACTTCCAAAGCCTCCGCTGATGAACTAGACCGACCAGAATGTCTTTCATTCTTCCTTGTCTCATAACTCATCAGTGCTGATGACACTTCATCATAAACTAAGGTTTGCCTTCCATTTATGAATGTCATAGTGAATGTCTCATACTCCTCCGGTGGGAGTGAGTTCAGGAGAATGACTGACTTGTCTTCCTCACTTACAGTGACATCCACATTTAGCAAGTCTGTAAGAAGCTTCATATATCGATTGATGTGCTCGTTTACTGTGCTTCCCCTCTGCATCCTGAACTGATACAGCTTACTCTTAAGCTGCAACCTAGACTCCACGCTCTTTGTCAGGTACTTCTTCTCAAGGGTATTCCACAGTTTCTTCGCTGACGTCTCATGTTGTACAAGATATTTGATGTCTTGTGACAAACATGAACGTATCAAGCCACATGCCGACCTGTTCATCTTCGCCCACTCTTCATCAGTGGTAGTGATCTTCTTCTTCTCTAATAGGAGAGTGTCCTCGAGGTTCTGTGCATTCAGTGCATCCATAACCTCACACCTCCACATCCCGAAATTATTAGTTCCATTGAACTTAACAACTTCAATCCTTGAGTGATTCATTGTTTTAACGGAAGTAGTTTCTTCTGCCATTGAGATCTACCTTTGATTCTCTATTTATGCGGAAGAATAACCAAATTGGAATAAATCTTTCCTCAGATAAAAATAGGATTTTTACCTGCCTCTCGAAACCCTAGATCGAGTTTCTCACCGGATCTACTCCAAACACAGATTCAACGAGCCCTCCTTGCGTCCTCCTGAGATCGACACACGATCTCCTCGAACACCAATACCTCTGACCTGAGATCGACACACGATCTCCACCTGATCAGATCTGGAGCCCTTCGAATCCTCAGAATCCCAAGCGTAACCTGGAAGCTCTGATACCACTTGTTGTGCGCGCATACAAATCACAACAACGAACCAAACAGAGAATCCTCAGATCTCCTCGAACAATGAAATCAATCACAACCAAGAAGAGAATTACCCAATCGCAAACAACAGATCTAACGAGGTTCGGCCTGAATGCCTACGTCCTCGGGGCAATCAATGGAGAGATTTATTTATGGAAGATGATTACAATAGCTCTAAGTCTCTTTGAATGCAAGAGTACTCAGAGCAACTACTATTCCCGCAGGTTACAAACCTAGAATCAACATGAGGCTTAAATACCTCAAAAAACGGATCAGCAGATTTTTACCCAGAACCCGTCTGTCGGTCGACCGGACCGGCCGGTCGACCGACCTCCCAATTCTCCAATACCGGTCGACCGGGCCGGTCGACCCAGAAAACCCGAGAGTTGGGTTTTGTCAGTCAAGGGCTTCCGGTCGACCGGGCGGTCGACCCAGAAAACCCGAAAGTTGGGTGTTTGTCAGTCAGAGCCCTGCGGTCGACCGGCCGGTCGACCGCGACCATTCCTGTGCATGCTGTGCACGTCGGTCGACCGGGCCGGTCGACCGACCACTCTGACTTCTGCTGCTGCTGATTTTTCTGCCACTGTCCCTTTGCCTTTCCTGGCGGTCTTCGACGACACTTGGCAAGACACTTGGCATGGCATCACCTTCCTCAATGTAGTCTCTCCTCCAACACATCACAAACCCATGACACCTTGTAATCCAAGCAATAAAGTGGTTACAATATATACAAATTTTCTTTTATTACTCTTTTTCATGTGGGACTAACTTTTCTAATATAAAAAATATGACAAATGAGCTTATCTAAACTACTCTTAAAAGCTAAATCAAATGACGTGCATAATTTTGTTCCCCCTCCTCCCAATTTTTTATACGTGCATGACACGTGCAAAGATAAAAGAAATATTTCTATTTATTAAACAATAAAAAACATATGGTCCCGAAAAAGAGACTACAAATCCCCCCCCCCCCGCCCCCAATTTCTTTTTTTCGCTTGCCTCTCTAATCAGAGTTTCTAATAAGGTTAGTTTTTAATTGATGAGTTTTCATTATAAGTCAATTAGCCCGATTTCTAAACTAATTTAGAGTTCTATTTTAATCTAATTTCAAAACTTCTACTTATATCTGTGCCTCAATTATCATTCACACAATCAACATTGCACAAGGTGAAGGTTGGGTAATCAATTTTGGAATTTAAGGTTTAATTCCTACCAAAATTTCTTGTAAATTATTTTGCTTTGGTGATTTTGAACCCTTTAAATCTAAGGGTTCGAGATAAATTTGGATATCTTGTAGTTTTTTTTTCCCTTTCTGATATGATTATTATTGTCAATAAGATATTGAAGGTGATAATGTTAATTTCATTTCTGTTGAAGTCAATGCTTTCAACTTGGATATTTCGTAAGATTACAAGAGTAGAGAGAGAAAAGAGGAGAATTAAAAAATTAAAATTTTGTTTAGGTTGTAGCTCATGGCTTAGGATTGAGCTGAAAGTGTGATTGCTATCTTTTTATTAAAATATTCGTTTTTGTTTGCTTCTAATTCATTATCTAATTTGTTTTCCAATTTCTTATTTGACCTTTTACCTATTTTTTATGTTCTTCGTTTTTCTTTGTTTCTTTTATTTTTTATTTTTCATTTTTTTTCCAGATTCTATATTTTCTCTTTCTATATTTTTTTGTGTATTTTCAAAGTTTCTTTCTGTTTCTTCTGATACTATTTTACTTTTTTATTTCATTTCCTTTTCAAGATTTATTGTTTATTTTTTCTAATTATTTCTTTTATTTTATTCTGTATTTTCCAAATAGCATGATTATTTTATTTTTTAATTCAAATTATCTTTTCTTTTTTCCAATTATTTCTTCTCATTTTCCTCTATGATTTATATTTTCTTACAAAGCTTTTTATAATATTTATTTGTACTTAAATTTAGATGTACCTATTCAAAACCTTTTATTTTCTTAATTAATGTATTTAAAATTTCTCATCTTTAAAAAAAGTTTCTTTCTTTTATTATAATTTTTCTTCCTTTTATTTTCAGATTTTTTTGTTTTTATTTCTTTATTTCTTTATTTTCTTAAAATTTGCAACAATTTTTTTCAGTTATATTTCCATATTTTCGTTTTTTAACATTTTATTTATATTTCTATTTTTTTTACTTTATTATTTTTCAATTATTTCTCTTTCTTAATTTTTTTTAAAGATTTTGTTGGATATATAATTACAACTATAATGCGGAATAAAACGTCCATGGATCAAGAATCAACCATACATCTCAAGAATCATATATGCAAAATCTTTCATAATAGAAAAAACCCTAATCTATTCATACCTGAGGCCATTAAATGAAGATTGAATGGAGATTGGAGAAGATGTTGAATCCTTCCTCTGGAATCTGCAAACTCTAACTTGCAATGGATCCTCTTTTCTCTGATCCTTTCCTTTCACAAAACTCTCTGTTCTTTTCACAATGGATACGCACGATAAAAATATTCGCGTGAGTTTTGTTTCTTTACAGGAGGAGAAAAGTGGGTCGCACATTTGCAAAAAGACCCCTTGAAAATAAACCTTTCCATCATGGTATCTTTTCTATTTTCAAGTGACCAAATAACTATATAAATGTGACAATTATATGGGCATCCTTTATATCAGTTAATCTTAATAGGAATCCAATGCAAATACCAAGGTTATGTGGGCCACTTTAATATGAGATTAACATTCTCCCACTTGGACCACTAACCGATTAGGTTAAAAACTTTAGAAAAAATAAAATAAAAGAAAAAGACTCATTTTCAAAATCATTTTGACTCCATTGGATTCCATACAGAAAAACCTGACATGTGCACAAATTTAAAAACAACAACTGATAAGCCCAAATATGTAATACTGTAATACTGCAATTAGCTTAGACTATCAATGCGAGTCATAGCGGTTATACAACATCCACGTCATACTCCCTTCTATGTACCACAACATTGATAACCCTTACTAATTGAGTCCATAACCATAATGACCCTGTAATTGTCTTGTAAAGACATTTTCCTGTTTAACATACATCCATACAAAATATGTGTACACACAATTGGATAACAGGAAATAGAGAAACAAACTGTTATTTGTACAACAATGTCAATTACACAAGTACCATATATACATTTACAGATTACCCAAAAGACCCATCCTTACAACATGTTCCTTAAATGTCTTTGGAGGCAATCCTTTAGTCAATGGATCAGCAACCATTAAGGTGGTACTTATACTTTCAATTGACACTTTCTGTTTCTCAACTCTTTCTCTAACCACCAAGTACTTCAGTTCTATGTGCCTAGAACCATTAGAGTACTTACCATTCTTAGAGAAAAATACGGCTGCTGTATTGTCACAATATATCTTCAGCGGCTTGGCAATAGAGTCAACTACACCAAGTGCTGAGATAAAATTCCTCAACCATAGTGCATGATTTGTGGCTTCAAAACAAGCTATAAACTCAGCCTCCATCGTGGAAGAAGCAATAAGAGACTGCTTTACACTCTTCCACGAGATTGCTCCACCTGCTAGCAAGAAAATAAATCCTGAGGTAGACTTCCTGCTATCTGGGCAACCACCAAAATCTGAGTCTGAATAGCCGACCACCTCCAACTGGTCTGATCTACTGTATGTGAGCATATAGTCCTTTGTCCCCTGAAGATACCGCATAACCTTCTTAGCCAACTTCCAGTGCTCCATTCCTGGATTGCTTTGGTATCTTCCCAACATCCCAACTGCATAACTGATATCTGGCCTGGTACAAGTGCTTGCATACATCAAGCTCCCAACAGCTGATGCATACGGAATTTTCTGCATCTGACCCTTTTCTAAGTCATTTCTGGGACACTGGCTACCACTTAATCTGTCACCCTTCTGAATGGGTGCAGGACTGACTGAACACATTTCCATATGGAATCTTTCCAAGACCCGGTTGATATATCCTTTCTGAGACAGTCCTAGCAATCCTCGAGATCTATCCCTGAAGATCTCTATGCCAATAACATAAGCTGCCTCACCCATATCAACCATCATAAAATTCTTGGTAAGATAGCTTTTAGTCTCATACAGCAAACCAAGATCACTACTGGCTAATAAGATGTCATCTACATACAGAACCAGAAAAATAAACTTGCTCCCACTGATCTTTAGATATATACACTGATCAACAGTGTTTTCTGTAAATCCAAAAGAGGTAATGGTATCATTAAACTTTATATACCATTGCCTGGAAGCTTGTTTAAGTCCATATATAGATTTCTTTAATTTACAAGCCAAGTGTTCTTGTTCTTTAATTGCGAACCCTTCAGGTTGCTCCATGTAGATATCCTCATCCAAATCCCCATTTAGAAAGGCGGTTTTCACATCCATCTGATGTAACTCCAAATCATAATGAGCTACAAGTGCCATAATGATTCTAAGAGAATCCTTCTTAGATACTGGAGAGAAGGTCTCTGTATAGTCAATGCCTTCTTTCTGAGTAAAACCTTTGGCCACAAGTCTAGCCTTATATCGTTCGATATTGCCTTTAGAGTCGCGCTTGGTCTTAAAGACCCATTTACACCCGACTTTCTTACAGTTATAAGGCAATTCAACGAGATCCCAGACTTGGTTTTGGTCCATAGATTTTAACTCATCTTTCATAGCATCAACCCATTTACTAGAATCATTGCATTCTATGGCTTGTGAAAACAAAACTGGATCTTTATTTACCCCAATATCATAATCAGATTCCTGTAGATATACCACATAATCATCTGAAATGGCAGATCTTCTTTCCCTTTGAGATCTTCTCAAAGCTGCCGGTTGTGGTGGTTCTACAACATTTTCAATGGGAATATCCTCATGGAGTGGTGAACCAACATTAATTTGTTGTTCTGGAATCTCAACTTGATGATCAAGCTGAGGTACAACAATTTCTCTTGAAGGAAAGGTAATTGGGATATTTACCCTTACAACTTCAAGATCTACTTTTCTTGGTTCATCACTCCCACTAAATTCACCATTCTCTAGGAATCTGGCATTACCAGTTTCAACTATTCTTGTACTATGGTTAGGGCAATAAAATTTGTATCCCTTAGACTTATCTGGATAACCAATGAAATACCCAGATATTATTTTTAAGTCTAATTTCTTTTCTTGTGGGTTATATATTCTGGCCTCTGCTGGACAACCCCAGACATGTAAATGTCTTAAACTGGGTTTCCTACCAGTCCACAGCTCGAAGGGAGTTGTTGGGACTGCCTTACTAGGAACCCTGTTTAAGATATACATAGCAGTCTTTAAGGCCTCACTCCACAATGAATTGGGTACTTTAGAGAAGCTCATCATGCTCCTAACCATATCCATAAGAGTTCGGTTTCGCCTTTCAGCAACACCGTTCTGCTGAGGCGTACCAGGCATTGTGTATTGAGCACAAATGCCACGCTTTTCTAGGAATTTGGCAAATGGGCCAGGATGTTGTCCTGACTCATCATATCTACCATAATATTCACCACCTCTATCTGATCTTATGATTTTAACCTTTCTATCTAACTGTCTCTCGACTTCTGTAATGAACACCTCAAGGATGTCAACAGCCTGAGACTTTTCATTAATTAGATAAACATAACCATACCGTGATAGATCATCTATAAAGGTAATGAAATATCTCTCTCCAGTAATACATGGAATGGAAAGAGGTCCACAAATATCTGTATGAATTATTTCAAGGAGGTCTTTACTTCTTGTGGCACCTTTCTTAGTGTGTTTAGTTTGTTTTCCTTTTATACAATCTACACACACATCAAATCAGTGAAGTCTAGGTCATCCAAAATCCCAGTCTTCACTAATCTTATTATTCTATCCCTGGAGATATGCCCCAGTCTCCTATGCCACAAGATAGAGGATTTTTCATTTATTAAGCCACGTTTTATACCAACATTCGAATGCAGAGACAATAAAGATTGTGCAAACTCATCATTCAATGAAATTTTATATAATCCATCACATAAAATTCCATGCCCAACCGGCATTGAATTATACATTAAAGAGAGTTTTCCACAACTAAATAAAACAGAATATCCAAAAACATCTAATTTGGATACAGACATTAAGTTCCTGGAAATTGAAGGTACATAAAAAGTATCCTCAAGATTCATCTGATGACCTGTCTCCAAAAGTAGTCGATAAGTACCAACATATTCGACCTCCACTTTCAGACGGTTCCCCATAAAGATGAATCTCTCACTTTCCTTCGGTTTCCGGGTTGTAAGGAATCCCTGCATTGAATTAGTTATGTGAGTTGTGGCTCCAGAATCAATCCACCAAGTGTTAGAAGGAACTTCAGCAAGATTTGATTCATAACATACAAAAGAAAGATTTGTACCTTTCTTTTCGAACCAAGTTTTCCTCTTGTTGCAGTCCTTCTTCACATGTCCCTTTCTGCCACAGAAGTAGCATTTGACAGTGAAAGCTTTTCTATGACCTTGGCTACTTTCCCCATGGTCATTTCCTTTCTTTGATGGAAATTTCTTACCTCTACCATATTTACTTTTCTTATGGATACCCCCTTGAGTTACTGCCAACACTGAGTGCTGTCCTTCTTGCCTCAGTCTCACCTCCTCTTGAACACACATACTAGTTAGCTCATTCAAGTTCCACTTATCCTTATGAGTATTGTAGTGGATCTTGAATGGCCCAAACTGTGAAGGAAGTGAGTTGAGGATGAATTGAACCAAGAAGGACTCATCAACCTTCATACCCAGTGATCCTAGCTTAGCAGCCTTGTCAGACATGTTCAGAATGTGTTGCTGAACTCCTCTATTACCATCATATTTCATGGTGGTAAGTTCAGCCATTAAGGTACCAGCTAATGACTTATCTGCTGACTTAAATCGGTCCTTTACTGCAGACAAAAGTTCCGATGCACTAGTAGTATGTGGGAGAGAAGTCTTGATGTTATTAGCTATGGTCATCTTTATGAACATTAGACTGAGCCTATTAGACCTCTCCCAAGCTTTGGCATGGCTGACCTGTTCTGCTGTACTCTCAGCAGTTACTTCATCAGGTTTGTCAACTATTAAGGCCATGTCTAGGTCTAGGACACCCAGTGTAAACTGAACATGTTCATACCACTCTGAGAAGTTTGTACCATCCAAGGCCGGAATGCTAGTGGCATGTGTGTGAAGAGAAGTGGGGACGTTCACTGAAACATAATAGGACATAGCTCACATTAGGCCACGAATCAATACAATAACTTTAAATTTAATTAAGATGAACTATTGATATCACTCAGATTTCTCCTTTGGGCGAAACCTAAGCATATCTAGTGTTCACTCTTTAGGTGAGAACTTTTATCACCTACGTAGGTCTAATATAATTTATGCCAACTTAGATAGTAAGTCATGTTACCTTTGGGTATTCACTTCTACACCACTAGGTTGCATAAATTACACTATCCTACCCCGGTTCATAATTATTCGAAAGGGACTTTCCTTTGGGCCAGTCCCAATCTCCTAACTAGAACCGCCACCGAGAATATTATTGCCTTTAATGTCTACCTCATTAACATGTCTTTTATGTAGTTGTATATTCATAAGGTTTACTAACCTAGGTCACTTTGGCAACTACTAAATCAATAAGCCTTATGAATACAAACTAACCAATAATATTCTCTAATTCTATTATTTGTGTAATGCCATAATACTACAATACATTACTTGACCAAACATCAATCAATATTAACACAATAGCTTAAATGTGTTAACAATCATTAAGGATTGAATTAAGCAACAATTAGTCGACTACATAGTATTATTAGTCGACTTGGGTCAAGTCAAGTCGACTACAGGTTTAGGTCTAGTCGACTAGGGCAAACAAGGATTAGTCGACTATACCTACATGACTAGTCGACTACACATTTTATCAGTCGACTAGGCCAAAATTACAAGTCGACTAGAAACTTATCAGTCGACTACAAATATTATTAGTCGACTCCTGTTAGAATCCAAACTCTCGGTTAAATATTAGTCGACTTGGCCAAAAGGTTAGTCGACTATACACTTTACTAGTCGACTAATCAAAAACCCAAGTCGACTCCTGTTAGAAACAGAGAGTCGGGTAACTATCGGGATGGACTATTAGTCGACTAATCAATCCCTATAGTCGACTAATAGCCCACGATCAAGTTACCGAACAGCAGTTCCAGATTATGCCCGAATCCCAAAAATTATGGAAAAATCGGGAAAAATTAGGGAAAATTAGGGTTTCTAAAATCCTAAATTTGATCCTTATTAATTGCATAATTAGAGGAATGTATATATGATTTTAGGGTTTCCAAGAATCCTCTTCAATTCTACAATTAAAGATCAAAATCTGGATTTCATGAATTGTTAATTAAAAACCCTAACTTTTCATAATTCCTAAATCCAAGATGTATTGATTCTTTAATCATGGCTCTGATACCAAATGTTGGATATATAATTACAACTATAATGCGGAATAAAACGTCCATGGATCAAGAATCAACCATACATCTCAAGAATCATATATGCAAAATCTTTCATAATAGAAAAAACCCTAATCTATTCATACCTGAGGCCATTAAATGAAGATTGAATGGAGATTGGAGAAGATGTTGAATCCTTCCTCTGGAATCTGCAAACTCTAACTTGCAATGGATCCTCTTTTCTCTGATCCTTTCCTTTCACAAAACTCTCTGTTCTTTTCACGATGGATACGCACGATAAAAATATTCGCGTGAGTTTTGTTTCTTTACAGGAGGAGAAAAGTGGGTCGCACATTTGCAAAAAGACCCCTTGAAAATAAACCTTTCCATCATGGTATCTTTTCTATTTTCAAGTGACCAAATAACTATATAAATGTGACAATTATATGGGCATCCTTTATATCAGTTAATCTTAATAGGAATCCAATGCAAATACCAAGGTTATGTGGGCCACTTTAATATGAGATTAACAGATTTTTCTTCCTTCATAAGTTCTTTGTTTTTCTTTTATTTTAGTTCTGACTTCCTTTCTTTTATATATATATTTTTGTTACATTCTGTTATTTTTTTCTCCATATTTGTGTTATTTAAGATTCGATACTAATTATTTTTATTTTTATTCCTTTTTGGTAAATTGTTTTTTCAATTAATTTATTATTTTTGCATTCATTTTTTATTTTTTATCCTTTTTTATTTTTATTTAAATTCTATCTTTTCCCTGATTTTTTTGGTTTTTTATTTTTCTTTGTTTGTTTATTTCTTTCTTGTTTCTTTTTTTTGTTTTATTATACTTTTTTAATCTTTATTTTCTTTAATAGAATTTTGTAGGTTTTTTTGTTTTTTATTATTTCGATTAATTTATTTTTCTTCCATAATTTTTCATTATTTATTGTTATAATTAATTAATGAATGTACAATTGTTTTGTTTTATTCATTTTGTCCAAATTTTCTTTATTTTGGTTTTTCACTTTTTCTCCAAATATTTTTTATTTTTGTGTTATTATCTTATTTACAATTATTTTTTTGTTTTCTTTTCTTTCAAGAAGTTTCATTCCTTTACTCGAGTTTCTTCATATTATTTCTATTCATATTTTTTCTTTTGTGCTTTTGATAGTTTTTAATTTTCTCACTTATTTCAATTTTTTTTCCTTTTCTTGATTTTCCTTTCCATTTTATCGTATTATTTATTATTTTTCTGATTCTTTCCTTTTTTTCTTCTGATTTTATCTTCACAATTTTTATTTATTTTTCTCTTCACAATTTTTATTTAATTTTCTGTTATAAATTTGTTTTCTTTTGTCTTGAATAGTTTTCTTTTTTTAGATGTTTTTCTTCTTCTGTTTTTATCTGTAACTGAATAGATCTCTGAGAAAAAAGTAAAATAAAAGGAAAAGAAAAGAATAAATTAGAAACAATAAAATTAAAAATATCATGATAAAAAGTCAAAGAAGGAATTAAAAAAAGGTAGGATAGAAAATAAAAAAAATGGAAGAGAAAGAAAACAAAGAAAATCAAAAGAAAATGAAAAAAAAAACATAGAAAGAAAACAAAATCAAGTAAAAGAAACAAACAAAAATAAAAAAAATTGGATTAAAATTCAAACTAAAATTTTAAAATGTGGAATAGTATTGGCAAAGAGAAAGAAGAAAAAGAAACAAAAGATGAAGAAATAAGATAGTAAAAGGAGAAGAAAAGAAAAATATAAAAAGAAAAATATTATGAAGAATGAACCATTAATGAAAGAAAAAACAGGAAATTTAAACTGTAGGAGCCCAATTTATGGAAAAAAATAACAATATTAAAAATGGAACTGAAAAAAATAATGAAATGAATGAACAAAAATGGAGAATATTGAAAGGATAATATAATTAGTAAAAAAAAAAAACAGTGAAAAAAATTAAGATTAGTGGCGAAAAAGAGAAAGGAGTATAAGAATAAAAAATAGATTTTGAAAAATTTACAAACTATCTGTAGAAAACAATAGAACAATTTACAAATATATACTATATTTAAATATTATTTTTACTCTATATCGCTATTGTTTCAAATCTATTCATATATTTGGAAGATATGATAAAAACATAGTTCTAAGATTAAGCAAGCAACACGGGCGTTACAAGTGCACTTTCCGAGTTTCAATTAAGTTCAATGCTTTAAAAAATTACAACAAAATATTTGACAGAGGAGTTAGCATTTTTCCAGTGACATCTTTATAGATGGCTTAACCATGCTATTTATCAAATTGAGGGAGATGGAAATGATTTGGAAAATCAAAACACTATAGACAATTAGGGTATTTGGAGTTGCTATACCCTTTTAGTTTTGGGGCATTTCGCTCTAACCCCCTATGTCAAATCGTCATTAGGAAAAAACTCAACATTATAAATTTATTCGCTCTAGCCATCTCTTTTTTTAAATCAATCACGTGCGCCCACGTATCAAATGTGGAAGCACTCCTCAACGGCGAAAGTCAAAAATGCCCTGCAATAATCGCTTCGAAAAAACGGATCACTTCAAAAATGCAGACTGCTAGTATATAGAGGGCTACGACCATAATCACAATCCTCACATAAAAAATCCTATTTCTGAGGACTGCAATCATGATCGTAGTTCTCATAAAAATGCCTATTTCTGAGGATTGCGACCATAATCGTAGTCCTCACAAAATGTCCTATTTCTAAGGACTGCGACCATGATCACAGTTCTCTTTATACATGTTTCTGAGTTTTTATAGGATTACAACCACGATCGTAGTCCTCTTTATTAGTGCATGTTTATGAGTTTTATATAGGACTGCGAGTCGCAGTCCTCTTTAATCGCAATCCTCACAAAAATGCCTTATTTTTTAGTTTTTATTAGAACTGCGATCATGATCGCAATCCTCACAAAAGCATAATTTTTCAGCCTATATAAAGATTGCGATAATGATCGCAATCCTCACAAAATACCCTAATTTTCAATTAATGATCACAATCTTCTAATAAAAAACTCGCAGTTCTCACAAAGAACGGTGATCATGAGTCGCAGTCCTCATATTAGCATCACCATTATCAGCAGATACCCCGTTCACTGACATCGAATGATCCCCAATATTTTCAGATCTAAATACCACATCGATCACAAAACTCAAACAAATCTCATCGTGAGCACGAACAAAGGCTGCAAAATGTCATCGCAAAAAATTTTCGTTCGGGGGCTCCGCCCCCTCAGACCCCCGGGAGGGGGATCCCCGCCCCTTTCCAACCCTATGGTGATCTAATCATGCAGGTTGACCCGCGAATTACTCTGCGTCGAGGTCAAAGTTGAGGGGAGAGTAACGTCGGGAGTGATGGGGAAGAGTAAAAGAGAAAATAAAAATATATAAAAAAGTGATGGTTAGGAGTGGAATCAGTTTTTGTTGACGTGGAAGAGGCTATAGCGAAGCTGAGTTTTTTTTTCTAATTATGAAGCAAAGTAGGTGACTGTAGCAAAATTTTTCTTTAGTTAGAAAATCACATTAAAATACAATTAAATATTGATGGAATATGTCATACTTCATGTAGACAGTACTAGAATCACATGTGTGTGTGTTTGGTTTTGCTTTTTAAAAAGAAATTTAGATGTTTGATAATTACTTAAAAAAGATTTTTAGGAAAAAAACCAAAACAAAAAAAAACTGAAAATCTGGCTTCTCAATCACATAAGCTGAAAACTTATCTCTTTCTTTTTTCTTCTTATCTTCTCACATGCAGGATCTCCCACGTAATATGATATCTAATAGAATTTTCCTCTCTATTTCTCATGGGATAGATTATGAATCTTATCTAAATTTTCTCTCTTACATGTTCATATTTATCATAGTCTTCTCTAATAAATTTATTTAAATATTCATATTTTTTATAAGCACTTAAAAATTTAAAATGACGAAACATCTTAATTATTCAAAATTTTATTTTAAAAAAGCTCTTTTGGATAAGTTTTTCATAAAGAAAACTTATTTGTAAATAGAAGTAATACAAAACACACTCTTAACAGTTTCTGAATAAGTTATCTCAATTTCTTATGTTTTTTTTTAATTTGACTTTTTGAGGATGGTTTAATTATCTTATCTGTGTGTTATATAATTGTCTTTAATGGGTTAAGAAAGGGATAAACTCTTTTATCTCGCCGTTTAACTCTTTGTTTGACACCAATTATGCTTTGTTTCACTCATTGTCAAAATGAAAACTAATTCGATGTTTTTTATTTCACTTGGGAAAAGGTGTTTAATTTTATAATTTAGTTAATCCATTTTGAATCAAAGAAGACTAAGTTATCTAACTTTTAGGTTTCTTAATTGTTTTTTTCCAAATGAGATATATTATATTGTTCTTGTGTTCTAGTTAGTGTTTGGAAGGGGAGAAATCTCAGCCTTTTGTATCATCTTTTGTGCATGTTTGGCAAGTTAAAGACGGTCTAAGTACTCTTTTTAACTCCATAGGTATATTTTTATGGTGTTTGACAGTTTAAGAAATTAAAGAAGGTTACCTCTTCTTAACTTTTTACTTGACCCATTGCTAAACAAAATCATTTTTGATCGAGCTTAAGTTAATTAATTACTGTATCTGCCATAGCCCACAGTCTATCTCCAAAATCTAAAACCACCAAATATATAAAGAGAAAGCAACATCCCAAAAGCCACTTCCAATAAAAGCCTCCCCCAAGAAGTCTCTCTTGCTATTCTTATCATCATCTCCTCCCACCACCCCCCACCAACCAACCAAAGAAAAAAAAGAAAAAGAAAAAGAAAACCCAAAATTGATCACCATCACCATGGCCATTTGATCACGAACGTTTTCTCGTGGCAATCCATATCTATAGGGCTGTCACCTTCAGACATCTCTCTATATATTGACCTAATTTGTGAGTGCAAGTAGAGAGACTTGAAAGGTGGCCGATCCAAGGCATGGGAAGAGGTCTCTTCCTTCTCGTGATGAGCAGGAAATTAATGAAGCAGATCAAGACCACCAAAGCTTCTCATTCTACTCCTCCTCCTCCCGTGCCGATCAAGACCTCTCGGCGCTTGTCTCGGCCCTCTCCCATGTAATCGGCACGAGCCCACAAAGAGGTGGAGGTGAACAAGGAAGAAGAGATACCGCGATAGCTGTTTCGAGCTCAAATACAATGGAGAATGAGCCTCAAGAAGAGCATGGTATATTATACTTATAACTGTGGTAATTAGTTTTGCCTAATTTATGGATGTGATTATATTCAATTATTAGGGTTCGCTTCTTGTTCAACATTGCCTTCCCATTTTGATGGTCAGTCAAGCATTTTGCACATATTATTGGCAGATGGGGGACCATACCTGCCATTTTTTGAATATATCTAGGTTCAAACCCTAGATTTATCTCAGTAATTTAGTAACTTCTCTTCTTCTTTATATGCAGTTGGAACTTTCGTATTTTCAACATATAAATATCTTGACTTCAGCTGCTTATATTTTTAGGGTTTGATTTTTTTTTTTCATTATTTTGATTTTAAAGATTCAGTTCTTGTTTCTTCCTTTGACAGCAAATCAAGATCAGAAACAAGATTATCAAAAGATTAGTTATTTGTTAACCCTTGACTTATCTTATTTCACTGGATTTTATTGTAGATATTAATCCTTTCTTAAGTTCCAGAAGTGATCATTTTGTATTACTGTATACTTGATCTAGGGTTCAATTCTTGTTGGTTTAAAATTCCCATAGTTTCATTAGTTGGTTTGGTGGATTTTTTTGGGAACATTTTGTGGATTTTTTACTTATACTTTTATTGTTCGAGAAAGCTATCTTATATAAGATTATTAGGGTTTTATCATTTGTTTGCTATTAATATTCTCATAACTAGTTTTAATTTCCTTCTAGTGACATGAAATATTTTCATCTCTTAAAGTTCTAGATTATCTTTATAAAACTTGGTGACAATCTATCTGTTTCTTTCATTTATTTTTTAAATCTTAAGAATATCAAGAAACGTGTGTATCCTTCTTGTTGGACCGGCCTTTTTCTCTTACTACACGAGTTCTCACTCATAGCCTATGGTCATCATAACCAAACATTGGTCTTCGTTTGGTGTTGTAATTTATGTGTATATATTGACTTTTATTTCTTAGCTAGAACCAACAAGTTTTCATCAATTGGAATCAAAGACTATTTTTTTTTCCAATTTTTTTTCACCACATTTTAGTACCTTAATAATAATGGGAATTTCATGTTTCTTTCTTTCCTTTCCATTTGCTTGAGGTGTCTAGAAAAATCTAGAAAAGTATAGGTATACATTTTCCTTATTACAGTTTGCATCAGCCTTGGGTTTTTTCTCTCTAATTAACTCAACTGCCAACGTGATTCACCGGCGACCTCCGGAGAGCAAATCCGGGGTCTGGTGTGGGCAATGGTTTAAGGGAGAAGAGATGTTCGCGAGGCGGTGTTCGAAAACCATGGAGAGCATTATGCTCTAACTGATCCAGGCCAAACGGTTGGACAAACCCCGGGGTACTTGCATCAGCCTCAGATGTATGGCACAATCTCTATGATTATCATCTCCCAGTCTGGTCTTGGTGTTTCAATTTAATTACTTAATTATTGACCTTTATTGAGGAATCAAAGTTTTTTTTTTCTCTTTTTCCGGAAGGAAAAAAATATTGGCTCCCTAGCTAGCAATATATAAGTTGCTCCGGTATATTTTGAATGAAGGAAGCCAAGGACGGAAGCACTACAGAGGAGTGAGGCAGAGGCCATGGGGCAAATGGGCCGCCGAGATCCGGGACCCGCAGAAGGCTGCCCGCGTGTGGCTGGGCACCTTCGACACGGCCGAGGACGCTGCCCGTGCCTACGACAGGGCTGCCCTAAGGTTCAAGGGCACCAAGGCCAAGCTCAACTTCCCTCAACGTGTCCAAGAGCACACCAGCGCTCTCGTCCTCCCACCAATGTCGACGACAACAACAACGACAAATACAACGATAACGGTGACTCCTCAGCCGTCCGTCGCCGCCCCGCAACCGCCATCTTCGTACCCCGACCTCCTCCAGTACGCTCAGATTCTGCAGAGTGGTGATGATCAAGACTTGCACAGCATGTTCAGTTCTGAGTTCTGGGGGTCTTCTTCCTCTTCTTCATCTAGCTTTAGGCCTAAAGGAGAGGATTAAGTCAGTAGAACTAGTATAGGCTTAATGAGTTGAGTAGTTAATAATTAGATGTTTATGGTTGTAACTATGTGGGTGGAAGAGTTTGTGTTCATAATATTATATAGTTGAAGGCATATTTAGAGGTGATCATATATATATGGGCTGCATATGGAAAACAATTTCAAGGAAAAAGGTGCAGGGAAAAACCTTTTTCCATGTGACAAATTGTTTGGTGGAACTATATTTATCATACAAAGGAGAATATGTGCTCCGTTTATATTATTCTCTCCCTCTCGCATGGTGATGGTGTGGCAAGTCTAGCTATATAATAATATTTCAATGTATAAAAGTAATATCAGATAATGTTTACACTTTACTCTTAAACTTTTGAAAGTTCATAAATAAAATTTATTTTAAGTTTCTTTCATTTTGTACGTGGAAAATTCAGTTTATTGTGACTTTAATATTGAAATCCATACTACCAATTATGCTAAGAAAAATTTTACTCCAGCCAATTACTTTCATAATTTTTTTCGCTAAAGTTTCATCCATGTCAGCATAAACTGATTCCTCTCAACCATCACTTCTTTATATATTTTTATTTTCTCTTTTACCCTTCCTCATCACCCCTGACTCTGTTCTCTCTTCAACCTTGATCCCGATTCACAGTAATTCGCAGATCGACCTGAAAAGCATTATAGATAATTCAATGTGAGTGGACGAGGGTCTACTGATGATGGCGATGTTGATATAAGGATTGCGACTTATGATCACAGTTTTCTGTGACTTAGAAATATGGCTTTTTGTGAGGACTGCGATTATGATCGCAAACCTCACAAAAACTGAAAAATAGGGCACTTTTTGAGGACTGTGACCATGATTGCAATCCTTTTTTAGCACTGCAATCATGGTCTCAGTCCTAATAAAGACTCATATATAGGACATTTTTGTGAGTACTGTGATCATGGTCGTAGTCCTAATAAAGAGAACTGTGATCATGGTCGCAATCCTATAAAGACTAAAAAACATGACATTTTTGTGAAAATTGTGGTTATTGTCGCATTATCATAAAAAGTGCATTTTGCGAGGATTACGATCATGATCGCAGTCCTCATAAATAGGGCTACGATTATTTTGTGAGGATCACAGTTCTCAGAAATAAGGTATTTTTGTGAGAACTATGCTCATAGTCGCAGTCCTCAGAAATAGGGTATTTTCGAAGCGGTTCTTTTTTTTTTTTGAAGCGATTACTTAGGGGCATTTTCATCTTTCGTCGCTGATGAGCGCTTCAACTCGTGACACGTGGGCACAAATCTTTCTTTTAAAAAAGAGGTGGCTGAAGTATGCGGGGAGTTTTTTTTTTTAATTACAGTTTGTTTTAGATGGCTGAAACGAAATTCCCATTATGCTAAAGCTATCAATTGATATCAAGCTTAGACTACAAACATGGATCTTTTTTTTTGGGATTAAATATGGCAGATCTGTACAATCTTATATTCATATATCTAGAATTGGATTACACATAAATCTAAAAGTGTACTTGGGTTTCTTTTTTTTTCTTTTTTCTTTTTTTAAGAAATCTATGAGTACTCTTAAAAGCATCCCTTTTTTACCTCCTACAAGGAGAAATTGGATATTAAGGTTTAATCTTTTAAAATATTTAAAATTCCTTGTAAATCTGTCAAATATATCTATTTTAGGGAAAGAAAATCTATTAAGATATATTTTTATTCAATTCTTAGATATGTACCTATCTTTCTAAATACTGGATTATCTTTCCTCATCATTTTGGAAATATGACTACTATTAGAACTAAAGAAGACACATCTGGAAATACTGTTATGAAATTATCTCAAATAAACAATTTAAATAAAAATAAAAGCTACATACCATCTCTAATTTATATTTGATCAATAATCCTATTGAAATAATATATACAAATATATGAAATATATCCAAGCCTAATGACACTCAAAACTTAAGAAAATCTAACTAAATCTTTTCTTGTTCTAATAAACATTCACCCTATTCAAATTATGATTTTAGTGTGTTAAAAGAAAACCTGACAAATTAGAATCTCAGCGTATTTAAAGTTAAATTAAATTTTCAAAAGCACATTATTTACTTCTCAATATTTGAAGTTCTTTATTTTCATTTCTAAAAAAGATTTGAATATTTATATGTTAAGAAAGTTTTGAATATTAATATTTGCAGCTTGTGTGTCTTCCAGCTCTTTCTTCTTCCTTCTCTTTTCATTATCTTTTCTCCCCTCCCTTTTTAGCAAAACAAAACAAGCCCCACTTACCCTTTATACAAACTAGAATCTCAAAACAAGCCTACAAGAGGGAATTTTCTAATATATATTACCTATTTTATTACAAATTAAGTAAGGCAGCACATTCTCAAATTAATTATATTATCACAAATTGGAAGGGATAGAGAGCCAAAAGAAACTGAAAAAGGAGCGAAAAAGAAGAAGAAAAGCATCAAATACGCATATATGCGGATTATGATTCCAAAGGGAAGAAGGTCAGCATGAAATGGGACCCACTATATAAATTTACATCTACACTTATATATCAAACCCCAAAAAAGCTCTAAACTCAAAGGAAAATATAATTGGAAAGTTTGATGTGCCGTTTCCGAAAATTACTTTTCAGCTATTATAAATGCGTAGGGGTCCGGTTTGTATGCGTAGTTGATTGATTTCATCGATTTCCATACGAATGCTTTGATGATTAGTTACTGCTTTTATTTTTGTACTTTTAGTGTGCTTGAGTTGGGCAAGCTCAGTTTGGCAACAGATGTTCGTGAGATTGAGTTTTCATTCAAGAAGCTTGTTTGTTTGGCTGCAAGTAACCGCAAATTATAAATCGTAAATTAAAAAAAAAAGTCACTGTATTAGTGAGAAATATATATTGTATTTTACAGCATTTAATTGATAGCGTAAAATTGTAAGTGAGAAAGATTATTATGTTTTACGGTATTTGGTTAGTAATGTAAAAATGTAAGTAGAAAGTTGACCACAAAATTAACTACAGCAGTGATTTAAAAATTATTTTACTTTCATTAAATTAAATCTACTATTAAAAATTAAAATTTATAATATATATGTTATTCATATATAAGTTATTAAAAAATTATTAATAAAATAAATATTAAATATATTAAATATGTAAAACATTAAATATTAAAGATAATAAGTATTACAATAAAAAACTAGAAACTAAAGCATAATAGAATATTAATATAGTATATTAAAATTAAAGAATACTACAATATTATATTTTTATTATAGTATAATTTTGGTATAAAATACTATTATTAATAATAAAATATTTATAATATTAATATTAATAATTTATTATTAAAATTAAATAAAATATTAAGAATACTATAAAATATAAAAATTAAAAAATTTAAAAAAAAATAAAATATTAGTAAATTTGGTAAAAATATTAGTAAAATACAGTAATAAAGTTAAACAAAATTATTAGAATAATAAAAAATATTACTCAACATATTAAAATAAAATATTAATAAAAATATAATAAAATATCATAAAAAGAATTAAAGTACTAGTAAAATATTAGTAAAATTAATAAAATTTGTGTAAAAAATTAATAAAACAAAACATTATTAAAATATTAGGAATACTCTATTAGTATACTATTATATAATTAATAAATATAATAATATTACTACAATATTATTAAAATAAAATATTAATATTAATATAATGAAAAAAACTAACCAAAAAATTATCTTTTTGAAAATTTACCAATATTCAACATTAGTAAATAAAATATTGATAAAATATTAAGTAATAACTATTTTGTGATTTTTTCTCATTTTTAAAAATTATTATTAATTAACCAATTTAACAAATTAAATAATCAAAATTTTACAAATGCAAGTGAGTTTTACAACCCACTTGAAAGTGGGATATGAGGTCCGCATGATTTTACAAATTGACTTTAATTTGCATGCAAGCAAGCAAAAGAATTTGTACAAGTTGCAAAATATTTTACAACTTGTAATTTTGCAAGCCAAACCAAACAACCCCTAAGTTAAAATGAAACTGAGTTTGATACAAAACTCAATTTCTAGTACCTCATCGAGAATAGAGTTTCTCATACCCCAACTTCCTGAAATTTGACACCGCCAAACCCTAGTTTTCCAAACTCAATTTTGGTTATCAACAAGACTCAGTTTTAGTTTGGGTAACTATGTTTTGAGTCTTGAACGCTCGCAGATCTTTATTGAACTCAAGTTGGATCAATCATTGAGACCTTGGAAAGTAAAAGCTTTCCCAGATATCTCATCCATTAACGCGTCCGGATGTAGCTCATGTAGTTCGTGCGGTGAGCTGATTTGTTCATGCATCTACCTCAATTCATTCAGCTTCTCACTAGGATTCTTCGTTGTATATATATATTTTTTCTTTTTGTTACTAGTAAAGACCAACTGTTTGGTTGTCGTAACTGGCCGTAATTCGTAGTTGTAATTGATAAAGTCTTTTACAATTGTAAATGAGTTACATATATGTAAATTTTACGGTGTTTGGTTGGTAATATAAAATTGTAAAGTGGGAAAGTGTATTGTACTTTATGGTGTTTGGTTGTCGTAATGTATAAGTCGTAAGTGAAAAAATTGACCACAAAATTAATTATTGGTGATTTTAAAAGTTTTAATACTGCAAATAAATATTAAAAAAGTTAAATATTAAAAAATTTAATATTAATATAAAAAAATATTACAAATTTGTATGACCACAAAATTAACTGTAACTGGGCTGTAAGTGAGTGGTAACTGGGTTGCAAGTGAGTGTTAGTTGAGTTACGTAAGTCTTTTACGAATTACGGTCCAAACAGACGCCGAAGTTGTAACTGGGTAGTAAGTCATTTACGAATTATGGAGTTTTACGCGAAACAAACGGCCCCTAAATGTAAACAGCACATATGATATGGGTTCAGAAACCATTTATGTGGAGAATCTAATTGTTGAGTAGGCACCGTTTGAGCCAGATTAGTTCTTGTACCAACAAGATGCATCTATCGTCAAACTGTTTCGAGTTTAAATAAACAAGATTAAAGCATAATTTTTTTTTTGAGAGAGAAATGGATGAGATCAGTTAGATCTCAGCCACCCAAAACATATAATTAAGTTATGATATGAGTACAACCGATAACAAAATAAAAGGCAATATGCAAACTGCCTTACCCACCAAAAAGAGAAGCAAAGGAAACAGCTTGACAGTCAGCTAACCACATCAACCACAAATGACTACAGCTGTGTATCAAAACACCCCCCTTTTGCAAGGCACTGAGCATCAAAGCATGCTTCCTTCAGCCAGCAACTGAGTGTCCAGAGTCTGCAGCAGTCTCCTTCTTGCATCTTTTTTGCATTTCCCGTCCAGAACAGAACATATGAATTAATTTCTTGTAATAAACACAGAGAGCTACACTTTTTTCCGTAAAGACTCTTCCATGCCTCTCTTTCCAAATCCCCAACAAACAATCATAATAATAATAATATCCCAATTGACTCCCTGCTTAGTGCTATTCTTCTTTCTCCAATGAGTCCATGGAAGTGGCAGGAGTGAATATTAGCACCCATCAAATTGATAAACGCTCCCACCCAATATTACGAAATATCATTCATTTTTTGGACAAATTTAACTACCGAGGATAAGTCTAAAATACACTCTCCCTCTTCCTCCTCCTTCCACGGTGAGCAGGGATGGCTAGGGGATGAGGGCGGTGGAAGGAGGAGGAAGGAGGAGAGGAGAGGAGAAAGAGGGAAATGATGTTTTTGGTAATTTTAGGAAAAAAAATTAGGGAATGTCTTTATCAATTTGGTAGATGTATTAATCAGATGGGGTGCCTAACATTTTGATGGGTGCTAATATCCGCTCCTGATAGCGGCAGAGTCATGATTTCAAAGACGGAGACACAAAATATTCTCTATTCCAGAATAAAGCTTAGATCCTGACTCCTCATTCTCATCAGCATTTGATCGAGCAGATGGGGGCTCCACCGAGGCTTGCAGGCGTAGAAACAAGACGATGAAAGAATTTAAATACGAAGACGCTAACGAAAAGCTCCACCACTCGGATATAAAAGTTCCACCACTTGCCTCTCCTTCTCATGCGAGGAGGAGAGGGAGATGGGGGGTATAGTTCAGTGCCGCTGGTACTTTTTGGGTGGGGCCGGGCGGCACATGCAAATCTTCCCTGGCATTTCCATAAAGTAGTCACATATTTAGACCAAAACTTATGCTTCAACTTATGACACCAAAACCTTCATAAACCTTTCACACAGGAGCATCTTAAGAACAGATGATCTGCATTCTCCTCCTCCTATTCAAGCACAAATTATTTCTGGCTTTTCCATGAACCCCAAAGGTTGTAGCATATGACAACCTTTTTGAGAGATGACTAGGGGGATTTCCTTGTGTGCTCGGAAAGCTTCTAGCGGATGCTTGATGTAGAAAGAGATCACCAAGAAGCAGAAGCAAAACCATCAAAATAATCTGACATGTACAAATCTATTTTCTGGCCTATCAACATGCTCTTTTTGAAAGTTAGGAGTTTACAGTATGCTTCATGACTGTCGACAGAATCCTTCAGCTGTTGACAATCCTATTGTGTATATGCGTATCTGATTCTAATTAGGAGTTTGTTTTCGGGTCCGTTTTGGATTTTTTATTTTTAGTTTCTTAGTTAGATTAATACTCTTCTTTATTTGTCTATGTAAGGCTTTTGTATCTTTGTAATTGGAATAAATCAAATTTTGCTTAAATAAATTTTAAGTTTTCCTCTTCAAATTTGCTCGTGGATTCGAGTTGTTATATTTTACTCGTGGATTTGAGTGATGTGCTCGTGGATTCGAGTACATCCCTATCTGAAAGATCCTTTTAGAGTTCGTTGACGTTAGAATGAGATCTAACTGGCGTCATTCTTCCTAGTCTGCGTCAAGTGACATCAGACCTTTGACAAATTTTCGATGATGGTAGGAGATGGCATAAATTACAAAGCATGTCCGCAAAGAGGGGCACTATTGAAGAGAGGGTAAGCGCTATTGAAACAACCTTAGATATTGTGGTCCAAAAACTCAAGAAGCAATCCCTTAAGATCGATGATCGAGGTCTACTGATGGAACACACTGAAGCGGAAGAGATTATTCATCAGGTAATCCTCATTCACAACTTTCACCACACCAACCACCACTGCATCAAACCCTACAACATCAACCACCACCATACCAACCACCATCAAATCAATCTCTACCATATCAACTTTCACCATATCAGCCACGACAACCATCACCACCACCAAGATATCCTCTACGGAATTTTCAATATGAAGATATTTCCAACGAGGAAGAATTGAACAACACCTTCCTTTAAGAAGATGTCTTCGAAGAGGAGGCTTACGATGGAAGGATGGCCTACGAGCGAGTGACGGATGGCCAATCCTAATCTTAACAAGAGATGGGGATTTCTTTTCCTAATCATAATAGGAGAAGAGGAGACTCAAATCCTAATAAATATAGGATGAAGATCGAGATTCCTTCTTTTAATGAACCTTGATATAGAATCCTTCTTGGATTGGGTTTATGAAGTAGAGAAATTTTTCGATAAGGTTTACGTCCTTGAGGAGAAGATGTCAAGTTCGTAGCCTACAAGCTCAAGGGAGGAGCAGCCGCCTGGTAGGATCAATTATAAATCACAAGGAGACGTCAAGGCAAAACCATCCATGATAACTTAGAGGCGCATAAAATAACTCCTACAAGGTAGATTCCTTCCATGCGATTATCAGTAAATTTTTTACAATCAATTTAAACAATGCAAATAAGATAAAAGGATTGTTGCGGCATATACAGAGGAATTCTATTGTCTCTCCTCGCGATGCGAACTATCATGACGAATGAACAACAAACTACAAAGTACATCAGTGTGTTAAATGACTCCATCCAAGAACGCATGATCTTTCATGATATGTTCTTCGTTGATGAAGCCCACAACAAAGTCATGAAGATTGAGAGACTACACATCAGAGTTCCACCTTTCAGGCATCTGATGTCAACTGAAAAGCTATTAGGTTGCGAAGAAATTCAGCCAAGTTCCATGACGTTTGATCAACCGCCAACTCAATAGACGGTCAAAGCTACTATGTCAGCACTGGCAACAATAACCACCGCAGTCACGAAGAGCAAAGAAAATTCCTACACCAAACCCGGGATCGACAAGTGTTATACGTGGACATAGATCGAATGAATGTCCTAAGAGGAAGCAAGTCAATGTTGCGGAATATGGAGATGAAGACGAAGAAGTCGTAATCGAGGATGCAATTGATTCTAACTTTGTCAAAGAACGTGGAGATCCCATAGCTTGTGTCATTTAGAAATTGCTTTACAACCAGAAGAACCCCAACACCACACAACAGCATCATTATCGACAATGGTATCTGCAAGAATATCATGTCTAAAGCACTTATGGATCATTTGAAGCTAGATACAAAGTCATATCATCGTCCCTACACCATTGGATGGATCAAGAAAGGCCCCTGCATCAAGGTAACGGATCTATGTCATGATCCTATTTTTATTGGCAAATTTTATCAAGATTCCATTGCTTGTAATGTTGTCAATATGAACAAGTGTCATATTCTTTTGGGGAGGCCATGGCAACTGATACTTACGTGACCCACAAAGGTAAAGCGAATATTTATATATTTACTTGAAAGAGCAAGAGAATTGCCATGAGGCCAATTTCTCTTATTCCAAAATACGAAGGAAAAGGCGATCAAACTCATATCTATATGCAATCGAGGTGAGTTTTTTGTAAAATCAAAGAAAATTAAGCAAAGCCTTGCTTTAAAAGAAGTTTTTCCAAACGCTGAAATTTTCGAGAAGATAGAATCTTCATTGGAAGTTCCAGAAGAGAAAATTAAAGTGTTGAAGCACAAAAGTCACGACAGAAAGAGTATGAATAACACAATTGAACTTCCTCGCACACAAAGGGAGTAGAATTTGTGGAGAAGTCTAATAAGAAGTACAAGACAACAACCGACAAGAAGAGATAAGAGAAAATCTTTGAAAAAGAAGATATAATGATTGTATATTTGAGTAGAGAAATAACTTCAGCTGAAAGAGTCCCTAACGAGCAGCTATATAAAGATTAGAACTCGAGGACGAGTTCTTTTGAAGAGAGAGACTGACGTAGGGAGAAATCACCAACAAGCAGAAGCAAATTGTTGGCCCAAAGGCGTATCACTCTAGTTTTGATGATGATTAACTCATGTAGTTTTGATACTAATGATCTTGTGTTTAATAAGTTTTAGATATTTATCAAGCTCTTAGTTAGTGTATAGCTTCAACAAAAGATTCAAAGTTAAGTTTTGAAGCTAACACATGTTGATTCAAGAGCTCGCGCTTCAAGATCGCATCAAGCTCAAGGATCATGTTTGGATCAAGTCAAGATGGAGAAGAAGATTTTTAAGAGAAGATTTTCAAGAAGACTTGAGTCCTATGTTTATAAGTTTAAGTTTTTGTTTCTAGATAAAATGTAAAGGATAGATTAGTTGTGGATTGCTCAAGCTCATTTACGCACACAAAATTTACATACCGTTTTCATAAGAAACAATTTTAGTTTCGGCCTTGGTTTTGAACTTCAAAGATATAACTTTATCTTTCATGAATAGATTTCATCAAAACAAGTTTAGATGGTTTTTATGTGTATTGGATTCCATCCATATACACTATTGCTTCATAATGTTTAAATAACTTATTTTGATCAGTTTATATCATGTGTTTAAGTTTTGTATTAATCAAAACTTATTTTAGAGTTTATTGTCAAAAACAAGTATATTTCATCTTCTTTCTGTATTGGATTCTATCCATACACATTATGCTTCACAAGTATTTAAATATTTTTTTTTGTATCTGAACAAGTTTTGAAAAAAATAGGTTTTCCATTTCAAAGTTTATTTTTGAAAAATACAATTTTCGGTTTAAGCTTTAAATTTTATGCCGTAAAAATAGTTCAAATTGTTTGTAATATGTGTTGATTTTTTTGATTACACATATTTGTACTTCAAAGGATATCAATGAACCTATTTTTGTGAAATTTATAGGATTTAATAGAATTTTTATGGATTTTACAAGTCCAATTTCTAACCCTGTTTTGGGTTGCTGGCGAACGACCGAACCAGGGCTCGGACGACCGAGCGGTCAACTGAAGTGCACAAGAACGTGCACAGCCCACAGAGGTCGACCGATCCAGTCGACCGACTGAAAGAGACTTGGTCTATGTTTGGCCCGGTCGACCGACCTAGCCTGGCCAGGGTGCGGTCGACCAGTCGGTCGACCAGGTAACCCTCAACGGTTAAATTTTTAACTGTTGGCCAGTCGACCGCCCGCTCGACCGAAAGGCCATCTGGCCTGGGTATTGAGTCCCAACGGCTAGTTTTTGTTACCATTATAAATAGGGGTCTTTTGGCTAGTTTTAGACAAGATTTTTCAAGAGTTTTAGAGCCAAATTTTCCATCTTTCTCAGAGGTTTTCTAACAAGATTTTGGGCTTAAATTTCAAATCAAAAAGAGAGTTTGTCAAGAGTGTTTTCTTGAGTTTTTCAAAAGCATTTCCTTAAGTTTTTCATCACAAAATCTGTAACACCCCGCTCCCCGAATACGTACTTAGTTGCGTATTCATATTTTCTGATCGTATTTTTTTGATTTACTTCCTATATTTGTTTTGTATTATGAGTTATTTATATGATCGTTTTGCCTTGGATCTGGATTCGTGAACTCGGAGTCAGCCCTACTCTGAACCGGGGGACCGATCCTAGAGTATTGCTCGATTTGGACTTTCTGGTTTTCTGATTTGACCGATTTCAGTTTCAAACATCATTTTCTAATATTCTAGATTTTTCGTGATTTTCTGGAATTTTCCTGAATTAAGTTGAAAATCTTCAAAACCGGGGTCGACCAATACCGCAGACCGATTCTCGGATTTTAATTTACAAACGGAGTTGAATTCTAAAAATGGATTTCTTGTAACTTCTTAAAATCACATTTTCTATCTAAATACTTTTTCTGAGAATTTTCTAAATTTATCAAAATTTCACTAGATTTGGTGTCGGCCAGTTTCACTGGTTGATTCCAAGAATTTTAGTTTACTATTGGAATCAAATTTCTGGATTCCGCTTTCATATTACTTCTTAAAATTATATTTTCTCCTTTCAGACATTTTCTGAGATTTTTCAGATTTTATCAAAATCCGGCCGACCTGGTGTAGACCGGTGTCAACGGTTGACTTCAGGATTTTTATTTTGAAAATGAGATTGAATTTCTAGAAACTGATTTCACTAAAAAATCTTTATATAATATTTGTTATTTTTGAGAATTTTTGGGAAGCTTTCAAGCTACTTAATTTTTTGGACTTTTGCGGAGTTTTCGGTGTTTTCCCAGATACCGGAATTTCATCCAGATATTTTATTATTCTCTTCTTCTATTTTTCTCTCTCCTCGCTAGACGCGGGTTTCACCAAACCTGGATTCCGCATTTAATGCAGGGATGCTCTCCATACTGCATTTAATGCTTGTCCTGCTAGATCAACTCTGAATCTTATCACCATGTCTTTTTGTCCTTTCTCGCAAACACAAATCTCGCGTTATTCTCCTGGACGCGGATTTTATCTCCACGTCCAGTTCATTTTGCCCAAGACGCGGATTTCGTTGCATAGAGACGCAAGTTTATTTGGTGCGTCTCTTTTGTTTTGTAAGGATGGCACATTGGTAATAATTAAACCACTCCTTTATATATATATACCCCATTCCTTTCTCTCTCTTTCATTATTTCTTCTTCTTCTTCCTTGTTTCCTGCAAACGACAGCAGCCAAAGAGCCATCTTGCTCCCTCCTTTGGCCGGCCAATCCCCACACTCTCCCCTCCATTTCCACCACCAATTTCACCATCTTTTTCTCCTCCATCTCCTCCTCCATCCCAACAACAACAACAACCACAACACCATCTTCACCACCTTCTTCTTCCTCTTCTTTTTCACCAAATAACCCATATCCACCACCACCTTCTCCACCATCTCCACCACCATATACTCCACCTTAGCCACCACCAACCACACCAAGTTCTCCTCGGCGAGCTCTTCCATCCTAGCCAACTCGTCGCTCTCCGAAACATCGTTTTCAAAATCCCAAAAATTCAAGATGAACTATACTTGCACCCTCTTTATCTTGGGCTTGGGTTTTTGGCCGGCCATCTCCGGCCACTTTCGGCCATCTCCGGCCGCCGCCGGCGACCACCGGCCATGGCCGGCTACCACCCCCTTCCCTTCTCTTCTTTCCTTTCCTTTTTTTTCTTTCTTTCCTTCTTTCTTTCTTTCCTTCTTTTACCTTTCCTTTTCTTTTCATTTTTCTTTTCTTCTCTGATTTTCCTCCCAAAACCTGCGACCCACACTTCTTTTCCTGCGTCTCTCCCTATTTTACCGTCTCTCTATTCCCCTATTGTATAATTGATAGACGCGGAGCCCACCCCCGCGTCTAGGCAATTCCTTAACGCGAATCTTCGCGTTCTTGACATTTGTCTAACGCGGCCTTCGCGTTCCTGTATCGACGCAACGCGGAGCCCATGCCCGCGTCTGTGTCCTTCTCGTGTCAACACGACGCGAAGCTCATGCCCGCGCCTGTGTTCTTCTCATGTTAACGCGATGCAGAACCCAGGTCCGCGTCCGCGTTCTCCTCGTGTCCTGACTTGAACGCGGGTCTCGAACCCTGCGTTTGTGGTCATTTATGCAACGCGAACCCGCGTCTGCGACCCCCGCGTCTCACTCTCAAACCCGCGTCCCCCTATACATACTCTCTCTCCATGTACTCTCTCTCTCCATGGACTTCTCTCTCTAGCTCTCACTTTCTCTCTCCTCTCTCTTTCTCTTTCTCTCTCTTGATTTCCTCCTTTCTCTATCACTTTCTTTCTAACGCGTTGACGCATTGATTTCCTGGATTCCAGAGATTGGGGATTTCACTGTATTTTTTAAAGACTTAGGCGATTGTTCTCGCTTTCCTCTTGGCTTTCCCGCTTCGTTGCATCGACTTGATTATCTTATGTATTTGTATCTGGAACTAACACTTTCTCTGCAGGTACCCTAACTTATGGGTACAACCTTTGAGTTTTAAAGTCCTCTGGACTTTCTGTATGCTACGCCTGGTAGGCGGACTTAGCGTCAACACTTTACTGCTTACTCCGTTCGAGTGTAATTACCCCGTGAGCATGGCTTCCCATGAGTAGTAGTATACCGTTCATACGCTTACTGCGACACGTGTGTCTAGCTACGCTGCGAGTGGTAACCACGCCGAGCGTGATAGCATTTAGTGTTGTACATTAGCTTCGCTCCAGCTCGCTCAGCTCTGCTTGATTGTGCTCAGCTATTATTTTATCACTTGCCAAGTACACACTCGATATATTAACACTTGACATGCTTTTTCTTGATACCTACCATCTACATGCTAATACCTGACACCTGTCTATATTACTTGTCAACTGATGTGTCATCACCTGACACCTGACTTGCTACTTGGAACTTGCTCCTTATTATAACATGACTTATCACTTGCCTCTTGAAATATTAATACTTGACCTGTGATTATCACATTTACGGGAATACTATACTTGTTATCCTGCATTAAATGCAGTGACTTGAATCTTGTACTTATTGTCATGTATCATATACAGTGACCTGAATCTATACTACTCATGTACTCCTAAATTTCTGATCATGTCTTGCACCTGCTATTCCCGCAAATTGACAATTACATAATAAATCATAAAAAGGAACAATTGTATCGGGTCGGGGGAAACTTGCGGCTATCAATATATGTTCGTGTTTACAGTGGCACTAGGTATGTTGTGCAACTAAAACTCCGGTCTGACCTGTGGGCCTCCAGGCGACCGAGGGGAGTGCTGGCTCCCTCCTTCTTGGTACCATCTTGATAAGGGCATTCTATAAGACCCTCTTGTAGGCCTTGCGGCCGGTTCCATACACCAGCAATGGAACGTCCTGGACCGTGGTCCCGGGCATGTACAGGACCCACTGTAAACATTGTTCGTTGATACCCCTGTTGGTTTCTAATAACAATCTTGCTTTACTCAGATGTGGATATATGTGTGCTGGGACGCTAGTTCACATATCTAGACATCAGGGTAAGATGAGTAATAATAATAATAAAAGATGCCAGCTATGAATCTGTAGTATGCCTTGCCATATTTGCTTGTATCGGATTTTACTTCGGATTTCCGGTTTTATGACTATTATATTATACATGTTTATATCCTACCTTCTACTTGCCCCCTGCTCTTATCTTATCATATCATGAGTCTTCCCTACTTGATATCATCTGCTGTATATCTACTTGCTCCTGCATACTTGTGCCTACGACACGGTTTTCATGTTTATGATCTAGATTTATCAATACGCATGTGCTTATCCATACTCGCCATCTGGCTTTCGCATCACCACTCGCCGGGGAGTTCTGACTCCTCTGGATCCTCATGTCCAGGTCATGGAGCTTGGAGCGTATGGATTCTCCCAGTTTTTGATCAGAGTGGCGCAGCGGTAGCGTGGACCTCCAGTAGACCGTCCAAAGCCCCATCCTTCCTGGCCTCCTTGTTCGGCTCTAGAGTTTTCTTGTTATGACTCTGAGCCTCCATTTATATTGTTCATACTTGTACATCCTTTGTATTCTCGCATTCGCGCTATGTTGGTGATGTAATATTATTGTAATATTTGTCACCTCTGGTGATAACTTTGTAACTGTACTAATGTGTTGGAATGTATAATGCACCGCGTGCTTCCGTACTCTGATTCTTATCTGTACTGATGCTTAGCGTATATACGTGAGGGTATTTCTGACCTGCGTATATACGTCGCAGTAACGTCTCCGTACCCGCCGGATCGGGGCGTTACAGGGTGGTATCAGAGCCTAGGCTCTCACATCCTCAGTACAACCAGTCGGTAAATTAATGGTAAAGAAATTTGCAACTGGAATGCATGAGTCATGGTTATATAATCTAACTGTAAGTACAAAGTTATCCATTCTCTCTTCATAATCTTACCCTTGAATTCTGAAGTTCTTCCATCCTTTCATACTTCAATTTCTCGTTATTCTTAGACCAACTCGGACATGAAAAGACAGGAAAATCATAACGGTTCTGGTTCTTCTTAGAGTGGCCTTAATGGAGGAAGTATTGATTTGAGATAGTTTCTGCAAAATATGATGAAAGACTAACAAGAACAGATGAAGGTCCCGCACCAAAGATTATTGGTTGCACTCCGGGAACTGAAGCCAGGCAACATGTTGGATTTCAGAAAATTACAGCCGACAATCTTTTCAAGCATGGAGGAGCCCTGGATGCATAGCAGTGGCTAGTAAACACTACAAATCTTCTGAAGGCAACTCGAATCCCCGACGAGAACTAAGTGGAAATGACCAAGATTCAGTTGAAAGATTGGGCCAGGACGTGGTGGTTGGTGGAAGCAGCAAGACTGGAAAAGCCCATCACTTGGGGCCAGTTCTCGAAGGATTTCTATGAGAAGATTCTTCTCTGTAATAGCTCAGAAAGAAATGAAAGGATGATTTATCAAATTGCAGTAAGGAGATTGAATTGTAAATAAGTACACTGCAAGATTCCTAAGGCATAGTCGGTCGGTGTGTTACATGGTGGCTGACAAGGAGAACCAAGCAAGTAATATTTTAGTGAGAAATGAAGATGAGGATCAAGATGTCTCTTATTCCCAAGCAGCCCAAGAAGTATTCTCAAGTTTTTTTTTTTGTCATCCTCTGGGAAGTAGAATGGACCCGAAGAAGAAAGATCAGGATGAGATGCAGATGAAGTTGGCGAAGAGACCCTCTCAGTTAATGGAAGTTGAAGACTCAGATAGGCCTCTGGATGCCCCACTAGCTAAGCCATCCCTCTAACCTTGCCCACAGCATATGGCATGTGGGTATTGTCTAAAGCCGGGCACCTACAACACAACCGCCAGAAAGGTTATGAATTATGTCATATACGGGTCCGGAGATTAGTTGAAAAGTGACTGTCTGTTCAAGGAGACAGAGAACATCGCAAAGATCAGATCAACTCATCCAGTATCACCATTGGGAAGGAATCCAAGACCTACTGGCAGAGTAAACTCACTTCATCCTCCAACATCAAGCATAAGCCAGGTACAAAAGAGATCAAGAACTAGGGCACATGGTAAAAGGAGGCAAACATAAATCAAACTGAACAGGAAGTCAAGATACGGATGGAGTGAGAATAGGAAAGGATGCTCAATAGAAAAAGGAACCCTGAAAGTACTGACCGTAACCATTGTCCCTATTTTTAGCATGTCCGAGAGTTGGTAAATTCTCTATATCATATCCTTCTCATTGCACTATCATCACCAATCCTAGTCCGTCCGTGTCTACCTCCCTATTTCATGATTCCTATCTCTTCTATTTTTACTATTCTGATTTTCATAATCCTTATGCCAACTTAAGATATGCGTAGACTAGTGAGGTAACAGCAGGGCAGATGTGGTTCGTTCTCATTATGTTCTGGCGTTCCTCGACTCTGGTACATCAGATTGTCTTATATTAGACAAATCTTCGGCCTCACATTATATTCTTGTATTTATGGATACATCATGGGAGACCAGTACATCAAGTGGACTAGTCATCGCTTATATAATCAGGTAGATTGTATCATTACATGAGGAGTGTCAGTATATAACAGTATTTCAGAATCAGGACTTCTGGCAGTCTTTATTGATTTGGTGGACCATAGGCTCGCTAGCCTCGCCAAGCGAGGGTCGTGTTCTAGTCACCTGCGGACCTACCGGTGTGGGCTTCGCTGCACCCTGGTGCTCAGCATTTAGCGTTGTGTTACGCGCTGGCTTCGCATCGTGAGCTTTGCCAAGTGCGAGCCTCGCAGAGCATTAGCTTCGCTGCACCCTAATGCTTAACACCTGAGCTGTGTTACACGATAGCCTCACCTAGATTTGGCTTTGTCCGTGGCTAGTTACTTCAGTGCTTAGCACTCTAGCCCGTTCCTCGGATTTCTTCTGCCTAGCGTGTTTTCATGGATCTACTGTGTAAGATCACCTAGAGGGGGGGTGAATAGGTGATGGCTAATCTAATGGTCACTTATGAACAAATAATGCGGAATTAAAACTAAGTTGACCAAATTAAACTTCTTTTAATTGAACACTTATGTATAACACAAGAGTGTTGCCGAATTCCCCTTGCGAGGCTCTGGACAAACTCCTCTAGATTCCCCTTGAATGGGTTGAGGTGCCGCGTTGGCTCTCTTGGTTGAATACTAGTGTTAATAACAATCCCAAGTAAGTATAGCAATTATGAGCACAAAGGTATATCATGCATATAAGAGATAAAGACAATAAAGTAATGCAAGATATAAGTGAGACAAAAAGAGTAAGAGAGCAAGAGTGAGCAATCGCAAACACAAAGGGTTTGTTTCGAGGTTCGAGCACACTTGCTCTACATCCCCGCCTTCGACACACGAAGGATTTCCACTATGCACGATCCAACCGGATCTCTCCTTGGTGCCGCAACACCTACAAGCCCTCGGACTCCCAAAGTCCCTTACACACCACAAGCCCACCGGCTTGTCGAGGCCGCACCTCAAGCTACAAGAGTTCGCACCCGAACCCTAAACAACCACGAGCACACTTGCCCGTCTCCTCAAAGTACAAGATGAAATCTTGGTGATCTAAACACTTGATCACCTACAAAAACTCTCACTACAACACTCTCCTATAGGATAGATATAACTATGGATGCTCAAGTGTAGTGTGAGAAATCAAGGAAAGAACTTTGATGGAAAACTCAAGAAATCACAATAAACACTCTCTTGATAAAATCCCTTTTGATAGGAAATATTGGCACTCTATTTTGTGGAGAAAACTCTGCTAAAAGAATGGAAATAACTGGACAAAAGCTCTCCTCAAATCTTGGCTTCAAACAATGACAAAAACCCCAATTTATAGGCTGCCAGAAAACTAGCCGTTGGAATCTGTCAGTACTGCCGGTCGACCGGTCCGGTCGACCGCCAACGGTCAAGAATCCGACCGTTGGAGCCTCCGGTCGACCGGCTGGGTCGACCGAGCACCTGGAGCAGAGAATTACTTCTCTGTCGGTCGACCGGTGCGGTCGACCGGGATTTCCAGAGAGCAGACTCTCTGAAGCGGTCGACCGGCACGGTCGACCATTCTCCAGTGCACACAGGCGTGCACGTCTGTGCACGTCCGGTCGACCGACCCGGTCGACCGGCCACTGTCAGTTCTGAAAAATCAGAACTGCCAGAACCTGAAAATTTTGGGATTAAAGATTGGTCTTTTTGGCTTAATAAAAAATCCCATAAATACTTAGAAATTCTACAAAAAATAGTTTTATGATATAGAAACATGCTTGCACAAAATCAAGGCATGTTATTAAAGATTTGACTATTTTTTGTAACTTGGAAATATTGGCTCATAATAAAAACTGTTTTTCTAAAACAACATGTTTTTCCAAATTTTCATCAAATATAAAAACAAGATATACTTTAAAGCATAGTGTGTATGGATATGATCCACTACACAATCAAGATGAAATATCTAGTTTTTGACATAAAGCACTAAACTTGGATTTGGATATAAGATATGTAAACTTGAAGTACCAAGAACCAAATAGAATTTTGTCACAATGAAAATCTTTTCTTAACAAGAAAATCATTTTACCAAAATGAAAGAGTCTTTTCTAACTAAAAATTCTTTTATGAAAAGACAATTAAATCTCAAGAGTGTGTGTGTGATATGACTTGAGCAATCCACCAATCTATTCTATCCTTTACATTTTTATCTAAAACAAATAAAAATCTTATACCTAGACACAAGTTTTCATCTTCTTGAAGTCTTCCCTTGAAGGCTTCTCATATTCTTGACTTGGTCCAAGCTTGATCCAAAGCTCCTTGGATCACCCCGTGCTACCTCCAAATCTTGACATTTAATCCTTTGTTGAGCTTTGCACCTACTAAGATCTTGATAAAGAATCTGTCACTAATTAAACAAGATCATTAGCAAATATAACTACATGAGTTGATCATTATCAAAACTAGAGTGATAGGCCTTTGGGCCAACAATCTCCCCCATTTTGATGATGACAAAACTCATGAAGTTATATATGCATGGATTAACGCATGCATCAAAAGAAATAACTAGATATGACATTAAAGCACATAAATATGTATGCAAATGAATGCACAAATCTTTTTCTCAAACTTTTATCTTATTATATTATTGCTATGCATGAGTAAAAGCACAAGTATAAAAACTCAAAATCATCTCAAAATCTTTCTCTCCCTTAAGTAAGGAACAAATACTTCTCCCCCTTAAGGAAATCATGCATATAACTCAAATACTTCTCCCCCTTTTTGTCAATCATCAACAAAGGGTTCAAAGTTCAAATCATCAAACAAATTTTCTCCCCCTTTTTGTCAAAAATAAGGAAATCAAGGAGGGTAAAATCAAATCAATCAATAAGATTTATATGCGATATACATTCATGAAGAGGAAGACGCTAAGTTAACTTCCCTACACATATGTATTACATGAAGAAGGGATGACAAGCCCTAACTCACATAACACATATTATGTAATGCATAAGAGGAGATGTGAAGCTCCCCCTACACACGTATATCATATAAAGAAGAGTTGTCAAGCTCCTCAATTTATAATATACTCAACATGAATCCATATGTAAGAGAGATGTTAAGCTCTCCTTGCATATAGGAAATACAAATCAAAAAATTTTGAATATTTCTTTAACAAGACAAAATTTTGAACTTTTCTTATGAAAACAAAATTTTGAAATATCTTAAAATACACAACTTTCTTTTAAGGTACCAAATGTAGAACAATCAAATTTTGAATTGTGATACCAATTTTGAAATACAATACATAAGCTTTAAAATAAATAAGATTTGAAGTAAGCTTAGCATTAACAACTATTGTGCTTTAAAATATAAATCCATTTTAATACAAGCACACAACAATCATATATATGTATGAAAAGAGTATACCAATTTAAGTAGATACATACATATATGAAAGAACAACATATGAGTATACACAATAAGAGGTCATATTGATACCAATTGAAAATTAAGCTTAAGTGTACATATCATAAAATCTACCACATGAAGAATTCGAACTAGTTAAATGAAGGTGTTTAACAACTAGTACGGAATCCTTCAATCAAGGAATAAGTCAAAAGTTTTTCATGAAATATCAATGAAATACAAGGCACTAAAAGCACTCTATCCATAAAGTCCATATCAAGAAGAAGTGAGTGTGCTAGTGTTATGTGGAACATGGTATCATGAAAAAATAGCAATAAAACTCAATATTCCTTAAAATTTTGAAATCATGAAATCCATTAAAAAAATTTTATTGAAAAATTACAAAATTTTTATTAAAAACAAAAATTTATATTTAAAGATATATGTATGTTTTGACAAGACATTAAGTATACATACATATCCTTAAAACACATTTGAGTCTATATATAGATTTGCATGAAAGGCAAATGACTCAAGAGGTATCCATGTATATCTTAATGTTTTGGCAAGACAAACATATACATGAAATGAAAGCACATGATCATAGCATAAATCCGAAATGGGAATACAAGTTTAAAATGTAATAATCATCAAAACTTAGGCTATACTAACACACCTATTGGCACAAATAAGCATTCAAACCCAATCATATATAGATTTATTTGTGATCCATAATGTGTATAAGTATAAATCCAAGTGTTGACAAATGCTAACATTTAAACTAATATTCAAATCAAGAAGCATCAAATAAATTTTGAGAATACAAAAGAATTTATCCATATGATTAAAAATAGGATCATGTGAATTAATTTGAAGAATAGATAACTAGTTTAAATGGATTTTTGACAAACTAGTTAAAGATCCTTCAAAAATACAAAGTTAAATGTTTTCCATGAATAATACTAAATACATACAAGTTTAAGCACTCATAGTCCATAAAGCTCAAAAATTATCTTTTATCATAAAAGATGAGTGTTCAAAGGTTATGTAAATGGTATTTCATGAAAATAGAAAGTGAAGCATGAATCTCATGAAAATCTTATTTTTCATCTTAAACCAAATCATATATTTTTCATAAAGTATTTTGTATTTAGTAATGCTTTATGAAAATAGTCATTCAAACTCAAAAAGATCATAAATCACATTTTGTTGTACAAATCAAAAACATGAAAAATCATTTTTTTTTTATTATTATTATTTATTTAAAATACTAATCTTCATGGTATATGTATGATTTATCCAATTCTAACAATATGCATACATATCCCAAATATGAAAAGAGTCCAATATATATTGCATGAAGGCAAATGACTCAAGGGGTATATATGTATATTTATTAGATTTGAATTAAACACATATACATGAAGTAAGATTAAAGATAGGCATAACAAGTATAAATGACCGAATCATCAAAACTAGCCTATACACATGCATATAGTGGATACAAGTGAGCATGAAGTTCAAAATATATGAGTCAATTGTAGTTCACTATTCATATATGTATAAATGTAAGTTTTGACACATTCTACATTTAAGCATGTAAATGCCACATGAAGCACCAAAAAAAAATGCTATATGATACATGAAATTAAAAGCATGTGCATAATGAAATAGGAGTTTAGAAATTGTTACCAACTCCAAAGCTCCAAGCATGGTGGTCTTTCCCACCAAAATCTCCTTGATAGCAATGCATCCAAAAGTTTGTCCATCATGTCCATTGCATCCGCTATCAAGGCACCAATCCTCTCACGTTTTGTGAGAGCCCTCACCTACATCAAAATCAAAGGGTGGGGGTTTTGGTACCCATACTTTCTTGGGTCCTTTGGGGTTAGCTTTATTGTAAGGATCCCAAAATCTTTTATACTTAACAAAATATAAATGAGGTTTCTTATCAAAACAAAATTTTGCTAAATGGCCTTTGCGGCCACAATGTGTACATACGTACACCTTAGTATGCTTATGTGTAGGAGTGTGATCATGTTGTGCAACATAAGCATGATGATAAGAGTGATGTGCATGAACATGAGGAGTTTGTTTCTTTGAAAACATTGACTCCAACTTAGTATGATTAAATGCACAAGAGTTCAAAGTTGAACTCAAATTATCCATTTTATTTTTCAAAATATTTATCTCATTTGTGGTGGCATGTAAAGCATGATGAGATATATGGTCATTTTTCTTTTTCTTTTGTGAAACAAAATCTTTTTCTTTTTCAACAAATTTTCTTTTCAAAGTGATATTTTCTTGAAAAACATCTTCCTTTTGTTTTTCCACCAAATCAATCTTATTTTTCAAAATAGTGTTCCCTTCACATAAATCATTCAATTTAGCAATCAAGGAAACATTCTCATTTTTCAAATCTTCATTTTCTTTTTCTAAACATGCGAGTTTATTTCTAAAAGAATCATTTTCTACATGCATGCAATCAAGTTTCTTTTTCAATTTTTATTTTCTTTCTTAATTATGTCATATCTCTCAAGCAATAATTGACAAAATGTAGAGAGCTCATCATATGACATACTATCATCTTCTACCTCGGATTCGGTAGTTACCTCAAGGGGGTTATCCCCTTGGACCATGTAGCAAACGTTGGAGGTGTCGCTCCCAACGTCCGAATCGCTCCCGGCATAGTATAGATCCTTTTCGCCAAGAGAGGTGATGATGTTCCAAGCTACAAAAGCCGATTCAACATTAGAAACCCTAGATAAATAATCATCATTTAGGGTTGACTTGATAGCATGAAGGGCTTTTGCATTAGCCTCAAGATTCTTACCATCTAAAGAATAAGCATTATTAGTAGTGGCAAGATAGACATGAAATCCTAAGGCTTTGAGGTACAATGACATCTTAACCTTCCAAATTTGGATGTTAAGGATGTCAAAGGTGGGTGGAGACATGAAGTCCATGGTGTGTGTACAAAATATTGTGATTAGCCTAAAAGTAGGATCTTTAACTCTAGGTTGTTAGACCCAATATCAAGAGCACTTGGCTCTGATACCAATTGTAAGATCACCTAGAGGGGGGGTGAATAGGTGATGGCTAATCTAATTGTCACTTATGAACAAATAATGCGGAATTAAAACTAAGTTGACCAAATTAAACTTCTTTTAATTGAACACTTATGTATAACACAAGAGTGTTGCCGAATTCCCCTTGCGAGGCTCTGGACAAACTCCTCTAGATTCCCCTTGAATGGGTTGAGGTGCCGCGTTGGCTCTCTTGATTGAATACTAGTGTTAATAACAATCCCAAGCAAGTATAGCAATTATGAGCACAAAGGTATATCATGCATATAAGAGATAAAGACAATAAAGTAATGCAAGATATAAGTGAGACAAAAAGAGTAAGAGAGCAAGAGTGAGCAATCGCAAACACAAAGGGTTTGTTTCGAGGTTCGAGCACACTTGCTCTACATCCCCGCCTTCGACACACGAAGGATTTCCACTATGCACGATCCAACCGGATCTCTCCTTGGTGCCGCAACACCTACAAGCCCTCGGACTCCCAAAGTCCCTTACACACCACAAGCCCACCGGCTTGTCGAGGCCGCACCTCAAGCTACAAGAGTTCGCACCCGAACCCTAAACAACCACGAGCACACTTGCCCGTCTCCTCAAAGTACAAGATGAAATCTTGGTGATCTAAACACTTGATCACCTACAAAAACTCTCACTACAACACTCTCCTATAGGATAGATATAACTATGGATGCTCAAGTGTAGTGTGAGAAATCAAGGAAAGAACTTTGATGGAAAACTCAAGAAATCACAATAAACACTCTCTTGATAAAATCCCTTTTGATAGGAAATATTGGCACTCTATTTTGTGGAGAAACTCTGCTAAAAGAATGGAAATAACTGGACAAAAGCTCTCCTCAAATCTTGGCTTCAAACAATGACAAAAACCCTAATTTATAGGCTGCCAGAAAACTAGCCGTTGGAATCTGTCAGTACTGCCGGTCGACCGGTCCGGTCGACCGCCAACGGTCAAGAATCCGACCGTTGGAGCCTCCGGTCGACCGGCTGGGTCGACCGAGCACCTGGAGCAGAGAATTACTTCTCTGTCGGTCGACCGGTGCGGTCGACCGGGATTTCCAGAGAGCAGACTCTCTGAAGCGGTCGACCGGCACGGTCGACCATTCTCCAGTGCACACAGGCGTGCACGTCTGTGCACGTCCGGTCGACCGACCCGGTCGACCGGCCACTGTCAGTTCTGAAAAATCAGAACTGCCAGAACCTGAAAATTTTGGGATTAAAGATTGGTCTTTTTGGCTTAATAAAAAATCCCATAAATACTTAGAAATTCTACAAAAAATAGTTTTATGATATAGAAACATGCTTGCACAAAATCAAGGCATGTTATTAAAGATTTGACTATTTTTTGTAACTTGGAAATATTGGCTCATAATAAAAACTGTTTTTCTAAAACAACATGTTTTTCCAAATTTTCATCAAATACAAAAACAAGATATACTTTAAAGCATAGTGTGTATGGATATGATCCACTACACAATCAAGATGAAATATCTAGTTTTTGACATAAAGCACTAAACTTGGTTTTGGATATAAGATATGTAAACTTGAAGTACCAAGAACCAATAGAATTTTGTCACAATGAAAATCTTTTCTTAACAAGAAAATCTTTTTACCAAAATGAAAGAGTCTTTTCTAACTAAAAATTCTTTTATGAAAAGACAATTAAATCTCAAGAGTGTGTGTGTGATATGACTTGAGCAATCCACCAATCTATTCTATCCTTTACATTTTTATCTAAAACAAATAAAAATCTTATACCTAGACACAAGTCTTCATCTTCTTGAAGTCTTCCCTTGAAGGCTTCTCATATTCTTGACTTGGTCCAAGCTTGATCCAAAGCTCCTTGGATCACCCCGTGCTACCTCCAAATCTTGACATTTAATCCTTTGTTGAGCTTTGCACCTACTAAGATCTTGATAAAGAATCTGTCACTAATTAAACAAGATCATTAGCAATATAACTACATGAGTTGATCATCATCAAAACTAGAGTGATAGGCCTTTGGGCCAACATACTGAACATGGTTTTATCGCTTTATCTGAGCTATCGCCATGATCCTTGTCAATGATCCACTAGGCCAATCTTACAGGGCCCAGATATCTTAAACATGTTTCATCTGCAGTCGGGTTATCATTCAAAAGTCAGTATTCAGAATTCTTCACAGTTATTCTATATTCTTGGCTACGTCTTTCAAAGTTAGCAACGCCCAGTATACAGAAATTCTTAATTATTGGCCCTCTTGATTTATACTCAGTATTATCAGGGTTTTCTTTACTTAGGTATTCTGGTCTATTCTCAGGAATTAGTATGTGTGCAGCACATCAGAAATTCTACTGCAGACCCTTTATCAAGGACAACATCATGCCATGCAGGTTTTATATTATATTATGGACTTCAGCACTACGGATTTCTATGGATTTCATCAGCTTTGGTTCACAGTCTGATTGAAGTATTATTGATTATTTCACCAAGTCAGCTCACTTTATATTATTCAGAATGGGTCAGTCTTTTGAAGTTCTGGCAGTGTTCTTTTATAAGCAGACATCAGATCAGTATTATTACGGCACCGTCAGAGGATGTATATATATACGGCAGAAGTGCAGAGATGCCTTAGTCCTGAGTTAGCCGTTCAGTCGATCTGGGAGAACAGCTCAAAGTTATTCGTATCTTGATTTGGCATAATCCTCATTCCTATCTTTTTGTGTTCACATTTTACCCCTTATCGAAATTGCGAGGACGCAAGTTTTTATAACGTGGATGGAGTGTAACACCCCGCTCCCCGAATACGTACTTAGTGCGTATTCATATTTTCTGATCGTATTTTTTTTATTTACTTTCTATATTTGTTTTGTATTATGAGTTATTTATATGATCGTTTTGCCTTGGATCTGGATTCGTGAACTCGGAGTCAGCCCTACTCTGAACCGGGGGACCGATCCTAGAGTATTGCTCAATTGGGACTTTCTGGTATTCTGATTTGATCGATTTCAGTTTCAAACATCATTTTCTAATATTCTAAATTTTTCGTGATTTTTTGAAATTTTTCTGAATTAAGTTGAAAATCTTCAAACCGGGGTCGCCAATACCGCAGACCGATTCTCGAATTTTTAATTTACAAACGGAGTTGAAATTCTAAAAACGGCTTTCCTATAACTTCTTAAATCATATTTTCTATCTAAATACTTTTTCTGAGAATTTTCTAAATTTATCAAAATTCCACTAGATTTTGTGTCGACCAGTTTCACTGGTTGATTTCAGGAATTTTAGTTTACGATTGGAATCAAATTTCTAGATTCCGCTTTCATATTACTTCTTAAAATTATATTTTCTCCTTTCAGGCATTTTCTGAGATTTTTCAGATTTTATCAAAATCCGACCGACCCGGTGTAGACCGGTGTCAACGGTTGACTTCAGGATTTTTATTTTAAAAATGAGATTGAATTTCTAGAAACCGATTTCACTAAAAATATTTATATAATATTTATTATTTTTGAGAATTTTTGGGAAGCTTTCCAGCTACTTAATTTTTTGGACTTTTCCGGAGTTTTCGGTGTTTTCCCAGATACCGGAATTTCATCCAGATATTTTATTATTCTATTCTTCTATTTTTCTCTCTCCTCGCTAGACGCGGGTTTCACCAAACCTGAATTCCGCATTTAATATAGGGATGCTCTCCATACTGCATTTAATGCTTGTCCTGCTAGATCAACTCTGAATCTTATCATCATGTCATTTTGTCCTTTCTGGCAAACGCAAATCTTGCGTTTTTCTCCTGGACGCGGATTTTATCTCCACATCCAGTTCATTTTGCCCAAGACGCGGATTTCGTTGCATGGAGACGCAAGTTTATTTGGTGCGTCTCTTTTGTTTTGTTAGGATGGCACATTGGTAATAATTAAACCACTCCTTTATATATATACCCCATTCCTTTCTCTCTCTTTCATTAGTTATTCTTCTTCTTCCTTGTTTCCTGCAAACGACAGAAGCCAAAGAGCCATCTTGCTCCCTCCTTTGGCCGGCCAATCCCCACACTCTCCCCTCCATTTCCACCACCAATTCCACCATCTTTTTCTCCTCCATCCCAACAACAACAACAACACAACACCATCTTCACCACCTTCTTCTTTCTCTTCTTTTCCACCAAATAACCCATATCCACCACCACCTTCTCCGCCATCTCTACCACCATATACTCCACCTTAACCACCACCAACCACACCAAGTTCTCCTCCTCGGCGAGCTCTTCCATCCTAACCAACTCGTCGCTCTCCGAAACATCGTTTTCAAAATCCCAAAATTCAAGATGAACTATACTTGCACCCTCTTTAGCTTGGGCTTGGATTTTTGGCCGCCATCTCCGGCCACTTCCGTCGCCGCCGGCGACCACCGGCCATGGCCGGCTACCACCCCCTTCCCTTCTCTTCTTTCCTTTCCTTTTTTTTCTTTCTTTTCCTTCTTTCTTTCTTTCCTTTCCTTTCCTTTCCTTTTCTTTTCATTTTCCTTTTCTTCTCTGATTTTCCTCCCAAAACCTGCGTCCCACACTTCTTTTCCTGCGTCTCTCCCTTATTTTACTGTCTCTCTATTCCCCTGTTGTGTAATTGATAGACGCGGAGCCCACCCCCGCGTCTAAGCAATTTCTTAACGCGAATCTTCGCGTTCTTGACATTTGTCTAACGCGGCCTTCGCGTTCCTGTATCGACGCAACGCGGAGCCCATGCCCGCGTCTGTGTCCTTCTCGTGTCAACACGACGCGAAGCTCATGCCCGCGCCAGTGTTCTTCTCATGTTAACGCGATGCGGAACCCAGGTCCGCGTCCGCGTTCTCCTCGTGTCCTGACTTGAACGCGGGTCTCGAACCCTGCGTTTGTGGGCATTTATGCAACGCGAACCCCGCGTCTGCGACCCCCGCGTCTCACTCTCAAACCCGCGTCCCCCTATACATACTCTCTCTTTCCATGTACTCTCTCTCTCTCCATGGACTTCTCTCTCTAGCTCTCACTTTCTCTCTCCTCTCTCTCTTTCTCTTTCTCTCTCTTGATTTCCTCCTTTCTCTATCACTTTCTTTCTAACGCGTTGACGCGTTGATTTTCTGGATTCCAGAGATCGGGGATTTCACTGTGTTTTCTAAAGACTTAGGCGAGTGTTCTCGCTTTCCTCTTGGCTTTCCCGCTTCGTTGCATCGACTTGATTGTCTTATGTATTTGTATCTGGAACTAACACTTTCTCTACAGGTACCCTAACCTCTGGGTACAACCTTTGAGTTTTAAAGTCCTCTGGACTTTCTGTATGCTACGCCTGGTAGGCGGACCTAGCGTCAACACTTTATCGCTTACTCCATTCGAGTGTAATTACCCTGTGAGCATGGCTTTCCGTGAGTAGTATTATAGCGTTCATACGCTTACTGCGACACGTGTGTCTAGCTACGCTGCGAGTGGTAACCACGCCGAGCGTGATAGCATTTAGTGTTGTACATTAGCTTAGCTCCAGCTTGCTCAGCTCTGCTTGATTGTGCTCAGCTATTATTTTATCACTTGCCAAGTACACACTCGATATATTAACACTTGACATGCTTTTGCTTGATACCTACCATCTACATGCTAATACCTGACACCTGTCTATATCACTTGTCAACTGATGTGTCATCACCTGACACCCGACTTGCTACTTGGAACTTGCTCCTTATTATAACATGACTTATCACTTGCCTCTTGAAATATTAATACTTGACCTGTGATTATCACGTTTACGGGAATACTATACTTGTTATCCTGCATTAAATGCAGTGACTTGAATCTTGTACTTGTTGTCCTGTATCATATACAGTGACCTGAATCTATACTACTCATGTACTCCTGAACTCCTGATCATGTCTTGCACCTGCTATTCCCGCAAATTGATAATTACATAATAAATCATAAAAAGGAACAACTTGTATCGGGTCGGGGGAAACTTGCGGCTATCAATATATGTTCGTGTTTACAGTGGCACTAGGTATGTTGTGCAACTGAAACTCCGGTCTGACCTGTGGGCCTCCAGGCGACAGAGGGGAGTGCTGGCTCCCTCCTTCTTGGTACCATCTTGATAAGGGCATTCTATAAGACCCTCCTGTAGGCCTTGCGGCCGGTTCCATACACCAGCAATGGAACGTCCTGGACCGTGGTCCCGGGCATGTACGGGACCCACTGTAAACATTGTTCGTTGATACTCCCGTTGGTTTCCAATAACAATCTTGCTTTACTCAGATGTGGATATATATGTACTGGAACGCTAGTTCACATATCTAGACATCAGGGTAGACGAGTAATAATAATAATAAAAGATGCCAGCTATGAATCTGTAGTATGCCTTGCATGTTTGCTTGTATCGGATTTTACTTCGGATTTTCGGTTTTATGATTATTATATTATACTTGTTCATATCCTGCCTTCTACTTGCCCCCTGCTCTTATCTTATCATATCATGAGTCTTCCCTACTTGATATCATTTGCTGTATATCTACTTGCTCCTGCATACTTGTGCCTACGACACAGTTTTCATGTTTATGATCCAGATTTATCAATACGCATGTGCTTATCCATACTCCCCATCTGGCTTTCGCATCACCACTCGCCGGGGAGTTCTGACTCCTCTGGATCCTCATGTCCAGGTCATGGAGCTTGGAGCGTATGGATTCTCCCAGTTGTTGATCAGAGTGGCGCAGCGGTAGCGTGGACCTCCAGTAGACCGTCCAGAGCCCCATCCTTCATGGCCCCCTTGTTCGGCTCTAGAGTTTTCTTATTATGACTCTGAGCCTCCATTTATACTGTTCATACTTGTACATCCTTTGTATTCTCGCAGTCGCTCCATGTTGGTGATGTAATATTATTGTAATATTTGTCACCTCTGGTGATAACTTTGTAACTGTACTCATGTGTTGGAATGTATAATGCACCGCGTGCTTCCGTACTCTGATTCTTGTCTGTACTGATGCTTAGCGTATATATGTAAGGGTATTTCTGACCTGCGTATATACGTCGCAGTAACGTCTCCGTACCCGCCGGATCGGGGCGTTACAAAATCTATCTTATTTTCTTACACAAGCTTGAGCTATCTATTGCTATACCCATCCTTTAGGATTCTTATTGTGAGAGTGTTTGTTGGTGATCAAGAGAAGAGTTCACCAAGTGTTCTACCATTATAATTTGGAGGAGTTGTAGAGATTGCGGCCTCAGCGAACTTGCGAGTTCGTATTGTGAAGAGTTCTTGAGGGAGCTCATTTTATAGGTGCGGACTCAGCAAGCTAGTGAGCTTGTGTGTGTTGTTCTTGCGGGAATAAGTGTGAGACTTGCGGGTCCAAGAGTTCTTAAGGGAGCTCATTGTAGGTGTTGCGACACCGAGTGATCTTACGGGATCGATTATAGTGAAAATCATTCATAGTGGTGAAGACGGGGACATAAAGCAAGTGTGCTCGAATCTCGAAATAATTTTTTCGTGTTTGCGATTACTCATCTCTCTCTCAACTCACTTGTATTTAATATCTTATATGTTCAAATTGCTCTTATCTTTATATGCTTGATACTTACTTGTGCTAAATTGATATACTTGCTTAGATTGTTTAATATCTAACATTGTTATTATTGTTTATCATTTACACGTTTGATATTGTGTTTGTGCTCACACAAGTATTGAAGCAAGAGAGCTAAAGTAGCACCTCAACTCTTAGTCTAGAGGAATCTTGAGGATATAGTTCAATTTCACCAAAATCTCTTATCAATTTCTTTTCATGGAATGGTAGGTCTACAAAAGCTATATTCATGTCTCCAATGAAATGAATTACAAATCAAGCCTGTCGTGTTAACATCATACCTCTGACAGTAAAATTTCAATATATCCCTAGCGGATCAAAACTCCACTTGTCATTCTCTATAATAAAATGATAAGTCTACCCAAATTGCGCAAATCGCAAAGCCAATTACTGTTATGTTCAAAATCACACCTCTAACAATAGGCAATTGCCAAGTTAACATCACATTTCTGACAATTCATTCCTATCTCCAGCGGAATACTTGTCACGTTAATGATTACCTCTGACAAAATCTCCTTTAAACTCCAGCAGAACACTTGTCATGCTAATGACTACCCTTGACAAAATCTTCTTTTATTCTCTAGCGAGATATTTAGTTGTCACGTTAATGATTATCTCTGATAACTTCAAATTTCACAGGAAATGCTAATCTTCCCACGGAGTTTATAATCAGATCTCATTCCCTCAGTAGAATACGCTTTTTGCTGTCATGTCCAGTTCGCCACCTCGGAACAATAGGGTTACGAGTCTGGTGACTCCTAATCGGTTATGTCCCGTTTACTACCTCTGAACCGAAGGGTGCCCGCATCTTACCCCTTTAGTCCAGTAAGGACTCCCTTTTGTTGTCATGTCTAGTTCACCATCTCTGAACAACAGGATTGTCAGCCTAGTGTCTCTTAGTCAGTTATGTCCATATTACCTCTGCATTGACGGGTGCCCAGATCCAATTCACCCTTGCAGTTTCAGTGGACTAGCTGTCAAGTTAATAAGACTACCTCTGAACAAAGGATTGTAAGCCTGATAACTCTTAGTCGCTTATGTCCAAATTACCTCTGAACCGATAGGTGCCCAGATTCAATTCACCCTTGCAGTCTCCAGTGAACTAGCTGTCAAGTTAATACCATTACCTCTGAATAGCAGATTGTGAGCGTGCTGTCTCTTAGTCAGTCTTGTCTAAATTACCTCTGAGTCGCAGTGCCCAGATCCAATTCACCTTTGCAGTCCTTAGTGGATTAGCTGTCAAGTTAATCTGACTACGTCTGAACAGTGGATTCTGAATTTAGTGTCTCTTAGTCTATCACGTTTACAACACCTCTAAATAGAAGGGTCCCTAGACTAAGTTCATCAATTCTAGTTCTTGTTCTTATGTCCATATTACATCTGAACAAACCAAATTTCTGGACCAAATTTTTTTAGTGGTTCTTTATCTGTCATGTCCATATTACTTCCGAACAGACGAACCTGTAATAAACCTACCCTTAATTGGCCCTATCATGTCCATATTATCTCTGAATAGGTTTCGTTAAGTTCACTTTCATGGAGTGCTATCTTCACCCTCAGCTCTTTCATGAGCTATTTTTGTTGGCCCAAAGGCCTATCACCCTAGTTTTGATGATGATCAACTCATGAACTTATGTTTACTAATGATCTTGTGTTTAATTAGTGACAGATTCATTATTAAGATCTTAGTAGGTGCATAGCTCAACAAAGGATAAAATGTCAAGATTTGGAGCTAGCACCGTGTGATCTAAGGAGCTTTTGGATCAAGTTTGGACCAAGTCAAGAAGATGAGAAGCCTTCAAGTGAAGACTTCAAGAAGATGAAGACTTGTGTCTAGGTATAAGATTTTGTTTTTGTTTTAGTTAAAAATGTAAAGGATAGAGTAGTTGGTGGATTGCTCAAGTACATATGCACACACACTCTTGATAGAATTGTTTTCATAAAAGATTTTTTTTGGTTTAGAAAAGATTTTTCATTTTGAAAATACAAGTTTGGTTTTTGGTGTTTCTCATATACTTATCTTTTAACCAAAATCATATTTAGAGCTTAATGCCAAAAACATAGATATTTCATCTTGATTGTGTAGTGGATCATATCCATACACACTATGCTTTAAAAGTATATCTTATTTTTGTATTTGATGAAGATTTGGAAAAACATGTTTTGAAAAATATTGTTTTGGAAATACAGTTTTCATCATGAGCTAAATATTTTCAAGTTACAAAAATAGTCCAATCTTTTATAATATGCCTTGATTTTGTGCAAGCATGTTTGTATATCAAAGTATATTGGTTAAACTATTTTTGTAGATTTTTATGTATTTTATGGGATTTTATTTGAGCCAAAAAGACCAACTTTTTAATCCCAGAAAACTGTTTCAGGCTTCAGATAAGTCGACTTGCTCCCTATATAGTCGACTAATCCTGAAGTCGGCCGACCGGACCGGTCGACCGACGTGCACAAACGTGCACGCCTTTGTGTACTGGAGGACGGCCGACCGTGCCGGTCGACCGCTCCAGAGAGCAGAGCTCTCTGGAAAGTTCGGCCGACCGTACGGGTCGACCGACGGAGAGTTAGACTCTCAGCTCCAGTGGGTCGGTCGACCCAGGCGGTCGACCGTGGCTCCAACGGTCTGATTTCTGACCGTTGGCGGTCGACCGCACGGGTCGACCGGCAGTTCTGACAAAGCCCCAACGGCTAGTTTTTGACAGCCTATATTTTGGGGGTTTGTGGACTGTTTTCAACAAGATTTGGAGAAGTTTTTAGAGCCAGTTTTTCCAACTCTTTTCAGAAGTTTTTCTCCACAAAATTTAGAGCCAATACTTTCAATTAAAAGGAGAGTTTTTATCAAGAGTGTTTTAAGTGATTCTTTGAGTTTTCCTCCACCACTCTCATCCTTATTTTTCTCACACCACACTTGAGCTATCCATTGATTATTCATCCTATAGGTGTGTTGTAGTGAGATTGTTTTTAGGTGATCAAAGTGTTGTGATCACTAAAGACTTCATTTGTTACTTTGAGGAGGCGGACGTGTGTGTCCGTGTTGTTTTGAGTTCGGGTGCGGACTCGGTTGTTTCGAGGTGCGGCCTCGGCGAGCTAGTGAGCTTGCGTGTGTACGGGACTAGGGAGTCCGAGGGCTTGTAGGTGTTGCGGCACCGAGGAGAGATCCATTAGGATCTTGCATAGTGGAAATCCTTCATGTGTCGAAGGCGGGGATGTAGAGCAAGTGTGCTCGAACCTCGAAACAAACCCTTTGTGTTTGCGATTGCCATTTCTCTCTCTCTCTATCTCCTTATTTATATCTTGCATTACTTATCTTGTCTTTACCTTTATATGCATGATATATTCCTTGTGCTCATATTGATATATTGCTTGGGATTGTTGCTAACACTTGTATTCAACCAAGAGAGCCAACGCGGCACCTCAACCCATTCAAGGGGAATCTAGAGGAGTTAGTCCAGAGCCCTTCACGGGGAATTCGGCTACACTCTTGTGTTACACACAGTGTTTAGCATAAAAAGATTAATTTGGTCATAATTGTTTTTAGCTTCCGCATCATTTGGCATTAAGTGACCATTAGATTAGCCTTCACCTATTCACCCCCCTTCTAGGTGAACCTTCAATTGGTATCAGAGCTTGGTACTCTGATTTGGTCTAACAACCTAGACTTAAAGATCCTCATTTTTAGGCTAATCACATATTTTGTACACACACCATGGACTTCATGTCACCACCCATGTTTGACATTGTTAACATCCATATATGGAAGGTGAAGATGTCCTTGTACCTCAAAGCCTTAGGTTATAATGTTTATCTTGCCACTACTAATAATGCATATTGTTTAGATGGTAAGAATGTTGAGGCTAATGCAAAAGCCCTTAATGCTTTAAAGTCTACCCTAGATGATATTTATTTATCTAGAGTTTCTAACTTTGATTCGGCTTTTATAGTTTGGAACACCCTCATCTCCCTTGGCGAAAATAATCAATACTATGCGGGGAGTGATTCGGACGTTGGAAGCGACACCTCCAACGTGTGCTATATGGTCCAAGGGGATAACCCCCTTGAGGTAACTTCCGAATCCGAGGATGAGGATAATAACATGTCATATGAAGAGCTTTCTATATTTTGTCAATTATTGCTTGAGAAATATGACATGATTAAAAAGGAAAATAAAAATTTGAAAAACAAAGTTGATTGCATGCATATAGAACAAGATTCATTTAAATCTAACATTGCATGCTTAGAAAAAGAAAATGAGTTTTTGAAAAATGAAAATGTTTCCCTCATGTCTAAGTTAAATGATTTATGTGAAGGAAACACTATTTTGAAAGATAAAATTATTTTGGTGGAAACTCAAAAGGAAATTGTTTTTCAAGAAAACAACTCTTTGAAAAAGAAAATTTTTGAAAAGAAAAGGAAAAAGAAAAAGTTTTTAAAAAGAAGAAAAATGATTCTATATCTCACGTGTCTTTACATGCCACCATTGATGATAGTGAGATTACTCTTTTGAAAAGTAAAATAGATGGTTTGAGTTCAACTTTGAACTCTTGTGCTTTTAATCACACTAGATTGGAGTCCTTGTTTGCAAAGAAACAAACTCCTCATGTTCATGCACATCATTCTCATCATGCATTTGCTTATGTTGCACAACACGATCACAAACGTTCACATAAGCATACTAAGGTGTACGTATGTACACATTGTGGCCGCAAAGGCCATCTAGCAAAATTTTGTTTTGATAAGTTGCATGTTTCAAATTTTGCTAATCATAAAAATGTTTGGGTGCCTTACAAAGCTAACCCCCATGGACCCAAGAAAAAATGGGTACCAAAACCCCCCCCCATGTTTTTGATGTAGGTGAGGGATCTCTCAAGACGTGAGAGATTTGGTGCCTTGATGGTGGATGCACTTGGACTTGATGGACACATATATATAGATGCATCGCTATCAAGGAGTTTTGGTGGGTCAACCACCATGTTTGGAGCTTTGGAGTTGGTAACGATCTCTAAACTCCTACTTTTTATGTACATGCTAGTTCATTTATCATATTCATAGCATGTTCATGTTTTATGTCTTTATGTGCTTCTTGTGGTAAAAACATTCTTAGATGTAGTTTTTATCAAAACTTGTTTTATACATGTACAAATGGTGAGTTACACGTGATTTATATATGTTTGCACTTCATGCTCATTTGTACCTACTATATGCACATGTATAGACTAGTTTTGATGATTCTCATTTATACATGCTTTGCCAATTTTTATGCTTTACTTCATGTATATGTATTTTTAATTCAAATCTAATAAATATACATGTATACTCATGAGTCTCTTACTTTCATGCAAATACATTTGATAGACTCTTTTATGTTTGGGATATGTATGTGTATTGTTAGAATTGGATAAATCATACATATACCTAGAAGTGTGCTTTGTTTTAATGAAAAATATTTCTCATGTTTTTGTTTTGTTAAAATGTGACTTATAATCTTTTTGAGCTTCAATGTCTATTTTCATGAAAATGCTATTTACATAACCTTTGAACACTCATCTTTTACTTTTCAAGATAATTTTGAGCCTTATGGACTATGAGTGCTTGAACTTTTATGTATTTAGTATGATTCATGAAATACATATGCTTTGATTTCATGTTTTTGAAGGATCTTTAACTAGTTTTTCAAAAATTATTTTAACTAGTTATTGTTCTTCATTTGATAGAATTTTTCAAACAAAGCTTATTTTTCAAATCTATTTTTGAAAACCCCTACCATCTATGGGAGGATGGATGGGCGATTATGCTCAAGTATGCTTAATAGTGAAAATCATTTTAATCTTGAACATGATTGGGAGGTATAGGTTATGAGATATACACTTGATCTTATTGTTATGTCAATTGGTATCATTGAATCGTTTCAATTGTTATCAATATGAACTTATTTTGTATATACTCATATTTTGTTTCCTTATATATGTATGTATCAAATTCAATTAGTATATTTTTCATACATATATATGATTTTCATGTGCTTAACTTTCAATTGGTTCACATTTTTAAAAGCACAAAGTTTTTGATGAAAAATAAAATTTTTTGGATCTTTATGTTTACCATTGATATCAAAATGCTTCAGCTTCATATTTGTTAAATTTCAATTGGTATCAATATGTTTTACAATAATGACTATTTTCAATTAGGTATCTTAAAATTTGATTGTTTTACAAGAGCTCTGATACCTTTAAAAATTCTTGTTTAAGAAAAATTAAAAAAAAATGTTTTGGTATGTATTTCCTATATGCAAGGAGAGCTTAACATCTCTTCTACATATAGATTCATGTTGAGTATATTATAAATTGAGGAGCTTGACAACTCTTCTTTATATGATATACGTGTGTAAGGGGAGCTTCACATCTCCTCTTATGCATTACATAATATGTGTTATGTGAGTTAGGGCTTGTCATCCCTTCTTCATGTAATGCATATGTGTAGGGAAGCTAACTTAGCGTCTTCCTCTTCATGAATGTATATCGCATATAAATCTTTATTGATTGATTTGTATTACCCCTTCTTGATCTCTTTGTTTTTGACAAAAGGGGGAGAAAAATTTGTTTGATTTGATTTTACTTTGAACCCTTTGTTGATGAGTGACAAAAGGGGAGAAGTATTTGAGTTTATATGCATGTTTTCATTGCTTAAGGGGGAGAAGTATTTGTCTTCCTTTTTATTTATGCATATAAGTTTTGTATTGCAAATAGGAGAAAAAGATTTTGATTTATGCTTGTTGCATGTTTTATCTCCATACTTGCATACATATTCATGTGCCTCATTGCCATATCTATTATTTATTTTGTATGCATGAGTTAAGGGGGAGCTTCTTTGAAGCTTTACTTTAATCCATGCATATATAACTTCATGAGTTTTGTCATCATCAAAAAGGGGGAGATTGTTGGCCCAAAGGCCTATCACCCTAGTTTTGATGATGATCAACTCATGAAGTTATGTTTACTAATGATCTTGTGTTTAATTAGTGACAGATTCATTATCAAGATCTTAGTAGGTGCATAGCTCAACAAAGGATAAAATGTCAAGATTTGAAGCTAGCACGGTGTGATCCAAAGAGCTTTTGGATCAAGCTTGGACCAAGTCAAGAAGATGAGAAGCCTTCAAGTGAAGACTTCAAGAAGATGAAGACTTGTGTCTAGGTATAAGATTTTGTTTTTGTTTTAGTTAAAAATGTAAAGGATAGAGTAGTTGGTGGATTGCTCAAGTACATATGCACACACACTCTTGATAGAATTGTTTTCATAAAAGATTTTTTTTGGTTTAGAAAAGATTTTTCATTTTGAAAAATACAAGTTTGGTTTTTGGTGTTTCTCATATACTTATCTTTTAACCAAAACCATATTTAGAGCTTAATGCCAAAAACATAGATATTTCATCTTGATTGTGTAGTGGATCATATCCATACACACTATGCTTTAAAAGTATATCTTGTTTTTGTATTTGATGAAGATTTGGAAAAACATGTTTTGGAAAAATATTTTTTTGGAAATACAGTTTTCATCATGAGCCAATATTTCCAAGTTATAAAAATAGTCTAATCTTTTATAACATGCCTTGATTTTGTGCAAGCATGTTTGTATATCAAAGTATATTGGTTAAACTATTTTTGTAGATTTTTATGTATTTTATGGGATTTTATTTGAGCCAAAAAGACTAACTTTTTAATCCCAGAAAACTGTTTCAGGCTTCAGATAAGTCGACTTGCTCCCTATATAGTCGACTAATCCTGAAGTCGGCCGACCGGACCGGTCGACCGACGTGCACAAACGTGCACGCCTTTGTGTACTGGAGGACGGCCGACCGTGCCGGTCGACCGCTCCAGAGAGCAGAGCTCTCTGGAAAGTTCGGCTGACCGTACGGGTCGACCGACAGAGAGTTAGACTCTCAGCTCCAGTGGGTCGGTCGACCCAGGCGGTCGACCGTGGCTCCAACGGTCTGATTTCTGACCGTTGGCGGTCGACCGCACGGGTCGACTGCCAGTTTCTGACAAAGCCCCAACGGCTAGTTTTTGACAGCCTATATATTTGGGGGTTTGTGGACTGTTTTTAACAAGATTTGGAGAAGTTTTTAGATCCAGTTTTTCCCACTCTTTTCAGAAGTTTTCTTCACAAAATTTAGAGCCAATACTTCCAATTAAAAGGAGAGTTTTTATCAAGAGTGTTTTAAATGATTCTTTGAGTTTTCCTCCACCACTCTCATCCTTATTTTTCTCACACCACACTTGAGCTATCCATTGATTATTCATCCTATAGGTGTGTTGTAGTGAGATTGTTTTTAGGTGATCAAAGTGTTGTGATCACCAAAGACTTCATTTGTTACTTTGAGGAGGCGGACGTGTGTGTCCATGTTGTTTTGAGTTCGGGTGCGGACTCGGTTGTTTCGAGGTGCGGCCTCGGCGAGCTAGTGAGCTTGCGTGTGTACGGGACTAGGGAGTCCGAGGGCTTGTAGGTGTTGCGGCACCAAGGAGAGATCCATTGGGATCTTGCATAGTGGAAATCCATCGTGTGTCGAAGGCGGGGATGTAGAGCAAGTGTGCTCGAACCTCGAAAAAATCCTTTGTGTTTGCGATTGCCATTTCTCTCTCTCTATCTCCTTGTTTATATCTTGCATTACTTATCTTGTCTTTACCTTTATATGCATGATATATTCCTTGTGCTCATATTGATATATTGCTTGGGATTGTTGCTAACACTTGTATTCAACCAAGAGAGCCAACGCGGCACCTCAACCCATTCAAGGGGAATCTAGAGGAGTTAGTCCAGAGCCCTTCACGGGGAATTCGGCTACACTCTTGTGTTACACATAGTGTTTAGCATAAAAAGATTAATTTGGTCATAATTGTTTTTAGCTTCCGCATCATTTGGCATTAAGTGACCATTAGATTAGCCTTCACCTATTCACCCCCCCTCTAGGTGAACCTTCAATTTTCATGGAGTGCTACCTTCACCTCTAGCTCTATTGAGAGCGAGTACACAAATCCTTTTTCGTATGAGGTCTAAACTGTGACATCATCACCTTCGATGATAAAACAAGCGATAGCTAACAAAATGCAATTGCGTCCAGTCTAAATGCCTTTTTTATCCATGAATGGATAAACACAAACATAAGAATAACTTATCAAAGAGTCGAACGACCTAAGCAATGCCAAAATTTGGGTCATGAGCTATGAATTCAAAGTATTTCGAAATCCAAACTAGCTCATTTTGAATCTTCGAAAACTTTGAAGGGGATTTTGTTGACACTTATAAAAGAAAATTTTCTAGATAGCTCTAAAATGGTTTGAACAACGTCTAACTTGTCGACACTTATAAAAGACAAATCACAAACAAGTTAACGACCAGTTCTATAGAGTAGTCATTTAAACCCTACTGATTCAGCCAAGTGATCAGTAGGCTAAGTATTGCCTTTAAACAAGCCCAGGCATGCCCAAGAGAGCTGACTTCTAGCTTCACCTAAAGCTTGGAATACCTCCGCTAAGAGCTAACTTCAAACTTCGCCTGAAGCATTATCTAGCTCTACTGAGAGCTAGCTTCTAGTTTTTCCTGAAGCTTGTCATAGCTCTGATAAGAGTTAACTTCTAACTTCGCTTGAAGTTCAGCACAACTCAGCTCAGAGCTAACATTTAGCTTCACCTGAAGCGAGGCTCCATGTCATTAATTGACAATTTCAAATCCTTGCTAGTTTAAGGTAACCACCCCACTAAGTTAGTGAGGGTTAATGGGTAGTTACACTCATGATCCCTCACTAAGAGGAGACAGGGGCTCATACTCCCCTAAACCAACTGACTAGCTAGCCTCACAAGCTGTTAAGCTAGCCTCGCCAGAGGATGTTTTAGCTTCGCCAGATCTAGTGTCGCCAAATAAGCATAATAGCTACATAATAGCTATTTGCTAATTTTTAGGGAACAACTACTGTAACGGTCCCAGATTTCATTATATTTTCATATACAAAAACATTATTTTGATCCACAGATAACTATATCCATTTCCAAAATCCTTTAAATTTTGCCAGCACTTTCTTTGTAATACGGGGTCTACTTGATACATTGACACATATGGTTCCATATATTTCTCATCAATCAAACATGTATATACAACATCCCATGTAGTGGTATATCAAATTTCGGCTTGACATCGCCTACTTAAAATCTCACGCATTTATTATAGGGATACTACACAAGATAACAAATTAAGGATCTGTTTAAGGATAATCTCCTTGTATCACCATCTAACATAAGCCAATGCAAGATAATACCCATTAAGAGTTCATACACAAATCTACATATATATATATACATCATCTCCATGTACATGTATATAACCACTTTACATAATTACAATTAATAAAGAAGTTTGATAGGCCCACATAATGAATGTTGTGCACCCTTTCAGTACCCTATTCTTGCCTTTAGCTGCTATTTATCCCTGGCTTGCCCTGAAAAACATGGAGCTATGGGTGGGTGAGCTCGACAGCTCAGTGAGTGGAGTCAATTTCATTCATAAAAATGAAGCATAGCATTAACGATGTATAATATTCATGATACATGTAAATAAAATGAATGTGGCACATGAAGTATGTAATAATGCATCATTCTTTCTAATTGGGTATTTGCTTCCAGCTATTATTGATAGATGCACATATGACCGGTATACGGTGTCTCCACTACCACATACAATAACACATCTACATATTCTTAGTGTCACACACTCACACAAACGTATACATCAAGTATAGCCGTTTATTCTCAATCACTTGTAAGATACAAATATAAGCATATCTTATTTCATGACACACGACCCATCTCATACCCCGTCTTCACACCTACCAGCTCCCGCTGGCCCCTTCCTTCGTTTAACACACCCAATATCATACCCCGTCTTCACACCTACCAGCTCCTGCTGGCCCCTTCCTACATTTAACACACACAATATCATACCCCGTCTTCACACCTACCAGCTCCCGCTGGCCCCTTCCTACATTTAACACACACAATATCATACCCCGTCTTCACACCTACCAGCTCCCGCTGGCCCCTTCCTACATATACATGAGAATAACACGACATGCATACACATTACATACACATTACATATACATCAACTATCAAGGTAACACACACAGTGACTATTGTGTTGTGATATACTTTTTCCATTCACCAATCATGTCATTGATGTGTCACACATGGTCAAGTTCGTGTAACTAACAAATATATGCACGCATATGAAATTTGGCAATTTAATGCTAAATCAACAATTACTATCATATTTGCAATTTGGTATAACGCGGTCCAATTTATTTAAAAACCCCACTCACCTTCAAGTTGAGCGTTCTACAAGGGGGTTCGTACCGAGCATCGCCTCGTGTTTCCTTTCCGAATGATCACATCGGACTCCGATATGCCAATCCCCCTATTTGATAGTAGCAACAACGTCACACATATAGCTCTTAGATGAATATCAAGTGAATTACAATGTTCTTGTAGGGGATACTTATTTAATAATTACGTATTGCTAGCCTCTTACCCTTGAAATTATGCCAACAAGATTATCATGGCTATATCATTCTTTCTAACACAATAATATATTTTTCTAATTAATACTTACATGGAGTCCAATACCCCAATCCCAATTCTTACTATTAAAACAATATCACCTATACACTTCACATATGTACATTACATAGCTCTAATATTTACTAAGGCATAGCATATACTTCTTATATCCCCATTCTTTAGTAAAAAGAGAACAAACAATGTCACCCATCCCATGAAAATTAATCTATATGTCACCTTACATTATTCTAACATGCTTTTCCCAATTCCATCCAAATTTCATTATTCCACCTACTAATTTAACTTCATAACTCATGTAAGTATAATGAATATGAAAATCTACTCACTTGGTAGACGGATTCCCACTTGTACTCGTTGTTCAATCCTTCTACTCAAACCCTAGCAAAGATCAAAGGCTACTCTTAGTCATGAATATAAATTATAGCATGAGAAGGATTAGTGGAGTATAAGTTTACCTTTATCAAATCTTTGCCTCTGAAAATTTGGGGGTTTTAGGAACTAAAATCAGAATTTAGGGCTTTGATTTCACCTTCAAAAATCACCCCAAAACTGAAATTAAACCACCCCAAAACTAAAACTACCTCTCTTCTCCAGCCAACAAGGGATCCCTCCCCCTGAATCAGGCCGACCTGCGGCCTGAGCCGCCGCCGGCGCGCGGTTGCGCGCCGCCCCCGCGCGGTTGAGCGCGGCACCAGCGCGCGGCTGCGTGCTGGTGGCGCGCGGCTGCTGCCGCCTTCCCCTGGCTTCGGCTGGGGGTGAAGAGAGAGAGAGAGAGAGATTTGAGAGAGAGAGAAAGGATTTTAGGGTTCAGGTGAGGGGAGAATTCTGTTTACAGAGAAGAAAGAAATTTCCTCTCAGATCTCAACGTAGAGATGTATCTTTTACAAAAAGACCCCCCACTAATCCCATTATTAATAAGTCAATATTTCCCCTATGATGCCACTTGACAAAAATCCAAGATCAATTAATCCTAACCCTACAACTCACCTCTCCATGCACACCTACCCTTTTTAAATAAAAATTTCTAAATACCAAGTATTTCAATTAAATAATGGGGTATGGTTGGTGGGGGTAGTATATACCATGTATAATTATTTCCAAGTATTAAAATATATGACATCTTGCATATACATGGTTATTCTTTACATAAAACATTGATATATTTACATCACACATACTTGTGATAATTTATTAACACAAATTTCTCACTAAACCATCAAAAAAATAAATAAATAAATAATTATACAGACATACGAATTAAAATTTGCATTGCCATAGTAAATCATGATTAACGTACGCCAAACCTTATAGTTATCAGTCCCAAATATCCAGCATTAACTCATGGCTAAGAATTAAATATTCTTTAGGAAAATAAATAAATAATAAAAATTTCGGGATGTTACAATCTACCCTCCTTAAGAAAGTTTCGTCCTCGAAACTAATAGCAATAGGAACAAGATAGGGTCAAATATTTGTAATTCATCTTCCGGTTCCATGTAACGTTTACAATTTACACTTGACTGAAAGTTTGCATAGGTTTCTAATTATAGAATATATCCTTTTCGAATTTCAATTTACCTTCTGCTTGTATGAACTTTGGCAGCTCAACTTTCAGGTTATGCAAGGAATATAAAAAAAATTCTATGATGGATTATAACAAGGATTCAATCCTTCACACGCGAATGCTGCTGCTTGCCTTTATGCTTGATATAATAATTTTACTTCATAACCAATGATAGTTCCTTTAAAATAATTTCCCACTTTATTTAAGGTCAAATTCCTTCTTAACATCAATCTTGACCTCAGAGCTTTGTAACTTTGAATGTTTTTCCGGCGGTGAAGTCAGTCGGTATTAACAGATCCAATTTAAACTCAGATATTCAATTGGTCTAAAGTGTTATGGATTCAAACTACTTTCCTGTCTGATTTGTGTCACAATTATATCGGATATGCTTTAACAATAACCGAAATTTCTAAAGAACTCCCATATTAAATCCTGAGTCATGAGAAGTGGTTTACATTTTAATTACTATATTTGTAGACTAGAACTTGCATCAGTTCCTCCACAAAAATATCTGCCATGAGTCAACAAAACAAACTTTCAAACTCTCAGTGGCTTTAATTTACTAGAATGATTATCCTTTAATACTTTATTGACTGGACGAAGTTAATTTAATCAAAGAATGCTAAAATCATGCCTTCCATCCACTTATTCAAGATGTGATGAGTACACTAATAATTGATCATCCTCTTTTTTTTTTTCTGAATTAGTTTCCCACCACAATTTACCAATTATAGGTAAGTTAACAATCCTTCTTTTACCGATAACACAGAGTGTTTTAATATTGCAGTAAATGTAACACTTTTACTTTATGCTCGTTATTTTCTAAAATAACAAGAATTCTCCCAAATTCATGATAAATCCCAATTCTAACATAAATATACATTACCCAGATTCTTAATAAGGTTCTTCTGTTCCGATTTATCTTGATTTGCCTGATATTTCAATTACTTTCATATTCCAGTGTCCCATATCACTGGCAGCTCATACTGAGGGCCCGCACCCCCAATAGAACGCATTCGAATCAAGACACGCGGGTATGCCCTCATTCGAAAGTATGAAAATAATCAATATCCTGCACTTCGAGATCAATCATACACGTCAGAACCGACTATCCCCCTTGGAATTCTCATATACTGTCACGCTATCAATCAAACAATGTACACATACATACATATTAGTCTTATAGATCAATCCCAATGTGTAAATAACAATTCTAGATCACATTTCTATGCCTACACTTTCTAGGCCCTATGTCTCAGCCTTACTCCTCATTTCTAAACCTTTGCTCTGATACCAACTGTAACGGTCCCAGATTTCATTATATTTCCATATACAAAAACATTATTTTGATCCACAGATAACCATATCCATTTCCAAAATCCTTTAAATTTTGCCAGCACTTTCTTTGGAATACGGGGTCTACTTGATACATTGACACATATGGTTCCATATATTTCTCATCAATCAAACATGTATATACAACATCCCATGCAGTGGTATATCAAAATTTCGGCTTGACATCGCCTACTTAAAATCTCACGCATTTATTATAGGGATACTACACAAGATAACAAATTAAGGATCTGCTTAAGGATAATCTCCTTGTATCACCATCTAACATAAGCCAACGCAAGATAATACCCATTAAGAGTTCATACACAAATCTACATATATATATATATATACATCATCTCCATGTACATGTATATAACCACTTTACATAATTACAATTAATAAAGAAGTTTGATAGGCCCACATAATGAATGTTGTGCACCCTTTCAGTACCCTATTCTTACCTTTAGCTGCTATTTATCCCTGGCTTGCCCTGAAAAACATGGAGTTATGGGTGGGTGAGCTCGACAGCTCAGTGAGTGGAGTCAATTTCATTCATAAAAATGAAGCATAGCATTAACGATGTATAATATTCATGATACATGTAAATAAAATGAATGTGGCACATGAAGTATGTAATAATGCATCATTCTTTCTAATTGGGTATTTGCTTCCAGCTATTATTGATAGATGCACATATGACCGTATACGGTGTCTCCACTACCACATACAATAACACATCTACATATTCTTAGTGTCACACACTCACACAAACGTATACATCAAGTATAGCCGTTTATTCTCAATCACTTGTAAGATACAAATATAAGCATATCTTATTTCATGACACACGACCCATCTCATACCCCGTCTTCACACCTACCAGCTCCCGCTGGCCCCATCCTTCTTTTAACACACCCAATATCATACCCCGTCTTCACACCTACCAGCTCCTGCTGACCCCTTCCTACATTTAACACACACAATATCATACCCCGTCTTCACACCTACCAGCTCCCGCTAGCCCCTTCCTACATTTAACACACACATATCATACCCCGTCTTCACACCTACCAGCTCCCGCTGGCCCCTTCCTACATATACATGAGAATAACACGACATGCATACACATTACATACACATTACATATACATCAACTATCAAGGTAACACACACAGTGACTATTGTGTTGTGATATACTTTTTCCATTCACCAATCATGTCATTGATGTGTCACACATGGTCAAGTTCGTGTAACTAACAAATATATGCACGCATATGAAATTTGGCAATTTAATGCTAAATCAACAATTACTATCATATTTGCAATTTGGTATAACGCGGTCCAATTTATTTAAAAACCCCACTCACCTTCAAGTTGAGCGTTCTACAAGGGGGGTTCGTACCGAGCATCGCCTCGTGTTTCCTTTCCGAATGATCACATCGGACTCCGATATGCCAATCCCCCTATTTGATAGTAGCAACAACGTCACACATATAGCTCTTAGATGAATATCAAGTGAATTACAATGTTCTTGTAGGGGATACTTATTTAATAATTACATATTGCTAGCCTCTTACGCTTGAAATTATGCCAACAAGATTATCATGGCTATATCATTCTTTCTAACACAATAATATATTTTTCTAATTAATACTTACATGGAGTCCAATACCCCAATCCCAATTCTTACTATTAAAATAATATCACCTATACACTTCACATATGCACATTACATAGCTCTAATATTTACTAAGGCATAGCATATACTTCTTATATCCCCATTCTTTAGAAAAAAGAAAACAAACAATGTCACCCATCTCATGAAATTAATCTATATATCACCTTACATTATTCTAACATGCTTTTCCCAATTCCATCCAAATTTCATTATTCCACCTACTAATTTAACTTCATAACTCATGTAAGTATAATGAATATGAAAATCTACTCACTTGGTAGACGGATTCCCACTTGTACTCGTTGTTCAATCCTTCTACTCAAACCCTAGCAAAGATCAAAGGCCACTCTTAGTCATGAATATAAATTATAGTTTGAGAAGAATTAGTGGAGTATAAGTTTACCTTTATCAAATCTTTGCCTCTAAAAATTTGGGGGTTTTAGGAACTAAAATCAGAATTTAGGGCTTTGATTTCACCTTCAAAAATCACCCCAAAACTGAATTAAACCACCCAAAACTAAAATTACCTCTCTTCTCCAGCCAACAAGGGATCCCCCCTGAATCAGGCCGACCTGCGGCCTGAGCCGCCGCCGGCGCGCGGTTGCGCGCCGCCCCCGCGCGGTTGCGCGCGGCACCAGCGCGCGGCTGCGTGCTGGTGGCGCGCGGCTGCTGCCGCCTTCCCCTGGCTTCGGCTGGGGGGTGAAGAGAGAGAGAGAGATTTGAGAGAGAGAGAGAAAGGATTTTAGGGTTCAGGTGAGGGGAGAATTCTGTTTACAGAGAAGAAAGAAATTTCCTCTCAGATCTCAACGTAGAGATGTATCTTTTACAAAAAGACCCCCCATTAATCCCATTATTAATAAGTCAATATTTCCCCTATGATGCCACTTGGCAAAAATCCAAGATCAATTAATCCTAACCCTACAACTCACCTCTCCATGCACACCTACCCTTTTTAATAAAAATTTCTAAATACCAAGTATTTCAATTAATAATGGGGTATGGTTGGTGGGGGTAGTATATACCATGTATAATTATTTTCAAGTATTAAAATATATGACATCTTGCATATACATGGTTATTCTTTACATAAAACATTGATATATTTACATCACACATACTTGTGATAATTTATTAACACAAATTTCTCACTAACCATCAAAAATAAATAAATAAATAATTATACAGACATACGAATTAAAATTTGCATTGCCATAGTAATCAGATTAACGTACGCCAAACCTTATAGTTATCAGTCCCAATATCCAGCATTAACTCATGGCTAAGAATTAAATATTCTTTAGGAAAATAAATAAATAATAAAAAATTTCGGGATGTTACAACTACCCCTCATTGAGCTTATAAATAACCCACTAGTAGGTTAGGCTCAAGGGAGAGAAAATTTGGAGAGCACAAAAGCTGCCACTTTCGAGAGAGAAAGAGAGATCCTCTTCTTCTTCTTCAAGAACTTATGGTTTTCTTCTAGCAAAAGCTTCTTATAACAACTCACTAATCATAGTTTCTTTGAACTAGTTACAGGGTTTAACACCCTAGTTCTCAGAATTAATCCAAACTTTCACTCTCAAAGAATTTTCAAAAGCAGACGAGAAGGATTCCCAAGCAGTAGAGTTCGAAACTCGATCGCTGCCATCGTCAAAGAGACAAAGTGGCCGCCTGCTGACCAGACTCCTATCGGCACACTTTCTCAGAAACTCTAGGAAGAGAGCTATTGTAATTTTCTTTTTAATTACTTGTCATTTTCTTCAAAAATTTTGTAAGTTTTTTCTTTTGACAAGCAATGAAAAATACTAACAAGTGTTGATTCAAGAGCTCAAGCATAAAGAAAACATCTAGCACTCAATGAGGAGTCAAGCTCAAGGAATCTAGTTTGAATCAAATCAAGATGAAGAAGAAGATTAAAAAGAGAGAAGCATTGAAGTTTGTATAAGAGTTTTTAAGTTTAGATTCTTATAAGTAATAGTGTAAATTTGATTCCTCAAGCTCACATACACATAAAGTTTTGACAATGGTTCACTGAGTTCTATTGAAAATTAATTTGTGATTTAAAGTTTATTTTTTATAAAATCAAATTTATTATTTCAAAATGAATTTTACAAAAAAATAAGTTCATATGTTTGTAATATATGATGATTCGTGCTAAATAATATTTGTAAGAACTTATTTTTGTAGATTTTATGAAAATTATTTGGGGGGTTAAAATGTTTTAAAAATTAAAATAAAGAAAATCTGTTTTGGCCCTAGGCTGGCGACCGGATGTGTCACAAGCCATTTGGCTTGTGCACGCGGTCGATCATTGGCCAGAAAGCAACAAGCTCTCAGATCGATTGATCGGACAATCGACTGCTTGGCCAGAGAGCAAACTGTGCTCTCGGGTCGGTCAACCAGTAGCTGAGAATAATTTTGTTCTCACATTGGTCGATCGAGCAGTCAACCGACAATTCCCAACAACTATAAATATAGGCTTTGGCGGTCAATCGCCCGCAGCAGAATTGTCAGTTTTGATTTTAAACGGCTATTTTTAGTCTAATCTTTTCTGATTTGGTTTTCTAACAACTATTTTGAGCAAGTACATTTTATTTCAGTACCTCTATATATAGAAGTCATATTAGAGAGTTTTATTTAAGTTTTTCTAGTACTATTCATTTCATAGCTTTGTAAGAAAGTTTTTAAAATTTTTTAATGAGTTTTCAATTTCTAATCTTTAGTTTTCTCTCTCATTCACATTATAGCTTTTAACTCTTATCTATTCTATAGGTTGGGTCCTGTGAGAAAGTTTGTTTGTGATCAGAGTCATCTTTGTATTGAGAGTGATTAGAGGTTGCAGGCCTCGAGTGAGCATGCAGATTCGTGCAATTATGTTCTTGTAGAAATAAGTGAGGGAGCTTATAGGTGCTGTGACACTGAGTGATATCACGGAATCAGATTATAATGAAAATCCTTCATTGCGGTGAAGACGGGACGTAGAGCAAGTTGCTCGAACCTCGAAGCAAATCTCCTATGTTCCGCTTTTCTCTTTCAACTCAACTCTACTCATTTTATTTATATCTTACATGCTTATACTTGCTATCATGTACTTATTTGAATCAAGAAGTAATTGAGCACCTCAACTCTTAGTTTAAGAAAAATCTTGAGGAAAAGTTTATAGCCCTTCATTGGGTATATAACTTCATTTCTTGGGTATTACTTTAACATTGCTTATGTGCTTTTATTTGTTTAGATTTGTTAGACAAAGTTTTTAATTCTGCATTAGGATATCACAAAGGCCCAGGAAGAGAGGGAAAGAATAAAGACCTCACGGTACGGTTATAATCAAGGAAAGCATGAAGATAAAATTTTCAAAATTTCAATATATTTTGCTAAAGCCTGGAAAGCAAGTCAAGGAAGAGATTGTTATGAAATTGCCTTGTTTTCGAGAGGAGATGATGGTCAAAGAGGCCAAGAATCGGGTTCAAATTTTTCCAGGCGCATTCATGTTTCGTTTCTGGTGGACTCCGAATTGAACTCAAATTCAATTTAGTGAAGGATTTATTTTTAATGATTGAAAGTACTAGAATTATTCTAGGTCAATCATATAAGGGTTGATCAAGTTTTTCAAGCATCCGATGATCAAGATCAACTCGTAGGTATAATCACCTGGAGGGGGTGAATAGGTGATGCGTTAATCAAATGCGGAGATTAAAAACCTAATTAACAATTCTACACTAAACAAAAGCAATTAAATAATATAAAGTAGATATGACAATTAAGCAAAACAATATAAGCATGTAATGAATAAATATTATTAGCATGCAAGATATTAACAAGAGTGAGTAAGAGAGAAAAAACCAATCGCAAACTGGGAGATTTATTTCGATATTCGAGCAACTTAGTCTACGTCCCTACCTTCACCGCAGTGAAAAATTTTCACTATAATTCGATCCCACAAGATCACTCGGTGCCGCAACACCTACAAGTTCCCTTAAGAACTATCAGACCCGCAAGTCTTTCACTTATTCCCATAAGAACTACAAACACAAACCCATAAGTTCGTTCGTGGTCGCAACCTCTAACCACACTTAATACAATGGGAAACAACTTGTGAACAAGACTCTTGATCACAAAACAACTCTCACAGATAGAAATCCCTATAAGATAAATATAAAAGTGATAGTTCAAGCTTGTGTGAGAAAACTAAGTGATTGAAAGTTGAAAACTTAAGAAACTCTTTTGATAAACTCTCTAAAAATAAAGAAGTGAGGCTCTAAAATTTATTGAAAAACTTTTCTGAATATGGAAAAATAAGCTCTCAAGAACCTTAGTTAAAACACAACCTAAAAACTCTTGTCTATAGGCACCAAACAAAAACTAGCCGTTGGGACAAAATTGAGCAAGAAATGGCCCACCCAACAGCTATAATTTTAGTCGTTGGGGCCTGTCGGTCGACTGCATGGTCGACCGATGTGAGAACAGATTTGGTCTCACATAAGTCTTCCTCTCTGTTAATTGGTCGACCACGCTATTGACTGACCAGAGAGAGCAAGTTTTCTCTTAGGTCATCGGTCAACCACCCAGTGAATCGTGTGCGTAAGTCAATTGGCTTATGACACATCCACGACCAACCTAAGGCCAAAACTCAGTTTTGTTTATTTTTATTTTTTTAAAAACCAAAGTAAATTTCTATAAAATTTACAAAATAAGTTCATGTAAATATTTTATACAAATATGTGTGATCAATAATCATACATATTACAAACATGTGAACTTCTTTTTGAGATATCAAATACAATTTTGAAAAAACAAACTATATTTAAAATTATTTTTTCAAAAACTAAACTTTAGTCTTTAACAAGTTAAATCAAAACTTGTATAAAATACAAAGAGAAATTTCTCAAACTCTATTGAATAAAAAATGTGTATGAACAGATTCCAATACACATATCAAATAATTAAAGCTTGTTTTTGAGATTTTCTATCTATAAATTAAACTTTTGATAAAATCAAAACTTAAACAAATCAATATAAGTTTCTTTGATCAAACAGAGCCCTAATATGTATGGATAAATCCAAAATATATTACAAACTATAAAACATATTTCTTTCAGATATAAATCATATAAATACAAGATTTTGAGTTTAAAAACACAAAGTATAGAATCTTTTTCAAATCAATATTATTAACTCAACTTCATGGAAACCAAAACACATATTCATATTCAATGAAAATCATCAAACCAATATTAACACTTTTGTATGTATGTAAACTTGAGCAATCAAAATTTAATCTTCACTTTATAAATCTTCTAAATCTTTACAAACTCTTTTACAACACTTAAAGTCTTCTTTCTTGATCATCTTCTCCTTTACTTGATCAAAAATTTATTCCTTTGAGCTTGACTCCTTCTTCTTGAGTACATGATGCGTTTTTATACTTGAGCTCTTGAATCAATGCATATTAGCTTCAAAGTTCGACTTTGAGTTTATTGATAAAGCTAAACATCAAACTAAGATTTTGATTAAACATATAGACTTAAACATCATAAGATCATTAGTATTATAACTACATGAGCTAATCATTAAAACTAGAATGATGGATTTTTGGGCCAATAATCTCTCTTTTTTATGATAACAAAACTCATTGAGTTATATACAATTATACATAGATTAGAGAAGAGTTATATAAAAACTCCCCTTTAACATATGCATAAACATAAACATATAAAAATATTCAATAAAGCTTCAAACACAAACAAATATGTATAAATATGCATATAAACTCTCTTCTTTTTATCAAACAAATAAGATATTAAAACATATATGCATCAAAGCGCTCTAAATTTCTCTTCCTCTTTTGTCACTTCATCAATAAAAGGATAAAGAAAATAAAATAAATATATATGTGATATAAATTCATGACAAGAAGAGACGTGAAACTAACTCTCCCTGCAAACATGCATTACATAGAGAAGGAACAACTAAGTCCCAAATCACATAAACATAATATACAATGTATAGATGAATATGTTAAGCTTCCCTTACACATGTGTACCATATAGAGAAAAGGGATCAAGCTCTTTTTTATATAATACACTCATAATAAATTTATATATAGAGGAAATGTTAAGCTCCCATTGCATATAGACAATACATGTTAATTGAAAACCAATTGAAATTCAAATATTTTTAAGTTTGAAGTGTAGATACCACTTGTGATTTTAAATAAAAATAAAATAATTTGGGATATAGATACCAACAGAAATTAAAACAATTTAGATATTGGGTATCACTTGAATTAAACATTGAAAATTTGAGCACTTTTCATACCAATAGAAAACTTATCAAGAAACAAATTTGAAACAAAGATACCAATTAGTAAAATAAGATAGATACCAATTGCAATAATTGATACTAATTGAAAGTTTGAATAATTTTGAAATATAGATATCAAGTAATTTTTTTGGCAAAAATGTTAAAATTTCTCTCTTTATTCAAAAAGAAGGGAATTAAAGTCAATTATCAAAGAATTTCTCCATATTTTTGAAATAACAACAAAATGAATGCATAAGCTTGTTAAAAAGGTATCAATATCTATATTGAAGCAAAGCGAAGCTTATCATGACATGATATGCATGGGAAACATGCATGTATGTTTTTAAACATGCACCATCAATTAAATCATAGATATATGTATACTAATTGTAATTTAATACCACTTGTAATTTAAAGCATACATATATAGATAAACTTGAATGAGTATACAAAAATAAATTATCATACAAATCATGTGTATAAGCCATTTTTATCACCAACCTAACATGCACCTGTATAAGGAATAATCAACTAAATCATACAGGCATGATTCACCCAATCAATCACCCACAAAGGGTGGGTATTTTTAAGAACGAATATCATTTGAAAATGAATTGAAATTAATTTGAAAATACTACCAAGTGAAGAATTAAATGAACTAATTTAAAATAACTTGAAAAATAGTTCAATATTTTACTTATATGTAACAAAACACACACACACACACACACACACACAACACACACACACACACACACATAGAGAAAGGCTTGTGTCATTCTGGAAGGATTCGAGGCCGAATCTTTCCCACTTAAATACAACCCTACATCATTCGAATATAAGATACACTCCGTTGAAGTTCATCTATATTATTTCAAGTATCTACAAACTAAAAATTAAGTATTTTAAATACTTTTTGCCCATGCATCAAGTAGCGAGAAAGGCGACCTAAATAATGATTTGGTTAGTTTAACGATGTAGAACATTTGAAACCTAACAAAAATAATTTATGGGGGTTTTTGAATATTTAGATCATGATGAAATGGCCGGATCGAGAATTTGTATGTCTAAAAATATAGATCTAACCAACTCACTACTTTCAACCGTCCATTTTACGCCGCTTGATAGATGGACAAAAAGTATTCAAAATACTTGATTTTTGGTTTATAGATACTTGAAATAATATAGATCAATTTTAATAGAGTGGATCTTATATTCAAATGTCGGAGGGTTTGTATTTGAGTGGGAAGAATTTTGTCTCGAATACTTTTGAAATGACACAAGTCTTACTCTATATGTATACATATATCATGAACGATGCTAATTATAAAAGAATTGTCACTCTATATCGAAAATGCACTTTCTTGCTCATGAATTATAAACTCATGAATAAACAAAAAATTGATGTACAAGAATCGTGTAAGAATCATATTCATGAAGATAAAATCAATAAAGCTCTAAAGAACTCATCAAAACTTCATATGAATTTCTTTTTTTAAACTATATCACATTTTAAGCTTGATTTGTAAAAACATGAAAACACAAATCAAGAAATTATTTTTTCACAAACATGATATTGAAAATCACCTAGAGGGGGTGAATAGGTGATAATGCTAATCTAGTCAACTTAATGCGGAATTTAAAAACTAATTGCATTTTACAAGAGATGCACACTCAAACAAGCAAACATTAATTATGAATGAACAATGTGAATAGATGCAGGCACAAAGTAAAGAGAGAGAGAGAGTAAGAGTCAAGGGATCAAGCGCAAACAACAAGATATGTTTCGAGGTTCGAGCACCCAGCTCTACATCCCCGCCTTCACCCAGAAGGATTTTAAGTCCACTAGCTTGTCCACAAAGGACTCTCACAAAGGGAACCTCCACCGAGGATTTGGGGCAATAACAATTACAAGGAGTACCCAACTCCTCTCCTTACAAACACAACCTCCTCCTTGAGGCACAACTCCAAGCCAACAAACAATCACCTCACAACTTGAGGGATTAGCACAAAGCTTACACAAGAATCACCTCACCACTTGAGGGATACACCCAAATGCACAACCTCCTCAACACAATGAGGGAAAGGCACAAAGCCAAGCAAATGTAGGGTTTTCAACTTGTTGGTCTAAACAACACCACAAATAATTTCTTTCCCACACAAAGATCCTATAGAATGAGATAGTAGATGTAGCTCAAGTGTGAAGAAAACCAAAGGAATGAAGATCAAAATCACAAAGAAAATCTTTGGGAAAAACTAGAAATCAAGAGATAGAAGTTGAATTAAAACTCTTTTCCCAAAAACCCTTTTCTTTGATTTTCCAACCCTAGCAAAACACCAAATAGATTGTTCAATTTAAAACCCAAAAACTTCTTTTGATTGTTGTGGAAACACTAGAGAGTCAGGAAAAATTCGCACAAAAAATCTTATAGAAAAACTCTTTCCAATGGGGTATTTATAGCCCCAGAAATTATAGTCGTTGGCAGCAGAAACTGCCAAAATTGTAACGCCCCAATCCCGGCGGATACCGGACGTCACTGCAACGTATATACGTAAGTCTGAAGTACCTTCCCGTATGTACGCTAAGCATCAGTACAGACAAGAATCAGAGTACGGAAGCAAATGGTGCATTATACATTCCAACACATATATATATACAATCACAGAGTTATCACCAGAGGTGATGAATATTACAATAATAATACATCACAGACATGCGCAAATGCGAGAGTACAAGAGATATACATATATGAACAGCATAAAAGGGCGCTCACATACAAGTATACAAGGAAATGTACAAGTATGATAGAAAAAGGGCACTCACGAGTTTGCTAAGAGGAAACTCGAGAGGCATACAGGGGCCTGGAAGGATGTGGCCCTGGACGGTCCGGCTGGAGATCCACGCTACCGCTGCGCCACTCTGATGCAGTAACAGGGAGAAGCCACGCTCTAAGCTCCATGACCTGGACATGAGAATCCAGGGGAGTCAGTGAAACTCCCCAGGCGAGCAGTAATATGGATGCCAGGTGGCGAGCCAGGATGAGCACAGGTGTCGAGTACAGAAGACAGGAGGGTTAGAACACAAATGAAGTATATATGAACGGGTATGACATAATCATCATAAAACAGGAAATCCAGAGTAAAGCTGATTACAGCAAAAGTGATTGTATACGCTTAAGTCACAGTCCCATGAGACTAATACATCGAAGGAATAATCCAAACAGGAAACCCTCATCTATATACCATTATCTCATGCCACAGAAATCCAAGCGTATAGAATCAGAGTTGCAAATCATATAACAGTCAAACGGAATACATATCGGAAATCATAACATGCATAGCAAGTGTAACAGGAATCAATAACTAGAATCGATTATTATTATTACTTGTCTAACCCATATATCTAGGTATGTGACCTGGTGTACGGCCAACCCACATACATCCATATATAAGCAAGCCAAGGGTTGTTAACGGAAGCTGAGAACTGATATCACTTCTTATAGTAGTTCCCATACACCTGGGACCAGTTTTGGAGGCCCAAAGTCCCCCTAACAGTAATTTTGGGCCCAAAGTCCCACTAACAGTACCGCCAATATGTCATATTCCCATACTATAAGCAAGATATCATTCCGGCATCCATCACTTCCTCCCATTCCCCATACAAGTTGTCCTTTTTATAGCTTATGAACATAATTATCAGATTTCGGGAATGAGCAATATCATAACAGGAATACATAACAGTGATCAGGTACTACATTCCCTTTATCGTGATAATTATAAGAATCGGTGTATCATGCTTGGTTTTAAAAGATAGCATGACAAGGTGGTGATATATCACAAGCAATAAAACATAACAATAGATTGATAATAGGCCGGGTCAGTCATGACATAACAATAGGGTCTAGCAAAGTAGTGGCATGTCAGGTGATATACATGTGTTAAAAGGAAGCATACAACTAACAAGTCTGAAGTAATGACAAGTAGTAACATGGAAGTGACTCAAAGCCCAACGACCACGAAGGGTCGGCCACGCATGGTATACGATAAAGAAGCAAGCATATCATAATCATGGTACAAGCACAAGATGAAGCTACCATAATACAAGCAATGTAGTGCAATACATGAATATGGAATAAGAAGCGAAATACTCATCGACCGATGAAACGAGAAACTCAAATAGAGGCGAGATTACTCGCCTAAATCACCAATATGCCGAAAGATCCAATATCCACGAAGCTCGGGATGCGCCACAAACCTGATATAAACATGTAGAGAGAAGGGAGAGAGAAAGAGAGAAGGGAAGATGATGTTTGTCAAGTGACAAGTCAAGTAATACATATCAAGTAACGAGTCATGAAGTACAAGATACAAATACATGAACCAAGTATAAGATCCAAAGTTAAGAAGATAAGCAACTATAACAGACAGCCAATAATTAGTCGACTGGGTGGACAGGGTAGTCGACTAATAGAGGGTTAGTCGACTAGGAAGATGGGGTAGTCGACTAATACTGTGATCCAGAGAGTTGGATTTCTGTTTCAGGAAAGGTTAGTCGACTAGGGTCATATGGGTAGTCGACTAACAGACATGACAAGTCAACTAAAAGTTATGTTAAGTCGACTAAATCTGAGATACAGAGAGTTTGGGTTTCTGATTCAGGAAAGGTTAGTCGACTAGGGTCAAGGGAGTAGTCGACTAATCGAGGTTTCTAGTCGACTAATAAATAACCTAAGTCGACTAAAACTGTGCTCCAGAAAGGTTACGTTTCAGCTAGGGTTTTCTAGTCGACTAATCTATAGGTCTAGTCGACTAATCGACTGGAAACAGCATACAGAACAGATTTTCTAGGGTTTTGTTTGATGGCTAAATAATCATGGATTTGAAGACACAATTGAACATGATAGATAAACTTAAGTATACTAAGAATTAATCAAGCCTTGGTGATGAAAATTACTTACCAAAGGAGTGGTTGATGATGGAAAAGAGAGTGGAGATGTTGGTGGAGTTGATGAAGTTGTTGGAGTTGATGACCTTGTGGTGGCTTCCCATGGAGATGAAGGAGAAGAAGATGAAGGAGAGAAGTTGGAGTAGGTGTGGTGGTGGAGATGAAGGAGATGGAGGTGGCTAGGGTTTGGCTCTTGGTGAAGAGAAGAAAGAGAAAGGTGAAGTGAAGAATGAAGTGAAAAGGATTAGAAATGAAAAGGAAAAGTATTTATAGGTTTTTTGGATTTGTGAAGGTGATGCAATTAAAGTAGAAGAGAGGGGGGTTTTTGCAAAGTGGAGGAGGGGATGAGTGTCCTTCTCTTGGCCACTTGGCCGGCCAAGAAGAGAGAGAAAAAGAGGGCATTTAATGAGGAAGTTGGTGAAGAAAAATGGAATTTGGAATTTTGGAAAATAGGAAAAGGCTTTGGTTTGTGGAGGAAGGAAAGAAATAAAGGAAAGGGAAAAGGAAATAAATATAATGAGAAGATGTTTTCTTGGGAAGAAGATGAAAATAATGGAAGTGGCGGATTCCCGGGATTCAGTTGCGGATGCGGAAATCTTTCGGGAAAATACCGGAATCGTCCGAAATTCAAGTATCTCGGAACGACCCGAAATAATTACCAAAAATCAAGAATATTAAACTAAGAATTATAGTGAAATCCGTTTTAATAAATACTTTATAGTTTTAAAACTAAAAATCCCGGAATCAGTTACCTACCGACTCCGATGGAATTTTCATAAAATCATAAAATCCTCAGAAAAAGAATGTAGGTAGAAAATATGATTCTAAGGAATAAAGCCTAAAGGACCATCATGGAATTCCAACTGTTTGAGAATTAAAATCCAGGAATCGGTCAGCGGCACTGGCCGATACCGGTTTTGAAGACTTTCATTTAATTCCAGAAAAATCTAAAAATCATAGAAAATATATAATATTGGAAAATGATATTTAAAACTAAAATCGGTCAATTCTAATTATCAGAATGTCTAATCGAGTAATACTCTAGGATCGGGCCTTCGGTTCAGACTAGGGCTGACTCCGAATCCACGAATCCAAATCCAAGACAAACAGTCATATAAGGAATTCATAATAAAGAATAAATACAGGAAACAAATCGAAAAATACGACCGAAAATCTGAATACGCAACTAAGTACGTATTCCGGGAACGGGGTATTACAAAAATGAACTGCCGTCGACGCGATCGTCGACCGTCCAACGGTCATATTTTGACCGCTGATAGCTACCGGTCGACCGGCGGTCGACCGTCCCCAGAACCAGAGAGCAACGGCTCTCTGGGCGGTCGACCGTCCGGTCGACCGAAACAAACAGAGAGCAACCTGCTCTCAGTCGGTCGACCGTGCAGTCGACCGGCTAAGGGGCAGCCAGCGTGCACGTATCCATGCACGTCGGTCGACCGCTACGGTCGACCGGCCTAGCCTGGCAGCTGCAGATCAGGGAAAACTGGGTTTTTAATGTTTTAGAAAAATTCCCATAAAATCTCTAAAATGTCACAAAAATAGTTTTATCATTTTTCATTGAAATACAAACTTGTGTTAAAAAGTTTAACACAAATCACAACATATTGGACTATTTTTGTGTTATAGAAATTTTACCAAAAATCAAAAACTGTATTTTCTAAAACTTGGATTTTGAATAGAAAATACGTTTTGTCCAAAACTTATCCAAATACAAATCCATGATATTAAACAACATTTAAGCATGATGTATATGGATATAATCCTATATACATGAAACATATATATATATATATATATATATATATATATATAATATATTATCCATTTTTTGACTTTAATTCCAAAATATGTTTTGTTAAAAATACCAAAACATAAAACACATGAAATAGACTATCAAACTAAGTTTGTCTAAGAAGATGAAGCATGCATGTATATAGAACAAATCTAATATACATTAAACCATGTAAACTTGTTTTGATCTATCTATTCATGAAACCAAGATCGGTTAAACCAAAAACGGAAAACCCGAAACCAATATTCAAAACATGAAACGTGTGTGTTGTGAACTTGAGCATATCATACTATTCTAATCTTTACAATTTGGATCTAAACACAAAACTAAACTATGGTACCGATGTCTTCTTGTAGAGCGCAATCTCCAAGCCGACTCGATCCAAAACTCTTTGATCCCCGAGCAAGTGCTATATATGATCTTTGACGCTCGGGCTCTTGAATCAACATGTGAAAGCTTCCAAATCATCTTGTTGAAGCTAATCACCAACTAATAACTTGATTAATGATATGAAACTAAAATCATAAGATTATTAGTACACATAACTACATGAGTTAAACATCATCAAAACTAGAGTGGAAGGCCTTTGGGCCAACAGATATATCATTTAACATGCAAAAATCATCAAAACTAAGACATACAAGTGTAATCAAATATGAATTGAGTACACAAATGAAATAAAACATGTATAGCATAATAATCAGTGTATCTCAAAGATCATATATGTATATCACAAAATGTTCACAAAAATTGCATGTTCACGAGATAAAACAAGATTTTTATCATTAAAGCTAAGATATTATATCAATAAAACATGCTTATAAATAATCAATCAATGTAAAGCTAAACCACAAAATGAAGCTGTAAACCCCGTGAAGGATTCTGAACTTCTCCTCAAGATTCTTCTTGATTAAGAGTTGAGGCGCTTAATTGTTTTCTTGATTTTATACTTATAAAACATCAATTTATATATATATTCTAAACAAATAACATATGGTTGTAAACAATAACACAAAGCATATATAAACTAAAGTGAAGGAAAGAGATAGTTATCGATACGGACAAAACTAAATCTATTTCTCCAAAATAAATCATATATATATATCTCATGAAGCATACTTATTACATAAGAATTGTCATTCAATATCTAAATGATACAAATTTGCTCTAAGATAGTAATTCATGAGTAAATAAAAGAATGAGCGTACAGAATTATATAAAAGTCAAATCCCTGAAAATGAAGTCATTAAAACTCATATAAAATTCTTTTTCAAACTTAATCAAATTGAAACTTGATTGTAATAACGTTAGAACACAAATCAAGAAATTCATTTTCGCTTATTGGAAAATCACATAAACATTTACAATAAAGACAAGTGAAAATAATAACCCAGTTATTAAATACATCAACCAATAAATTAGCATGTAAATCCGATTGACATGAAAATAATTTTCAAAAGACATGCATAACTAACAACTAATTAACTCATCTTTAAGTACAACAATATATGATAGAATCTACTTACTACACTAGCATATTGTTGTGCGCAGCGGTCGGCAACACAACAACCACTCTTAAGGAATCCGCCCACCTGGCGGAGACTCGATGCAGCCGGAGAAACAACCACACAATAAGAACAACAACCAATAGAGAAAAGCAATCAACACACAAATTTAACGAGATTCAGCAACGTGCCTACGTCCTCGGGGCAAGGGAGAGAGATTTTATTGATTCAACAATCAATACAACTAATACAAGAGGGGAACTTGAGGGAATTCTTGGGAATTCTTTTTGGGATACCATACATGAGGGCTCTAGCCTCTCTTTATAGCGCCACAGAGTCCCTGAATTTAAGGAAACCCAGATTGAATTTGATTCCATTCAGAAAAGGAATCTGAATCCTAAAAGAAAAGTCCAAACGTGCCGTCGGTCAACCGACCCATGCCACGATCGATCGTGCCGGTCGACCTCGCCCACAGAGAGCAGCCCTGCTTCAGTCGGTTGACCAGCGGTCGATCGCTTCCTTCATGTGCACATTCGTGCACGCCTGTCACGCCCCGCTTCCCAAAATACGCGGAAAAGGAGGCGCGACGAGAGTCGGCAACGTATATACGTAAGGAAAATACCCCACGTATACACGCTAAGCCTAAATGTAACCTGATCAAGCTATAAATATCAATGGTCACTGCAATAATACATTTAAGACTACACAATGATAGCAGATGAATAATGACAAGAAGATGGCAGCTGAAAGCGATAAAGGTAGAATCAAAGATGGCAGAAATATAAAAGAGATGAGGATACCAGAAACGGAAGAATGAGCGTTCAGTTCCTCGCAAGACGTACAGTCTCGTCGAACACCTGCACATTAGAACAATCGTCCAATATCTGGACGTGCAAATCTAGGGTCGTCAGAACGCGACCATGGTGAGTGTGTGTAAAGGGGAAAGAGCTCGTGCAGAAGAAACAATGTGCATAAATAATAATAAGAACAACTGCAAATATAAGAGACTAAATAACAAGATGAATACTGAACAATAATATACATGAAAGCAACGCGAATAAAGATAGCAAGAATAAGAGTACATGTACAAGACAAGTAAAGCAATTGTAGCAAACAACAGATGTCTAGATGTGTAACCTATCACATGTCACTAGGTTGGTATCCAAGTCTGGTCATAAGTCTGGTCCTGGTTACAATCATGTGTCTGTCATAATGATATAAATAGATATATAATCAGGTGATTACAGTCAGTCACAATACATCAACAGTTTATTATTAATTATGTCAGCGAATACCAATTGTCACATGTAATAGACGCATCCTATACTACGCCTACCACACATGCCAATCGATGCCCTAAATTATTGAAACTGATCGGTTGGAGACATTGTCCATGCTTTAGGTGGGTCCCGTGCATACCCGGGACCACGGCCCAGACTCCTGGCGCTGAACCAGGACCTACCGCAAGGTAGTCAGGAACATGTAAACAGGAACAGTACATGTATAACATGTATAACAGGAAACATGACGGGGTGCCAGTCACCCATAGGAACCCTGCAGTGGAACCCTCTTTCGGCTGCGCAACCTAAATCCTAGGTCCACCCAAAATACGGACGCTGTCTCCTCCATCAATCTCCCCAATCCCAGTGTAAGTTGTTTGTTATCATGTTTTAGTTTATCAAGATTATTTAGTATACATGTTACTTAAATCTCTGGGATGACTCAGTGGTGGTCACGGTAACAATATCAACATGTGAAAGTCAGGGTACCGGTATAACAGGAGTATATAATATCACGGAACATGATACCGGCATAACAGGAATATATATAACAAGTGAACATGCGGGTGTTGTTACCGTGTAATAATATTTTCCCAGCAAATTTCAGTAACATGAACATGATAGTTGTCAGGTATATATAAAGAATAACCAGTCAGGTTTTCACAGGTAAGACAAGATATCCAGGCTGAGTAATGACCTACTGTCAAGAATAGAACAATCCAGTCAAAGTATACTATAACTCAGATTCTCAAGACCATCCATACATCACTCTTAAAGTCACCAATAAGTAAAGTCGATCAATAGCTATCATGAAACTCTGAACATATATTATAATCACCAATATCAATGAGATCACTCTCATAACAACTCTATCTCCCTAACTAAATTGTTCAGTCACTATACATGAAGCACACGGTATGTCCTCAATATCAACAAGTCAACATACTCCATAATCATAACTTCAGATGAAATATCCTCCAACAACATGTGGTCTAGAATATCTATTCTTGGTACTCAACATCACCAACATATCATCTAAACAATCCCAATTGGTCATAACAATAAACTGACTACGTCAATCTCATCCCATACAAGTCAGACTCCAACATAAAGAATATAGATTCTGGATAACTACTAACTCAAGATCAATCATCAAGTTTAGTTCTCTCACTCTAACAATCTAATCGGATTCCCAAGTTCTCAAGGGTTCACATTTCTATTAAGGTCAACATCAGATCCCACACACTTGACAACATATCCAATCCATGCATATAGATCTATCATGATAAGTCAAGTCATTCTATCCCTCGATATCATATACATCTATCAATAACCATACATAATCCATGGGTGAAGTCCATAATCCCTCAAGGAACCATGCACAGCTGACAGACAGGTATTAGTCGACCAGGGCTATATACAAGTCGACTAGAAGAAGGTATAGTCGACTAATCAAGTGGGCCAAGTCGACTACACCTAGGCCAAGTCGACTGACAGGTAAGACTAGTCGACTAACCGAGATACAGAGAGCTATACACTTCCAGGTCAGCCTACTAGTCGACTAGGGCAAGGTATAAGTCGACTACACTAACTATTAGTCGACTACTATATGTATCAAGTCGGCTAACAGTGGAAATACAGAGAGTCCAATATCTCCTAGAAGCTATACTAGTCGACTAAGGATCTGGGGTTAGTCGACTAACAAAGTGTTAGTCGACTATAATCATGGGCAAGTCAACTAACCTACCCTGCAACCTGATACTGAATAAAACCTGCACAATATACTCAATCTCCCCATCCTCTCAATTACTCTCATGCTACATCCTGATATGTCTACAATAATCATCTAGATATTCATAGGACAAATATGGTGGTTCTAACATGTATCAAGAATCATGCATATCATATTCCTATGCATCCAACATGTAAAATAAACGAAAGATGATCGTCCCTCTTCATGCTCGGTGATCTCCACACATAAACATGGAACACATCAAATCATATCACAAGCACAACATGTCTATAATCACTTAATGAATAAGAGAGAAGGAGAGAGAACACTCACCTGAGATCCATCCAAGTCCGAAGCACTGAGATTACAAGGCCTTGATAAATCTACATGAATTATTCAATAGGAATTGTTAGATTTTTAAAAAGATATTTTACTTGGGAGTTATAAGGGATTTAATCTTGATTAATTAGTTTAGGGGTTAGAAATATGATTATTTAGGTTTAGTGAATTTAGTAGGTTTAATTTAAACCAATTTCTAATTTTTGTTAGATTTTTAATAGGCTTTAAATTATTAAAGTACTTAACGGTTCTAAATTTATCATTAAGGAGAAATGATTTTTAAAGTGGGGGATTTGAATTTAATTTCATGTTGCTATATGTCTAAAACTTCATCATAGAAAGTAAAAGTGTTGTAAAATATTTATATTTTTTCTCTCTATTTTATTTTGATATTTTTAATCAATTAATTAAATATACAAATTCTTTCTCTTTCTTTCTTCTTTTCTTTTCTTTTTTTTTCTTTATTTAATTTTCTTTTAATCCTTTATAAAAACTTTAAAAAGTATGTAAATATAATTATTTGATCTTCATCAATTTTAGTGGGATTTTAGATTGGATTTAGGGTTAATGGGTAAGGGTCTCATGATAATGGGTTTTGGGCTTTAATTAAAAGAAATAAGAAATATGGAGAAATAAGAAAATAGATATTGGGCATGTGGGCTTAGCTCATGTGGGCTTAGAATAAAAAGAAAATAAATGAAATGAAAAGGATAATGGGCTTGAGCTTATTGGGCTTGGAATGAAAATAATAATAATACCCATTAATAATAATTTAAAATAATTAAATATAAGCAATAAGAGTCTACAAGTCATACATAATACTAAGACTAATAATGATAATAATCAAGTTAGCAAATAATACTAAAATAACTAGTAAAATAAAATAAATTCTTGTAGAAAAATAAAAATACAGTATTATTAGACTAGATATATTACATTCTACCCACCTTAATAAAAATTTCGTCCTCGAAATTTCAATAAAGCGGGGAATGATAAAAAAATCAAATTAGGAAGAAAATGAAGCTTCCACACCACTTCTCACTGCATCAAGACTTCACCACGCTTCCGCTGCGCGCTCTGATTTTTCCTACCGGCTTCATAAGGAGTAACCAATCTCAAGAGATGGAATTAGGAGAAACAAATAGGAAAGAAGGATGAAATCAAGATGGACATCCAATCACTCTAAATGAAGTGTTGGAATCATGGATATCAACAGATCAAGAATGGAATTCCAAAGGGGGGACGATCAATTCCAAAGGGAGTCAATATTATCATGTGAATAGTGTATGTATATTGCAGTGCAAGTATAACTTATTCAAGCTACCGGTAAGAACTAGGTCTCTCTTGCGAAACAAGAGTCAAAATTCAAGATCGCAAGTCGAAAACCTAGGCTCTGATACCAAGAAAAAATCCTGTCACGCCCCGCTTCCCAAAATACGCGGAAAAGGAGGCGCGACGAGAGTCGGCGACGTATATACGTAAGGAAAATACCCCACGTATACACGCTAAGCCTAAATGTAACCTGATCAAGCTATAAATAATCAATGGTCACTGCAATAATACATTTAAGACTACACAATGATAGCAGATGAATAATGACAAGAAGATGGCAGCTGAAAGCGATAAAGGTAGAATCAAAGATGGCAGAAATATAAAAGAGATGAGGATACCAGAAACGAAAGAATGAGCGTTCAGTTCCTCGCAAGACGTACAGTCTCGTCAAACACCTGCACATTAGAACAATCGTCCAATATCTGGACGTGCAAATCCAGGGTCGTCAGAACGCGACCATGGTGAGTGTGTGTAAAGGGGAAAGAGCTCGTGCAGAAGAAACAATGTGCATAATAATAATAAGAACAACTGCAAATATAAGAGACTAAATAACAAGATGAATACTGAACAATAATATACATGAAAGCAACGCGAATAAGATAGCAAGAATAAGAGTACATGTACAAGACAAGTAAGCAATTGTAGCAAACAACAGATGTCTAGATGTGTAACCTATCACATGTCACTAGGTTGGTATCCAAGTCTGGTCATAAGTCTGGTCCTGGTTACAATCATGTGTCTGTCATAATGATATAAATAGATATACAATCAGGTGATTACAGTCAGTCACAATAATCAACAGTTTATTATTAATTATGTCAGCGAATACCAATTGTCACATGTAATAGACGCATCCTATACTACGCCTACCACACATGCCAATCGATGCCCTAAATTATTGAAACTGATCGGTTGGAGACATTGTCCATGCTTTAGGTGGGTCCCGTGCATTCCCGGGACCACGGCCCAGACTCCTGGCGCTGAACCAGGACCTACCGCAAGGTAGTCAGGAACATGTAAACAGGAACAGGTACATGTATAACATGTATAACAGGAAACATGACGGGGTGCCAGTCACCCCACGGGAACCCTGCAGTGGAACCCTCTTTCGGCTGCGCAACCTAAATCCTAGGTCCACCCAAAATACGGACGCTGTCTCCTCCATCAATCTCCCCAATCCCAGTGTAAGTTGTTTGTTATCATGTTTTAGTTTATCAAGATTATTTAGTATACATGTTACTTAAATCTCTGGGATGACTCAGTGGTGGTCACGGTAACAATATCAACATGTGAAAGTCAGGGTACCGGTATAACAGGAGTATATAATATCAAGGAACATGATACCGGCATAACGGAATATATATAACAAGTGAACATGCGGGTGTTGTTACCGTGTAATAATATTTTCCCAGCAAATTTCAGTAACATGAACATGATAGTTGTCAGGTATATATATAAAGAATAACCAGTCAGGTTTCACAGGTAAGACAAGATATCCAGGCTGAGTAATGACCTACTGTCAAGAATAGAACAATCCAGTCAAAGTATACTATAACTCAGATTCTCAAGACCATCCATACATCACTCTTAAAGTCACCAATAAGTAAAGTCGATCAATAGCTATCATGAAACTCTGAACATATATTATAATCACCAATATCAATGAGATCACTCTCATAACAACTCTATCTCCCTAACTAAATTGTTCAGTCACTATACATGAAGCACACGGTATGTCCTCAATATCAACAAGTCAACATACTCCATAATCATAACTTCAGATGAAATATCCTCCAACAACATGTGGTCTAGAATATCTATTCTTGGTACTCAACATCACCAACATATCATCTAAACAAATCCCAATTGGTCATAACAATAAACTGACTACGTCAATCTCATCCCAATACAAGTCAGACTCCAACATAAAGAATATAGATTCTGGATACTACTAACTCAAGATCAATCATCAAGTTTAGTTCTCTCACTCTAACAATCTAATCGGATTCCCAAGTTCTCAAGGGTTCACATTTCTATTAAGGTCAACATCAGATCCCAACACTTGACAACATATCCAATCCATGCATATAAGATCTATCATGATAAGTCAAGTCATTCTATCCCTCGATATCATATACATCTATCAATAACCCATACATAATCCATGGGTGAAGTCCATAATCCCTCAAGGAACCATGCACAGCTGACAGACAGGTATTAGTCGACCAGGGCTATATACAAGTCGACTAGAAGAAGGTATAGTCGACTAATCAAGTGGGCCAAGTCGACTACACCTAGGCCAAGTCGACTGACAGGTAAGACTAGTCGACTAACCGAGATACAGAGAGCTATACAACTTCCAGGTCAGCCTACTAGTCGACTAGGGGCAAGGTATAAGTCGACTACACTAACTATTAGTCGACTACTATATGTATCAAGTCGGCTAACAGTGGAAATACAGAGAGTCCAATATCTCCTAGAAGCTATACTAGTCGACTAGGTATCTGGGTTAGTCGACTAACAAAGGTGTTAGTCGACTATAATCATGGGCAAGTCGACTAACCTACCCTGCAACCTGATACTGAATAAAACCTGCACAATATACTCAATCTCCCCATCCTCTCAATTACTCTCATGCTACATCCTGATATGTCTACAATAATCATCTAGATATTCATAGGACAAACATGGTGGTTCTAACATGTATCAAGAATCATGCATATCATATTCTATGCATCCAACATGTAAAATAAACGAAAGATGATCGTCCCTCTTCATGCTCGGTGATCTCCACACATAAACATGGAACACATCAAATCATATCACAAGCACAACATATCTATAATCACTTAATGAATAAAGAGAGAAGGAGAGAGAAACACTCACCTGAGATCCATCCCAAGTCCGAAGCACTGAGATTACAAGGCCTTGATAAATCTACATGAATTATTCAATAGGAATTGTTAGATTTTAAAAAGATATTTTACTTGGGAGTTATAAGGGATTTAATCTTGATTAATTAGTTTAGGGGTTAGAAATATGATTATTTAGGTTTAGTGAATTTAGTAGGTTTAATTTAAACCAATTTCTAATTTTTGTTAGATTTTTAATAGGCTTTAAATTATTAAAGTACTTAACGGTTCTAAATTTATCATTAAGGAGAAATGATTTTTAAAGTGGGGGATTTGAATTTAATTTCATGTTGCTATATGTCTAAAACTTCATCATAGAAAGTAAAAGTGTTGTAAAATATTATTTATATTTTTTCTCTATTTTATTTTGATATTTTTAATCAATTAATTAAATATACAAATTCTTTCTCTTTCTTTCTTCTTTTCTTTTCTTTTTTTTTTCTTTATTTAATTTTCTTTTAATCCTTTATAAAAACTTTAAAAAGTATGTAAATATAAATTATTTAATCTTCATCAAATTTTTAGTGGGATTTTAGATTGGATTTAGGGTTAATGGGTAAGGGTCTCATGATAATGGGTTTTAGGCTTTAATTAAAAGAAATAAGAAATATGGAGAAATAAGAAAATAGATATTGGGCATGTGGGCTTAGCTCATGTGGGCTTAGAATAAAAAGAAAATAAAATGAAATGAAAAGGATAATGGGCTTGAGCTTATTGGGCTTGGAATGAAAATAATAATAATACCCATTAATAATAATTTAAAATATTAAATATAAGCAATAAGAGTCTACAAGTCATACATAATACTAAGACTAATAATGATAATAAATCAAGTTAGCAAATAATACTAAATAACTAGTAAAATAAAATAAATTCTTGTAGAAAAATAAAAATACAGTATTATTAGACTAGAGATATTACAACGCCGGTCGATCACTCGGTCGACCGGCCTCCTCCACCGGTCGACCGGGTGGTCGACCGGGAGCACAATCTGGCCTGCTCAATGCGCTGTTTCTCGCTCCTTGATTTCTGATCTCTTTGCTAACTTCCTCTACTCCTCTATCTCCTCTCTCCCACAATTCTCCACCTCGGTGAAGATTTTCCAAATCTGAGCTGATCTCCAATGAACTCCAGTCTATCACCAGGCAAAATCGACACATGATCTCGGCGAAATCGACACACGATCTCGGCTTGCGCGCTCCGGATGAAATCAACACACGATCTTGGCAAAATCGGCACACGATCTCGGCTTAGAATCTGTAGCTCAGCTATCAACTTGAATTAACCACACATGCCTTCCCTACACTTCACCTTAGTAGAACTTCCATACATGCTGATCACCGAATGTGTCTCCAACTCAGCAACTACATGACCTCACGAAGAACTCATCATGAGCCAACACTGACTCTCCAATTGACTAGCTCTCTCCAGTCTACATGTCTTCAGCTGACGGTCCAAGCAAGTTTGAGTAGAGCACACCAAACACCATCATCGGCTTCAATAACTGAATGCACACCCCTTCTATGCAAGCTCAACCATCTTCTTACCAGAAGATCAACCTGTTCATCGAGATCACAACACCTCACCTCTACGTGAAGTCCAACTAGCCACAATACTTCACCTCTACGTGAAGTCTCTCCACCTCTACGTGAAGTTCCAATCGGCTTCTCGAGAACCCAAACAGCTTCATACGAGTTGCCAAATTTGACTGCGTCATTACGGCTGCCTACGTACCTTGCCCAAAGGATCAAGCCAACCGTAGTTCATTCAAATGAACTCCATCAAGCTCAAGTACTTGTACCTGAATCTTCAGCAGCGAACCTATCTGGCTGAGTCATATGAACCTCCTCACAACCATCATGGATAACAACGGCCTTCAACTTTAGCTTGTCGCAGACACAAGCTTGAGATTCATGCTTCTTTACCCACGAGTGTGGTTTTACCTTGGTTCCAATGACTGCAAACAACTCGACATTCTGATCAATGTCTTCAACCTATTCAGCATCAACCATGGCTACATGATCTTCACCTGGTGTCACATCTGGTGAAGACTTCTCTGATGTCGAACCAATTGGAGATGGTGGAGTAGCATCAACCTCCACCCGCTGCGATACTTCCTTGGTCTCCGTCCTCTCCACCTGCTGAGAGACGGTAGACTTCAATACTGAAGTCTCATCAAATGTGACATGCCTACTCAACACGATCTTCTTATTTTCGGGTCCCACAACCTGTAGCCTTTCATATTTCTTTTGACACCCAAAAACACAAACCTCTTTGCTCGCGGATTCACCTTGCCATCCTTGGCACTGAAGTAGGTCGGACTTTTAAATTCCCATGGCAAACCATGATCTTGAGCAGCTTTCTCAGACCAAATTTTCAATGGAGCTTTACCTCCTATCGCAGTCGATCCATTTATGAGATGGCTAGCATACACAATCGCCTCAGCCCAAAACGATTTGTCTAATCTTGCATTAGACAACAAACACCGAACCTTCTCTAGCAAGGAACGGTTTACTTCCCTAGCCAACCCATTTATACCTTTTGTGAAGTGAGTAGTAATACCGGTGTTCTGGCCAAATCGTAGGAATTGGTTCATGTCTCTTCCAACATTACCAATCTGTAGCTCCTTGATCTTCCTACCAATTTGCTTCTCCATTCTTACTCTCCACTTCACCAACATATCTAGGGCTTCACACCTTTATCTCATGGGATATATCCAACAATGCCTAGACTATTAACAAAGAGACAAAGTACCTGTGACCTCCAAGCGATGCAGTCTTAGCAGGTCCCCAAACGCTTACGTGAACACAATCAAGAAGATCTTCTGAGCGTGTGAGTACTGGTGCTGAATTTCACCTTCTTCTTGTCCAGAACGTTGTGTTCACTTTCCAAGTTGCAGGTAGCAGCACCTTCCAATGATCCCTTTTTTGCAGGAGCTCGCAAAGACTTTTCTCCTCCATGTCTGACCTTTACCTGTCAGACCTTCATGCAACCATCATCTGAAGAACTAGAAGTCTCCACCTAACCTGTAACTGTACTACCCTTCAAGTAGTAGAGATTGTCCCGGCGGACGCCCTTCATCACTACCATCGAGCCTTTGATCATCTTGAGAACACTATCTCGTACAGATATCATAAGACCCAATGCTTCTAAAGCGCCAACAGAGATAAGATTCCTTTTGAGTTGAGGTACATACCTCACATCCTTCAATTCTTGTACTATCCCATCATCTATCTTAATACGGACTGTACCCATCCCTTCTATATTACACGGATGATCATCACCCATGACTGTGTAACATCCATCTAGCTTCTCAAAACTAGAAAACTAGGCTCTGTTCGGGCACACATGATATGTAGCTCCGGTATCTAAGATCCACTCAGCATTATCTGAGTTACAGACAGTAGGAGTAGTAACAGAGAGAGAGAGAATACCGATGAGTCTTCATCCGATCCATCCGCCTGTGCAAGATTCGCCTTGATGTTTGACTCCACCTTCTTACCTTTGGCCTTCGGGCATTCAGCTTTCCAGTGCCCTAATTCCTTGCACAAGGCACACTGATTCTTCTTCAGATTTTTGAAGCCTGATCTGGACTTTGATCTTCCCCGATCATCTCTTCCCTTCCTATTGGAACTTCTGCCTCTTACCTCCAGTGCCTCTGCTGTTGTGCTTCCCGAAGAAGACAGCATGTCCTGTCTCCTTGCTTCATAACTTACAAGAGCAGCCGACACCTTACTGTAGTTAAGGGATTTTCTACCATTGAGAAAAGTAAGAGTAAAGGTCTCATACTCTTCCCTAGGAAGAGAGTTCAAAAGTATTACCGCCTTATCCTCTTCACTGGTCTCTACATCCACATTAACTAGATCTGTAAGAAGCTTTGTATAGCGGTTCAAGTGTTCATTGACGGAGCATCCTCTTTGCATCTGAAACCCATAGAGCTTACTCTTCAACTGCAATCACGACTCTATACTTTTTGTCAGATACTTCTTCTCTAGGATCTCCCATAGCTGCCTCGCAGATGTCTCATGCAATACCTGATACTTGATGTCTTGTGTCAGACAAGACCTGATCAAGCCACACGCCGAACGGTTCATCTTGTCCCAATCTTCTTCCGTTGTTGATGCGCGCTTCTTCTCTAACCGTAGAGCGTCTTCGAGGTTTGATGCCGTCAGCGCATCCATAACCTCACACCTCCACATACCAAAATTGTTCGTGCCGTTGAACTTCACCACATCAATCCTTGGATGTGGATTCATGGATCTCACAGATGTACTTTCTCCAGCCATCTTCTCAACTGATTCCTCAAAGCAATGTGGAAACAAACGGAGTTAGATAAAATAAACTAGATAAAGATAGGAACTTTACCTCCACGCGAAACCCTCGAAGAGTTTCCGAAGCAATCTACTCCTCCAAATTGATTCCTCGAGCAATCTATACGCTGTTTTTGAGATCACCACACGATCCCACAAACAGTCCCAACGCTGATCCGAGATCGACACACGATCTCCGCCAATCAGCAACAGATGCCCTTGAATCAACAGATGATCCCACGACGAACCTGAGATGCTTTGATATCACTTGTTGCGTGTAGTAGTCAGGCAACACAATAACCACTCTTGAGGAATCCGCCCACCTGGCGGAGACTCGATGCAGTCAGAGAAACAACCAACACAACAGGAACATCAACCAATAAAGAAAAGCAATCAACCACAAATTTAATGAGGTTCGGTAACGTGCCTACGTCCTCGGGGCAAGGGAGACAAAGATTTTATTGATTTAACAATCAATACAACTAATACAAGAGGGAAACTTAGGGAATTCTTGAAAATTCTTTTTGGATACCATACATGAGGGCTCTAGCCTATCTTTTATAGCCACAGAATCCCTGAATTTAAGAAAACCCAGATTGGATTTGATTCCATCCAGAAAAGGAATCCGAATTCTAAAAAGAAAGTCCAAACGCGCTTGTCGGTCGACCGGCCGGTCGACCGGCCCATGCCACGGTCGACCGCGCTGGTCGACCGCGCCCAACCGAGGCAGCCCTGCTTTCAATCGGTCGACCAGGCGGTCGACCGCTTCCTTCCTGTGCACATTCGTGCACGCCGGTCGACCGCTCGGTTGACCGGCCTCCTCCACCGGTCGACCGGGCGGTCGACCGGGAGCACAATCTGGCTAGCTCAATGCCCCGTTTCTCGCTTCTTGGTTTCTGATTTCTGTGCTAACTTCCTCTACTCCTCTATCTCCTCTCTCCCACACATATGAGAATTTAAGCAAATAAAATATTTTTAAAATGGAGGATGAGATGGTTTCAAATACCGATGTCGCCAGCTCCATTTCTCCAACCAAATGTGGTCTTTCCCACCTTACCTCCTTGATATTGATGCATTAAATTGATTTGTCCTCATCCATTTATCATCTAGACATCAAACTCTCTCACGTTTTAAGAGAGCCCACACCTACATCAAATACAATTGGTGTGAATTTTGGTACCCAAATCTTTTTGGGTGATTGGGATTAGTATTTCGAACAAAAATACTTTATTTGCAAAATTTGAAGAATTTAATCTATCGTAACAAAATTTTATAAGATGGCCTTTGCAGGTACAATGTGTACAATTGTATACTTGAGCATACTTATGAATATAATGTGTTTTTATATGTCGTGAACTACGTACATGCATGTGTGAAATTTGTTTATTGCAAAAAATAGATTCCAATTTCTTCATATCAAATGAATAATTGCTCAAGATTGAGCTCAAACAATCAATTTTATTTTTTAAAACACAAATTTCATTCTTGTCAATGAAGATACAGCATTACTTGCACTAGAAGTGCGGATGCGGGAATCAAAATCATTTTTCATTCTGTCAAAAGAAATAGACAAATCCTCTTTTTCTTTTAGAACAAAATTCAATTGATTTTTCAAAGAGTCATTTTCTTTTAAAATAAAATAAATATTATTTTCAAAGAATTATTTTCATTTAAAATTATTTTTTCTTTTAAAATTATATCTAATTTTGAAAAAAGAATCATTTTCTTTCTTTAATTTTATATTTTTAATCTTCAATAACTCATATTTTTCAAGCACTTCTTGAATAACCGTACAAAGATCATTATAAGATAAATCAGCATTATCAAGATTAGATTGTATTTTAGATAACTCCTCCTAAAGTGCCACAAAGCACATGTCGATGGTGTCACTATCTTCATCCGAATCTCTTACTATCATTTAAAATTTGCTCACTAAAAGAGATCAAGGTACTCCACACTACAAAAGTCGAATCACAATTAGAAACGCTAAAGGTATAATCATCACTATGGGTTTGTATTAGAGCATATATGGCTTTCGAATTAGCCTCAAAATATTTGCCATTTAAGATAAGATTTTTTTAGTTGTGGCAAGATAAGCATTCAATCCAAGGGTTTGAAGATATACACTAATCTTAATCTGTCAAGTTTGAAAGTTAAGAATATCAAATATAGATGAAGCAAGAAAATACATAAGTGTATTAAGAAAAATATGATTAGCATAATAAAGATCTTTAACTCTAAGTTGTTAAATCCAAATCAAGAGTATCAAGCTCTTATACTACTTATAATCACCTAGAGGGGGTGAATAGGTAATGTGTTAATCAAATGCAGAGATAAAAAAAACATAATTAATAATTCTACACTAAACAAAAGTAATTAAATAATACGAAGTAAATATGGCAATTAAGCACAAGCAATATCAAACATGTAATAATATAAACAATATGAGCGTGCAAGATATTAAACAAGAGTGAGTAAGAGAGAAGTGCAATCACAAACATGGGAGGATTTGTTTCTATATTCGAACAACTTGCTGTATGTCCCATCTTCACCGCAATGAAGGATTTTCACTATAATCTGATTCTGCAAGATCATTTGATGCTTCAACACTTACAAATTCCCTCAAAAACTCTCAGACCCTCAAGTTCCTTACTCGTTCCCGCAAGAACTACAAACACAAGCCCATAAGTTTGTTCGAGGCCGCAAACTCTAGTCACACTTAATATAACGAAAAACAACTTGTGATCAAGACTTTTAATCACAAAAAAACTCTCACAAAAAAAGAATAAATATAGGATGATATAAAAGTGATATCCTCAAGCTTGTGTGAGAAAACTAGGTGACTGAAAGATAAGAACTCAAGAAAAACTCTTTTGATAAACTCTCTAAAAGATATAGAAGCGAATCTTTAAAATTTATTGAAAAACTCAGTTGAATATGGAAAAATAATCTCTCAAAAATCTTAGTTAAAACACAGTCCAAAAATTCCTTTTTATAGGCACCCAACAAAAACTAGTCTTGGCGCAAAATTGGGCTAGAAATAGCCGGCCCGGTCGAACACCTAATGACTATAATTTAACTGTTGGGGCCTGTCAGTCCACCGCCCGGTTGACTGATGTGAGAACAGATTTGTTCTCACATAAGTCGGTCGACACCCGGTTGAATGACCGAGAGCATACTTGTTCTCTATTAATCGGTCGATCGCACGGTTGACTGACCAGAGAGAGCAAGTTTTCTCTCAGACCATCAGTCGAACGCCTGGTTGATCGACCTAAGGCTAAAAGTCAATTTTGTTTATTTTAAAAATCTTTTTAAAAAATCAAAGTAAGTTTCTATAAAATCTATAAATATAAGTTCATATAAATACTTTAGAGTACAAAAATGTGTGATCATAATTAACATATATTACAAATATGTGATATTAAATACAATTTTGAAACATAAATTATATTTAAAATTATTTTTCCATAAACTAAACTTTAAGATTAAACACGTTAAACCAAAACTTCTGTAAAGTACAAAAACAAGTTTCTAAAACTCTATTGAAGCACCAATGTGTATGGATAAACTCTAAAACACATATCAAATAATTAAAACTTGTTTTTGAGATTTTCTATCCATAAAATAAACTTTTGATAAAATCAAAACTTAAACTCATCAAAATAAGTTTCTTTAATCAAATAAAACTCCAATATGTTTGGATAAAATCCAAAATAACAAACTATAAAACTTATTTTTTTGAGATATAAATTATATAAACACAAGATTTTGAGTTTAAAACTCAAAGTATAGAATTTTTTTTCAAATCGATATTATTAAACTCAACTTCTTGAAAATTAAAACACAAAATTCTTATTCAATGAAAACCTTCAAATCAATATTAACACTTTTGTGTGTGTATAAACTTGAGCAGTCAAATCTAATTTACACTTTATAATCTTCTAAACACTTACAAACTCTTTTACAAAACTTCAAGTCTTCTTTCTTGATCTTCTTCTCCTTAACTTGATTAAAACTTGATTTCTTTGTGCTAAATTTCTTGAGTACATGATATGTTCATTGTAGTTGAGCTCTTGAATCAATGCGTGTTAGCTCCAAATCTTAAATTTGAGTCTATTGATAAAGCTAAACACCATATTAAGATCTTGATTAAACATATAGACTTAAACATTACATGATCATTAGTACTATAACTATATGATTTTATCATTATCAAAACTAGAGTGATGGGCCTTGGGGCTAACAATAGTTCGATAGGATTTGTATTATAAAAATTCTATAGATAAAGATCGTAACCAGTATATTATAACACAAGAAAAATATAAAAAGCTAATGAGAAGAGAGAAGGTGACAGTGTAAAGAGAGAAAGAATACTCTTGTAATCTTGAGAGATTCAAGGGGAAAGTGAATACTCTTGTGAGAATCAGGGAAAGATTATATATCTTATATCGAGCTTATTAATAAAACTCTCTCAAATTTTCTCCTGTGAACATAGGCTGGGTTTGACCGATTCACGCTAAATCCTCATGTTATTTCTCTTTTGTCTTGGTATTGCTATTTTGTTTTACTATTTTTCTTTTATAAGTATTACATATTGTCACGGTTTCGCAATGCCGATCATGGTCTTGGGCATATAACAGTTGGTGCCATAATCAGATTATTGGTGTGGTCTCAACAATTAGTCTATCAGAAAATTAACTAAGTTTAATCATCAGTAACACCTTGAAGGGAATTTAAGACTCATTTAATATTGCTGGAGGAAGTGTTTGTTTTAGACAAAATAATATTGAGTGTGATAGTGAAGCACTTCCAACCATTCCGTGTAATTTTATTAAGGACCTGTTTGTTTGGTCAGAAAGTGGAGAAAAAGTGGGTTTGATGGGCCACATTGTCAGTTTTCATAATCTTTATAAAATCCATTTTGTTTGAAAAAAAAATCTAAACACCAAACAAAAAAAAAAAAGAGCGCTGACATTGTCAAAACATCAGCGAAGTTCCCATTTTTCTTTCAGCACAATGAGAGAAACGGGTAGAAAACTGATAGCATGAGGCCCACCAATAAATTTTCCTAAAGAAAACTTAAGAAAGTAGGCTTCATTGTCAGTTTTTTCAATTAATTTTTTTAATTAATTAAGCCCCAGGTAAATGAACGTTGAAAGCGGGGGAGGGACAGATGCGATGTAGGAGAGAAAAGACCTCACTTCAAAACAAAACTCCCTCCAAAAGTTCTAAAAGTCATTGTGAAAGCTACAAATAAAGTTAAAAGGTATAAAATATAAATTTAGTAATTAATGTAATGAGAGAGGGAGATAATAAATGTTTCTATAAATAATTTAAGTTACAAACGCCACTTCAACTCTCTTCCCTTACACTTTCCTTCTCGGTTTTATATAAAAGCAAATAATTTTTTTCACTCTCCAGGTTACTTGGATGAATCAATAGCAAAATAAAATGATTGTTCTTATTTTCATTTCACTCCCATCGAACCAAATACCTGACAAATATGTGTAAACCTTTTGGATTTATAAACGAGAGTTTTAAATTGCTAGAGTTTAGTTTGATAAGAATAATGCTAAATCTATGAATCTCCTCCTCTCAATTGCTGAATTTGGAATCACCCAAATTTTAAAGAATTAAAGTAATGATTTCGGATTCCTGATCTAAAACAGTCCAAACAAACAATGGATTCTTGGATTCCAAATCTAAAATCAGCAGCTGAGTCACTCTGATAACATCAGAAATCAGCAATTTTGGTGACTACAAACAAATAAGCCCTTGTGTCACAAATATGGCACGGGATTTGTACTTCATGAGGGCAAGCTCATGGCATGTGTCATGTTATCATTTTCTCCCTAGATTTGAGTTTTGGGATCAATAAAAATAGAATTAACAAAATAAGAAAAAAATCAAATGCTTGAGAGCTCGTCGTACAGAGTGCGCCCCCCCCCCCCCCCCCCCCCCCCCCCCCCCCCCACCCCCACCACAAAGCTTTGAATGGACAATGATATGAGTTTATGGTCATTGATGAGGGAAGAAGAAAACGTGTAGTTTCTCATTACACTCTCTCTCTCTCTCTCTCTGGCATGGAATAATTTGAAGTTGGAGGATATAAGAAAATACAAGGACAAAGGGAACATAGCAAGCATGATAGGCACAATGCAACGACAAGGAGAATGTTTTCAGATGCCTTTTTCAGTCGGGCTGCATGAAGAGCTTTAATTTTTGTGGTTTGGCTTCTTGTGGTAATGATCTAAAAAGCTCATATAGCCTCCCCCAAAGATTCTAGTTTAGTTTAGCTGGACAAAAACCATCTGGGAAAACTATAATGAGGCTCAAGTCGGTCTGCTTTTTCTTAGAAAATTTATTAGTAGGCCCTACGTTGTCAGTTTTTCACTCATTTTGCAGTAAAAGCAAGGTGAGAAAATCATTGACGTTTAGCTAACATTAGCATCACTTTTTTGATTTTCTGAAAATTTCAAACAAACAAAATTTTATAAAATGAGAAAAAAAACTCATAATGAGGCCTAATACCCATCTTTTCCAAGGCCCTAAATGGCATAGATTAAAACTTTGTAACTTATTTGACCAGCACCGTAATGGGAATATATAGGTCTAATTATGTGTTGTCTGAATGGCCAATGCTAATGCTAACGCTAATGATGTGAAGCCTAGAAAAATTGCACCTCCTTAATACTGATCAAACTCTCCTTTTTACCGTACTTGTTAGAGACAGAAATTGCTTCGCCACGCAATTCTTCTTTTTACTGTGGATGTGTAATAGAAAAATGCTATACTTTGTTCACATGCAACAAGCATTGCAAGAAATAAACTTTAGAATAACTTTTTGTTTTCTTTTTCTTCTTTGTAATTTGAACATATAATAAGTTAATAGCATATGTTATGATTGCTATCACCAGATATGTTATGTTATGATTTGGTATCACAAGATCTGTTCAAACTTGATTAGGAAGCACGGACTTGTTACTGGAAATTTTGCTTGAAGGCTTTAAAATTGTATATAATAAAATAGACTGAGAAAAGATATTACTGGCACTGAGGTTGACAAATATTTGCTGGTTGCTCTAAATGATATATCACTGACTTCACACAGTTAATCAAGATAGATAAGGCTCTAACGGTACAAACCTCTCTTTGTCGATATCTCTCGGAGAAACCTTGTAGTTATAATACTTACAATATTAATATTGTTAACAGTGATGAAGATCATAACTAATCATGAAGACTGTTAACTCTCTATATAACAGCTAGTTGATCAAGCCAACAATAACTTGTTGGACTTGATCAGGGGCGGGCTCATTGGTTGGCTGGGCCGGGCTACAGCCCGGCCCATTTTTCCACATCACCCACGAGATGGATCCTCAAGGGGATGCAAGTAGGGGTGGCAATTCCAAATGGACCCGCTAACCCGACCCGACCCAAACCCAAAATTCTCGGGTTTGGGTTGTAATCAAGTCGACCCGCCTGACCCGATAGTTAAATGGGTTTTAGTTTAACTCAATTATGACCTGATTAGACCCGTTTAAAAGATATTACATGTATGTATATATGTTATGCATACTAAATATGTTATTACTTTGGTTGTGGTTGATTTTATGAATGTTTTTTATTTATTTTTTTGATGAAATTATAATTATTTTAAATTTATTTTGTAAAGTTAAATGTTAATTATACTATAATGTATTTAAAAAGGTTTAAAATTTTAAATGGATCAATTGGATCTAAATGGGTCGACCTGGTCCATGATGATCTTGTTATAATCTTCTGACTTTGTAACTTTTCATGGGCGTTTTCCATCAATAATAGAAATAAAAAATTACAATATGAATTAGAAATACGGATATGTATGCAGATAGAGTGTTATGAGAGACAAATATCATCAATTTTTAAGTTTCATCTTAATTATAATTAATTAAGAGAATAGTAGATAATTCAATTCAAAATTTACCTAGAGAAACTAAGACTAATCTCTTGCCGGAACGAGAGATTAATCAGACTCAAGGCTTTTACTAGAAAAAGTTAGAAGTTGGAGAGCCAGAATAAATTCTCATATTTAACTTAAACGTGTATTTAAAAATCATAAGAAAAAATAAATTACCACTTACAAAGCTTAATCAAAATAATTTCACGACATATATAAAATTAATTAACATTATTCTAATGCAGGACTTAGTCAACCAATCGGTCATGGGACTAAACCTCATAAGCTGACATAACAAGCGCCAGTGCTTTAGGTGTGTTTGGCTCACAAAGAAATTTTCAGCAATCCCACGTGCACCCGACAAGTTGTCAGGTTTCTGAGTGATTTTCGGCCTCCTGCGATACGAAACTGGGTGAGAGACAATCAAATTTTGCTGCGCTTCACAAATTATTTTCAATTTATTTTGTTTTTTTTACGATTAGATAAAAAATTGTAATCTGATACAAAACTGTCGCTCAGCAATTCCTCGTGCACCCGACAAGTTGTCATATTTATGGGTGATTTTTGACCTCCTACGATACGAAACTGAGTGAAAGAACATATCAGATATTTTGTTGTGCTTCACAAATTATTTTCAAATTTTTTGTTCTTTTAAGATCAGATAAAAAATTGAGATCTGACACAAAGCTGTTGGCAGTACATTTTCCTGACCAAAACCGGCCTTAATAGATTCTCTCGTGTTCATGTAGTGTTCGATCGTAATCCAGCTGTCATGCAAATGAGATCTGTGCACATGGATGGCATGTTAGCTGTCTTAGCTCGCGTGCCGAAAGTAGAGAGGGAAGAAGAAGAGGCTAATTACCAAACCCAGAGAGAATTGCAGTCCAATCTGCTGCAATCTATTAAGCATCGTCCTTCGTTGTCCCTTTTCTCTCATTTTTCAGAGATTCAAATCTCATCCGGCCGCAAAGTTTGACGTTGAAGGAGCAGAGAGAGTTCCGTTAACTTTTGCTCGCATTTTACGGTGGACACGCGAAGTATCGGTCGATCTGCTCCCCCTTTGTGGTCCCGCGGATCCCACAAGAAGTCGTTCTCGGCATGCACGCCACGTAGGCTTGCCGCGGCACCCCACCGTGGCCCGCAGGAGCACTTATTCCCACGCGGAGGAGATGGAGATTTGTGCTATCTGTGTTTCTTTGTCGGCTAGTGTCCGTGAGAAAAGAGGGAGAGTTTTTATTTATTTATTTTTTTTAATGTCAGTGACATACAGCCTGCACACACTCATCATTAATTATTTACATTAAATCTCTCATTTCAATTATGAAAATCAAACTTGAAACCACTTTCTGAGGAATGAGGAGGGTTATTATCATCAGGCCAACCGTCTTATATATGAGAGATTTATATTTTACTGACACATGATAAAAATTTGATGCTCATGAGGTACTTATTTTTCCCATTTTATATTTTGAAGAATTTCTTCAAATGTCCTTCGTTAGTGTCTAAAATGTAGAGAACTCGAAAAAACTCTCCTGATTTTTTTCAAAAAAAAATACTATCTATCAACAGGTGTTAGCCTATCTCATGACCATTGTACCCATATTTCTGAAATAAAAACAAAGTTAATTTTTGAAAAATAAGTTGGGAGGGTCAATTTTAACCGGGGACATCTTGGTATTTTCCAATTTCGTCATTTAACTGCGTGTGGTAATTTTTTTAAACTTGCTAAGTTTATGATTGTTTTATGCATTTTTAAAAGTACATAGTAGTTTTTTGAAACCTCAGGTGAAACCTCGGATGTGTTTATGGTAGTATTTTGCATTTTAGCCCTTGTTAGTCCTAATAATCGAAGCGGACATTTTACGGCCCAGCCCAAAATCAAACAAAAGATTTTTGACTCAGACCCAAGGCCCCGTGGACCAGGTTTAGATCCACATCAGACATATACTCGTTGGTTATTATATGGACCGAAAGACTGAGGCCTGCTTTGCCCGTCGCCCAATTTACAAGTGCGTGGTGGGAGTTGGATTTTCTTAATAGATTAACATATTTGTATGGACGAGTTCATAAATATATGAATTCCTTAGTACGATATATCTTAATACGATGGTTTGATTATGTGCGACGTAGGCTTACAGATACGCCAGTCCGGCGTGTAGAGCGTATCAATTTAGGGCAAATTAAAAGAGCGTAGGGGAGACCGAAGAAAACATGAATGGAGGTAATACGACAAGATATGGCGGCTAAAGGTCTTAGTGAAGGCATATTGCTTGATAGGAATGAGTGGAGAAAGCTGATCCATGTGCCCGATCCGACGTAATTCTCTTTTGGTTCATGTAGCCTATCCCAAATACTTGGAACAAATGGCTTAGTTGTTGTTGTAAAAGTTTTCAGAGAAAAGATTTTAAAATAAATAAATAATAAATGAACAAACAGAGGTAATTGTACCGGAGCCCATTAAAACGGCCCATTAAGTATTATGATTAAAACTTACAACATGTTGGAAGCCCAGCCCAAGAACCCGGAAAATCGCGAGGGGATCACGTTTTCATCGGCAACGACAAAAGCAGCGGCCTTATCAGTTCGCTTCGCTACTTGCGATCACTACTCAATAAAATAAAATAATATAAAATAAAGTGAAGTAAATAAATAAAAATCATGGCAGTGCTCCTCTCCTGCTCCGCTTCCGCTGCTCTGCTCCCTCCACTTCCTTCCCCCAAAAATCGCCGATCAATTCGTTCTCGTCGGCGTTTGCGTCGAGATACCGGGGAGCGGGTCGAGTCGGATCCGTGAGATGCGAAGCTGTGGGTGAGAAATCTGAAGGGGGGTTCGACGATGGAAGGAGCACCGTGTATCAAGGGGTCTACGGCCCCTGGACGGTTGAACCTTCTGATGTTCGCGAGGTACTCTTTTTTCTTATTTAATTCTTGTTGTTGTTGTTATTTTGAAATTCATGAATAATTTGGTATTTAATACTGGAATGTGGAGTTGAAAGAATTTGTGGAGGAAACCTAATAATGGGAAAGTTTGAAAAAGGAGAGGGGATAATATAAGACGCAAACGGGATGAATTACACTAAACCTCCTGAACTTATATCACTAAACTCATAAACAAGAAATGGGAACAGGAAGGATGCATTAGAGAACAAACAAATTCCTTCCTTTTTTAGAACAAAGGATAGAGCAATATATATTATCGAAGCCCATTCCCAGTTCGACAATAGTGGGAATCGAACCTGTATAACCTCCCTCCTAGAAGCCAGGAGTGTTGCCGGCGGGTTAACCTGTTTTCACCGAATAAAATCTTTCTTACAATAGTGTAATGCGTTTCTCTTACCATAGGCTGCTCACTTTCTTAATCTCATTCACATAGAACTTGTGCTGTGCTTTTTTACTCTATTCTAGCAAGGATGCTAACCTTCTATTCTTAAAATCCTTTGGAATATTGGGGCTGTTTGGTTGCAAGGAAGTGGGCGGAAGTAAGGAAATAGGAAAGTATAATTGCTCACTTCCCTATCTATCCAAACACCGGAAAAGGAAAATAAGAAAACCTCTTTTCCTTTTATCTTTTCTCTTTTACACAACCATTTCCTCACTTTCAGAGTGCTACAGTTAATTTTGTGATCATGTAAATCACATTTGTAATAAATTGTAGCACAAAACAGTTAATTTTATGACCATGTAACTCTCACTTGCATTCTAATTATAGTCTATTTTTTATTTTTCTTAATTAATTTTTATTTTAATATTATTTTACGGTCAACTTTGTGGTCAACTTTTCCACTTCCACTTTCATATTACTATCCAAACACCAGAAAAGAAAAAATATTTTTCAAACCACACTTCCCAACAACATCCAAACACCGAAAAACTTACTAACCAATTCTCAAGTTCCAAAGGGAATTATTACTACTTCCTCAATTCCTCACTTCCTCACTTCCACCCTTAACCAACAGGCCCACTGTAGACTTAGGCACCATTTGGCAATTGAATTAGGGAGTTAGAGTTATCACTTTCTGGAGATGAATAGGAGAAGAGTTAGGAATTAGGTTTGTGTTGGTTGTTTGGTTAGAGCTAGAATTAGGAAGTTTTGGGAATTGAGTTAGAGAGAAAGAAAGAGAAAGCTAATTCAATGATTCAATGTCTTTTTTTTATAGAATTAGTAACTCTTGAAGTAAAGAGAGTTCTTTCTAGCTAACTCCACACCTCAGCATTCCTTTGTAGCTCTTGCCATTTTTTGGCCATTTGGCAAGAAGTAGTAAGAATTTTGGTAATTCTTGAGCTAACCCCAATTGCTGAACGGGGCCTTAGATTTCTCTAGGCTTCTAGGTGTTGAACATTAGCTAGAATCTTCTTATTAATACTAAACATGTGTATAGATATTACCGATAGAATTTTAGAAACTTCTCTAGAAATATGTAGATAACCTGCATGTTTCATATGACTGAATTTAGGACATTTTAGAGAATTGTTGGGTCGCCTAGAAAATTTTAGAAGGCTCAAGTTGTTGATATCATCACTCCCCTTCAACAAAATTCTCTAGGCACAAGTCCAATGCCTTGTATTTTCTTTCCTCCGCTTGTGTTCCACTTTAAGGCTGCGTACAACTAACTGTTGTTATCTTACCCGAGGATTTGTAGCTAAGGTTGTGATCATAGTTTAAAATTTTGGTATCAGTATTATTATTGGCCAATGATTTTTAACACCAATATTGGCAATACTGGTCATCAATATCGACAATATTGACCATATTAGCAATATTGACCCCAATATCGACTGATATTATAAGGCTAATATTGTATTGGTTTTCTATAAACCCGATATGATATTGCTGATATATATTGGAGTCGGTCGATATTTGAAGCCATTTTCGTGATGTTGACTCAAAGTACCTATAGGAGATTGTATGGATCCCTTGTTGTGAACACCATTCTTAATGTTGACCTCTCCTTTCTTTTCTTTCGTAACAACAAAAGTATGCTCCTTTCCTTTATGTATGATGTTCAAAAGTACCTTCCTTGTAACATTAGCTCATCTTGCTTGTGTGGTGACACTCTCTTCTTTTATCTTTTCTTCTTTGTCTTCCTTAGTAAGTGCAATATTAACATACTTCGAGTTGGCTACCTTACCTTAGTTCTCTAAAGTTGTATTGTTGAATCTTCACCAACATCTTTTGTCTGGTTCTGATGTTTTGTATTCAGATGAACACAAATCTCCCATTGATACGTCATTAAGGGTTGGGCTTCAAGTTTCTTTATCTTGCTTTGGCGCCCCAACTCTTGTATTATGTCTTCTAACATACTGACAAGCTTCTTTTTGTCTCTAGTCATATTATAGGAGCATTTAAAGGTGATAATGCAATCTTTATTGTGCTTGGCTGCCTACATTTTTGTCGGTTTCCAATCTGTTTTGACTGGAATTAAGGTTAGTGTTGCGTCATTGTCCTCTTTTTCAAACCTTATTTTCTTTCGATCGGTGCAAGATGCTTGGACATCCCATTTTTCTTCACTATATTCTCGGTAAATGTTTATGTTACCATGTTACCTTCTAGAATCTTCTCGAAGTAGCAATTTCTTGCAAAATGTCTTCCTCCCACAATTGTTGCACTATACACTGCACCATTCAACTGGTTTAATAGTCTCTTTGCTATTCACCTTAGCATGCTTTGCCAATACACGAGTTTGTTCATGGCTTCCTTTTTGAACAACCTCTTTCAACCACTTGTTTGTTCAAACCGTATAATTGACCACTTCCTTTACTACTGAAGAGAGGTTCATCTTTATTTTTAATTGAAAACTAGTTTTTTTGCTAGGGTTTCTTGTACGATGAGAAGACCTTTCAACCCCAAAAGAGTTGGTTGCATTTGCCAACCACAATGGTGGCAATGAGACCGTGATACTCAAACAGTGATCGAAGTATCGGCCGAGTCGTATCCGACTCGGCCACCTCCGGTATGACTCGGAGGCCCGAGTCAACCAAAGGGCGCCGAGTCGACCCGGATCGGGTCCGACTCGGACTCGACTCGGTCAACTCGGCCGAGTTGTTCACGACTCGGCTGAGTTGACCGAGTCGAGTCCGAGTCGGACCCGATCCGGGTCGACTCGGCGCCCGTGACCCGATCTCTCTCTCTCGCTCGCTGCCCCTTTCCTCTCGCCGTCCCTCCGCATCGTCGTCGCCGTTGCCGTCGCCTTCGCCTTCGCAGAATCGCAGGTAATTCTCCCTCTCTCCCTCTCTCTCCCCTCTCTGTCTCCGTCTCTCTCTCCCGCTGTCTCTCTCTCTGTCGGACTCTCTCCCTCTCCCTCTCAGTCTCTCTCTCCCCCTCCCTCTCTCTGTGCCTCTCTCCCCCCTCTCTGTCTCTCTCTCTCTCTCCGTCAGACTCTCTCCCTCTCCCTCTCCCTCTCAGTCTCTCTCTCTCTGTCGGACTCTCTCCCTCTCCCTCTCAGTCTCTCTCTCCCTTTGTCGGAGACCTCTCTCTCCCTCTGTCGGACTCTCTCTCCCTCTCTCTCCCTCTCAGTCTCTCTCTCTCTATGTCGGACTCTCTCTCTCCCTCTCCCTCTCCCTCTCCCTCTCAGTCTCTCTCCCCCTCCCTCTCTCTGTCTCTCTCTCACTCTCTGTCCCTCTCTCTCCGTCTCTCTCTCCTCCTCTGTGTCTCCCTCTCTCTCCTCTGTCTCCGTCTCTCTCCCTCTCTCTGTTCCTCTCTCTCCCTCAGTTTAATTAATTTGCGTTTAATGTAATTTAATTTAGTTTAGTTTAGTTAAAAGTTAATTTAAGTCAATTTAATTTAATAAAATTTTGTAATTATAATTAAGTTAGGTAATTTAATAATTTTATTGAAGTTAGGTAATTAAGTTAGTGTAGGTTAATCTAGTATAAACTACTTTAGTTTAATTTAATTTAGTTTCATTTAATTAGTTTAATTTAATTTAAATTAGTTTAGTTAACTTAATTTGATATTTTTCTACCGACGACGCTTGTATTTATGCTTTCACGTTATGTTTTGAGTGTTAGGTGATATGTTTTGAATATGTGATACATGAATTTTGATGTTTACATTTTTTGATTTGTCATGATTTTTTCATAATTTTTTTGCGTTCTATGTAGCGTTTTGCGTGTATCGTCCGAGTCCGATCCGAGTCGCCGAGACCGATCCGTCTCGGTGCCGGCCTAGTCGGCGGCTGAGGACGAGACTTTGAACCATGTACTCAAATGTTCAATCCATATATGATTGTCCTCATTCTTAAGGCCCTTAAACCCCTTAAAGGGTAAGCGTCATGAAATTTTCATTATTTTATTTCTAATATACATACATACACGCTTAAATATTGAAATTTAAAGATAAAAGAAATTATGTAGATGTGTAATAAACAACTTTATTTAGTGAAATTTCAAACTAGCGAAAGCGGGTCTTCATATAGCGGTGCCACTGCTTGTGGACCCGCACCTGGGTGATTTATCCATAACCAAGATGAAACTTAGGTGAACTTAAGTGGATGTCTAAACTAATTGATTTTGACTCAGCGGATGGATTGTGGTTAGGGGTGAAATGCCACTTGAACCCAGAGCACTCTTCGAAATGCATTGTGGCGCAACAGTTGATTGGATATCTAGGGGTAGAGCACTATTTCACTGCGAGCCGTGAGAGTGATACCAAATCGAGATACTCCGCATACTAGGTATGGCTCTAGAATTACATGGGCCAAGGTCGGTCAGTGAGATGATGGGGGATAAGCTTCATCGCCAAGAGGAAACATTCTGAATCACCAGCTAAGGTCCCTAAATGACGGCTGAGGGATAAAGAAGGTAGAGGCGTAAAGACAGCCAAGAGGTTTGCCCAAAAGCAATCACCCTTCAAAGAATGCGTAATAACTTACTTATCGAGCGCTCTTGCATGGAAGATGAACAAAGCTAAGCGATCTGTTGAACCTGTGGATGTCAAAATGCATCCGAATCTGTGAGATGTCAAAATGCACTGGTAGAAGAGCGTTATGCCTTAAAGGGAAGCGCCAGCACAAGCAAGTGCGGGCGAAAAGGAAGCGAGAATGTCTTCTTGAGTAGCACTAACATTGGTGAGATCCATTGCCTTGAAAATCTAAGGGTTCCTCGGCAAGGTTTGTCCGCGGTGGGTGAGTCAGGGCCTAAGATTAGGCCGAAAAGCATAGTCTGAATGTTCTTGTAATACGTCTTGCTGGTCCAGAGGGACAAAGGAGGCTAGGTTAGCTGAAAGATGGTTATCAATTCAAGGATGTAAGGTGACCTTGCTTTTTTCAGGGTAAGAAGGGGTTTCATTAGCATAGTTTCTTCTTGTGTAGGTGCAGGAGTTTCATTAGCATCTTCGGCATGTATTGCAACAGTTTCTTTAATGTGATAGAAATCTTCTAAAAAAGTATTGGGCATGACAATTATGATGCTTTCCTGTATCTCTTTTCTACATTCACTATCAATTTTACCTTCAAAGAATATTTATTTTCAACAATCAACATCACGGGAAATATATTTTTTTCTTATTAATAATATAATAACATTTATATCCTTTTTTTCAAACAATATCATAAGAAAACATATTTAATTGCTTTCAGACTAAGCTTGATAGAATTTTTATTATGAACATAATATATGCATCACAAAACATAAAGGTAAGTAATAGAAATTCTCCTCTTCAATAATACTTCCAATGGTGAATTTCTTTTTTAAACTTTGTAGAAATTTAATTAATTAGATAGCAAGTAGTCGAAACAAAATCACACCAACATTTTTTAGGAACATGAGCATAAATCATACTAACATCAATGAGGTGTCTGTTTTTTCTTTCAACAACTCCATTTTGTTGAGGTGCCCCAACGCATGAAGTTCTATGAACGATTCCTCTCTTTTATAAAATCATAAAATTGCTTATTAACGCTCTGATCCATTATCGCTTTGAAATACTTAAACTTTTGAATCATACTAAGTCTCATCCATATGATAAAATTCCTTAAAGCAAGATAAAGCTTCGAGTTTTTACTTAATAAGATAAATCCATGTGGAGTGAGAATAGTAGTCAATAAAAGTCAAAAAAAATATTTATATCCATTATATGATTCTATTGGAGTAGTTCTAGTTGTCTCAAAACGAACTAGACCAAAAGGTTTTAGAGTGCTCCTATTAAAACATGAAATGGCAAGTGCGATTGTTTGCCCAAATGACATACATCATATGAATATGACTCAAATTTTAATAAAGGAAATATAACTTTTAAAGCTTTATTAGGAAGGATGTCCTAGTCTTTTATGCTAAAGTTGTCTGATATTTTGTTTGTAGACAACAAGGATTAAGCGTCTTGAGTCAACACAAACAAATTGTTAACTAGATGGCCTTCACCAATCTTCTTTCCACTGAGCATGCCTTAAAAAAACAAATCAGTAGGTGAAAAAGTAACTTTGCAAATTATGAGTACCTGTAATTTTAGTGGCTGACATGAGATTATTAGAGAATGATGGGAGAAAAATAACATCTGACAATTGAGTTTTATCAAAAAATATAATTTGCCACAACGTTTAATAGGAATGGAGGTGCCATTAGCAATGGTAATTTTACTGGCTGACATGAGATTATTAGAGAATGATGGGAGAAAAGAACATCAGATAATTGAGTTTTATCAAAAAAAAAACAATTTTGCGACATCTTTTAATAGGAATAGAAGAGTGCAATCATGCAATAGAAACATAGTTAGTCAAATATGCACAAAAATCAACTAAATATCGAGATGAAGTAATCATATGATTTGTCCCATCAAAATCGATAATCCAAGTATTTGTACTATGGTCGCACTAAACGGAACCATTGCTTTGGAAGCTAGGTGAAGTGGAAGCAAAAGCAATATATGATATCATAAAAGTTGTATCAAAATACACTAAATAAATAAATAAGTAGTGTCAATGGCAAGAAAAAAAGAAAAAAAATCTAACATAGTATCACAAATTATATCAAAATCAAATTAGACTTGGTAATATCCGAAACCTTTAATAAAGACAATAATGAGAGGACAAAACTTGTTATCCAAATGTTACTCAAGAATGAAAAAAAAAAAAAAGAAATGAAAGATTACCTGCTCACAAGTGTCTAGAGCAGAAAAAGAATGACTTAACAATGAGCTCACATGTGTCTAGAGCAGAAAATGACCAATTAATAATGAATTACGCGCTCTCAAGTGTCTTAAGCAGAAGAGAATAGAAATTGTAAAAATGAGCAACAAGTGAATATCTTTAGCAGCAAGGTGATCCTCCCAGTAACTCATATAGCTCTTACCATATAAGAGAATAAATAATAGAAAAGAAAACGAGACATAAGATTTTAACGTGATTCGACCAGTGGTAGGCTACGTCACACAATCGACTAGTTGATTGCTTTTGTTATAGCATTCTCCTAGCCATCCTACTTCTTTTATAATAATTGTTGGGGTAATACAAGGAAGGTACAATTACTAGTTTTTAGCCATACATAGAAAGCTAATGGCTAGTTGATGGGTTATACATGGAAATCTATAATGGCTAGTTATATCATGCATGAAATAATAAAGAGTTATAATTTGTCATAATATCTCCAACAATTACCAAACATGCCCTTAACCTTTAGCAAAGTTCGGCATAAACATCGTACTTAACATCATTTAAAACAAGTGTGCCAGTAAGTTAAGTTTATATTTTAAACTCAATATTATGTTATACCTATTAGATACACATGGGTAAGGCTTTAATGTTCCTTAGAAAAGAACTTAAAATTTGTTATCACCTATCAAAGTACATGATGGGCAATCCAAACCAGTGATCTACACCTTTCACCTTGATCTACACGTCATAAAATGTGTGTTGATGGGTTTTGAAGATTTCTAACCACCCATCTAGCATTTGCATAATGGTCATTTAATATAGGAATATATAGGATGAAAGATTATTACATGGATGGATTAAAAATCTTCAAAATGCATAATTTTGCCCATATATGTTTCATAATGTGGAGATCAAGGTGAAGGCGTGGACCACCCAATTGATTGCCCATCATGTACTTTGGTAGATGGCAACAAACTTTAAGTTTGTTCATATGGAACAATGAAGCCTTACCCTAATACCATTTTAATCTGGTCAGATCACGTGATATCCATACCCCATCCTTAGTCGGACCATATTAAGATCACATGATATCCATACCCCATCCTTAGTTGGACCATATTAACTGGGTAGATGTTATATGGATTGGATCTAGGCACATCAAAATCTAGTTTAAGTCAACTCAAATTCGGGTAATGCCCCGCTCAGGCTCCAAACGAATTGACATTTTTAAACTTTGAAGTATCACTATAACATAGCTGTAAAACCTCTTTGCGGTGGGCAAAAGGTCTGGTGTTCAAATCCCACTTACACCAAGTACAGCCCATATTAAAAAAAACTTTGAAGTGCATTGAGATGAGCTTTGTAGCAAGCTTTTATAAAATTGGTAGTGCACTGAGGTGAGCTTTGTAGCAAGTTTTTATAAAATTGGTTAAGGCATGGGTCATAAAGGAATGTCCATATATGGCATATAACAAGTAGAATGATGGAGAAGGGTTAGAGATGAGAATGGGCATGCCCATGGGCTCCTATTGTATCATATTCCTATAGAAAATTTTCTATTAGGCTTGTCCAATGGGGGCCATGGGCATGCCCATTCTCATCCTTAAGAAGGGATTATGCAGAATACCACGAAAATTTTACATGTTTTTTGCGTCAGCGTATTTGTGAAGGGATAGGAAATACATGGTTGGGGAGAGAGCAATGTCAAAAATTAACGTAGAAGTTTCTCTAATGGCATTCTCCAAAAATCTTGGCGGAACCATTGATGGGTTCTCTTATCATGATTTTGCGGTAATGTAGACAATTTTGTTGGAAACACAAGGAGTCCATGAGGAAATCAGAAGCAGGGTCCAAGAGAGTTGTGCCAAAAGGAAGAAACAAGAAAATTGTTCACTGTAATCAAGAAGCTTGTTGAAAATGCTTAGTTATTAGAGAACGTGACTAATTTCCTATAAAATCTTATTGATACTTTACAAAGGCAGTATGGTTTTTCTCAACATTTATCTTATTTAAGCATTTATCTGCATATTACCTTTTAAACCCTTCTTAATCCTTACTTTATCATCTTCTAAAGCCAACTGAGTACAACTGTCATATTGCACACACCCATCCTTTGTGGCTTAATCTAGTTCAACTCATAATTTAAGTACTTCCCATCCCTTTTGTTCACTTAGTATTGCCCAAGAAATTTACTCTGTGGTTTAGTTGTAACACTTCCTATAAAGATGTTCAGTATAATGATACTCGTATGAAGATTCAGAAATTAAGTTTCCATATTGTGCTATAATTAGACATAGTAGAACCAGTGGCATACTCTGTTATCTGAGAATTAAAAATACACCAAACTGACTATATGACTTGATTGTAAAAATCTGCAAATATTAGCATTTGATTATGATGACTTGATTATTGGTCCCTATATTTATAAAGATCTCATTCCTTCCATTACTATGATGCTCCTTTTCCATTTCAATTCCACGCCTATGTAATTTTTTGGGCAATTTGAATAGTTATCAGGTTGCTTATTTACCTTTTACAGGTGATCTTGTATAGGTCTGGATTAGTAACTGCTGCTGCCTCTTTTGTAATTGCTTCTTCTGCTGCTTTTCTACCTGAAGGCAGCACCTTCGGCGATATACTTAAACAAAATGTTGATTTCTTATATATTGTCGGAGCTGGTGGGCTAGGCTTATCATTGTTTTTAATTCATATTTATGTCACTCCTATTAAACGCTTCCTTCAAGCATTGTGGGCACTTGGCGTTGTTGGATCTATTGGAACGTATCTGATGCTTGCTCGACACTGTGATGAGAGCTTGACACAATATGTCGTAGACAACCCAGCTGCTATATGGTTGGTTGGGCCTCTTTTTGCAGCATTGACTGGTCTTGTCTTCAAAGAAGGTATTTCAGTTGTCTGATCCAATATACATTTCCATTTGCAAATTTTGTGATACTTGTGTGTGAGCAAGTTAGTGTTTTTCTTCAATTTTAAGTGTGTGTCAAAGTAACTTGCATTTACAGAATTTGCGGTTATCATCTAGGTTTTCTTCTTCAATTGTAAGTGTTTGTCAAGATCACTTGCTTTTGCACAGTTTGCAGTTTTCATCTATCCACACTCTTTATATCCTGGCTAAACAGTATTTTATGCCTTGAACTTGCTTCTGTCTGTTCATTGTTCTAGGCTATGAAGCACAGACACGGGTGTCGGACATGATTCGGATGCAGATACGGGACACGACAAAATTGACACGGCAAGAAATATTTTTTTAATTACTATGTATATAAATAAATTTATAAAATCTCAATCAAGTGAACTACAAACTAAAATATTAATCAACACATGCACAAACTATAAAATATCACAAGTTTATAACAAAATTACAACCGAAGATCATAAGTTCACAAGTTATTAACCAAGTTAACAACTTAACATCACAAGTTCAAAAAATATTACAACAGGCATCATCTCTCAAGATGAAGTTGACACTAGTCCAATGATTTCTTCATTATCATGTCAAAATCCTACACAAATGTAAATCAATTACCCAACCCAATAAACCCACAACCCATTAAACCTGACCTATTAAGCTCTTGCAGTATCCAATACACAATTTCACTGTGTCTGGCGAGTCATAGTTGTTGACTCGTGTCCGACACGTGTCGGGCACGTGTATGACACGGGCCCGCCCCTGTTTTGGGCGTGTCCATGCTTCACAGATTCTAGGTGGCAAGTTCCATTTATCTGTTTTCCAAAAGATACAACCAATGGAGATATTGCATGATTTGCTTTAAGATTTGTAACTTTGTTTGGAATAAAGCCTAATCCTAACTATTTTATCTGCATGACAAAGTCGCACATCTCTGACCAAATGTATCATGTTCTTTCAAGTCTTAGAAGCATGGTTCACAGTCGCGGTCTCGGCCGCCGACTCGGCGGGCACTGAGACGGATCGGTCTCAGTGACTCAGATCGGTATCGGGTGATACACGCAAAACACTACATAAAAAGCTCAAAAAATTCTGAAAAAATCACGACAAATCTTAAAAAAATGTAGACGTCCACATTCATGTAGCACGTGTCCAAAATATATCACCTAGCACACTAAACATAAAGCGAAAGTATAAATACACGCGTCGTCGGTATAAGCATATCAAAATACATGCACAATATAGTAAATTGCACAAACTACATTTATAAATATATGCTAATGTAATTATTTCCACAGTGAATTGCGATGAGGCACAAAATCATCATCATAATGTCGAGTCGACCGAGTAAACTCCAATTCTCGGCCGAGTCGGTCTCCTCTGAGTTAAGTCGACCGACTCGTGACTCGGACTCATCTCGGAGCGGGCCGAGACGGATATGACTCGGCTGACTCGTCTCCGACTCGGCCGAGTCTTTGAACCGTGCTTAGAAGCATGTGGCATTCATAAAGCATAATCACTCTTTGAGCTTTGTTTCCATTTGGTTCTCTCACCTCTTCCCTTTCCTCCTCATTATAGATTAAGTTAGAGGTTGCTAATGGTAGTGGAATTTTTTGGTTGTAGAATTTGAATGGCCTGTGTATAGTTTTCTTGATACACATTGTTGTTAGGCCCATTTTTCTTAAGCTTTTGGACAAAATGGTTAAATGACATAGTAACAAAAGCATGGGTTTCAGCTTTCAAGATCTCCTCTTCCCAAGCCTCATTATTAACGGTTCAATATATTTTATATTCCAATTTTCCTGCCTCTCCAAGTGAATCATTTGTCTGCAAAACTTCCGCGTGGACAAAGGCCCATGTAAGGGGAGTATTTTGATGATTGCTTCATTTGGCTTGAGCTTTCGGGTCAAGCTGTTCTGACAATCTGATTTCAATTTTTTTTCAAGTTCCATATATTTTGTTTCACCATATGACTAACTTATGTCCTAAGTTTCAACAAATCCAATCTAATTTTCATGTTTATTCTTTTAAAGTTAATTTAATATGTTGCATATAAATCATCTTAGCACCTCCTCGTAGATATCATTAGTACTCATATTTATAGTTAATTCATATTTTGCATATAACTCCTTTTAGATATCATTTACGAGTTCCACAGCCAGTAAGGTCTTCGAAAAAAAATTAATGACTTTCTAAAAATAAAAAATCTGTGTTGCTTTTAATAAGTTAAGTAATTGTGGTTGCCTCAGAAAAAAAATTTCTTGGTTTTGACTCTAGGCTTTCCCCTACAACGTCCCCACCCACCTCCCCCACCAGAGTTTGAAAAATCGGTCATTTCAGTTCCGACTCGGCCGAGTCGGAACCGGAATAACCTTTGTTGTTTCGGTTCTGTTCAGCAATTCAATGGATTTTGTTATTTTCAGGCGACTCGGGTGCAACTCCGAGTTGACTCGGCCGCGGACTCGGCTTGACTCGGCCGATATGGACGAGTCAACTTGGAGTTTTACCCGAGTCTAGTCAAAAAAATAAAAAAATCAGAGCAAAAAAAAAACTTACCTCGTCGCCGCCGTTTGCCTGCCAGGTCGCCGTTGTCGCCCGTCGCCAGGTCGCCGTCGTTGTCCGCCTCCCTTCGATCTCTCCCCCCTGCTCTCTGAAAGAGATCAGAGGAAGGGGGAGAGATCAGAGGGGGGAGGGAGAGTGAAGAGAGGGTAGATCTGATCGGGTCTGATCTCTCTCCCCTCTTATATTTTTTTTTTTGGGTTTCTCATTTTACTCAACTCTTTCGTATTTATAAATTTACTTTCAAATCACCCTATTTCTTAAATTTACACCTCAAATTATCATATTTCTACCAATAACCCCTAAAAAAAAGTTTTTTTGGACATGTGATACATAAAAATTGATGTCTATATTTTTTTAAGAATTATCGTGATTTTTCAGAATTTTTTGAGTTTTATTTGTAGCGTTTTGCGCATATCACCCGAGTCCGTTCCGAGACGTTGCGACCGATGTGGAACGGTGCCCGCCGAGTCGGCGGCCGAGATCGCGACTTTAAAACATGCCCCCCAGTGACATGCACACACCAAAAACATGCCTCTTTTCTTCCCTTTGTGAATCCCTCTCCCACCTCTTATCATGTTGCCCGACTCTCCTCCCCACCAATAAATCTCATACGGCTCTCTGATGACCTCACGAAGCTCCTGTGAGCATAGCCCTGACCTATTATCGTTCTCTAGAACCTATTGATGAAGAGAGCACGCCATATGCTTGCCCCGTCCTGGCAAAATTTTGGGCGCCCAATCTCTGTGGAGAAAGCCCATGCTGCCCTCTCTCAGATGTGGTCTCCCTAAATAAATGGGAGCTTATTCCCATGAATTATAGGTTTGTCTTGTTCGCTTTCATCGTCAGGGGATCAAGAAGTCCTCGGTGGTACAGGGGTTTTTGGCAACACTGCTCTTGCTCTGGGGCTAGGGCATCCCAATTTTTTACCTTCTTCACAAGTATGTATGTGCCTTTCAACTTACCTCCAACTATGTGGTCTTCTACTGTTCAGCTCATTGTGGAGAGGGTTGGCTTTTTGTAAAGCTTGACAATGCCACCTCCTTGCTGGATAATATGCTAGATGAAAATCTATCATTCCCGACTGTTGGTTCCCAAGTGCAGATGTCTCCTTCGAGGGGTTTGGTGATCCACATTTTGGCAAGTGTTCAAATACAAACACTTGCAGCTCTCTTGCAATAATTGTCGGAGAGTTGGCACCTAAGCTCAACTTGCAGCCAACACGCACCCCCCCCCCCCACCCAAAAAAATAAACCCCTTCCATATCCGCTTGCAACTCACTCAGTTGTTACTTCTAGTGTTGAAATGATGAGGGATATTGTGCAATCCTCCAATTTCGGTGGTGATAACCGTGAAGTCAAAATATAGATCGCATACGCCTGCGACACCAAAACCCTAAGATCGGTGAGTGTGACACCTCCAAAGAGGCTGTTGACTCAATCAGCTCCCCCACTTCCGCTACTATTCTCCCAAAGGATCTGGTTCCTTCTGCTACACATGCGCATGTAAGTGTCCTAGCCCCTCATGTTTCTAGCTCTTATCGGTATCTTCTTAGCCAATTGGCCTAAATGATGAGCTCGGCCTAAATGATGAGCACACTATGCAAGCCCTGAGGGTGCTGAGCCATGTGGCTCATGACTACTCAAGCTCCGACCTCAATCGTTGTTGGGCCTATGCAGACTGAGCTTACCCTCTCTCAAGCCCATCAAGCTACTAAACCAACTCCCCGGACTAGGATGGAGGCATGAATGTCTGAGGTTCCCCAAAAAATTCTCTCCACGATAGTTGTTGCTCCGGCCAACGTCTCCCACGTTGTCGCTGTTATATATGACCAAGCTGCAATCACTGTCATTCAACAACCAACAACCCTCTAGGGACTCGGCTGTGGGAAACAGAGAACGATGCATCAATGACAAGTGCCCAAACTTCTCAAGCTTCCTTGTCATGATGCAAGGGAAATGGACCAGCCCCTTGTCAGCTTCTCCAAGCGACTAAAGGTGCAACCAAGAAAACTAAGATGATAAGGCCTCTGCTCTAAAGCTCAACATTGATGAAGACCATCTAATTGTCGCTCTAATTGAAGATGGCATCACATCTTAAGAGATCGAGAAGTATTTCAGATTGCCAAATAGTGATGCATGATGTTTTTGAGATTTCCACCTTTTTATAGTCTTTTGTTTATTTTTCTTTTCGTAACTAGAAAAAGAAATTACGAGTTCCGTGGTTTAAACAATGCCATCACACCATTTGCGATGATTGCATTACATCTCTGCCCAAGGACTAATACTGAGAAACTCGAAGATAGGTGTTAATCTGCTGCAGGAGTAAATGAAGGATGAGAACAAGACAAATTAGTATGATTGTAGTTATAGTCTTCTGCACAACAGCAATGGGGCCTATGGCACATTATCGAGAGGTCTGAGAAGATGAGAGGGAGAATGCTTAAATGAGACCAGGATGATTTTTAGTGGACCAACTAATTTAGGTGTGAAGCAGGAGGGGTTAGTGGACTCTGTTAAAAGACTTGCCACTATCAATAGTAAAAATATGCCAGTCCAAATCGATACAGTTGGTATATTCTTCATTCTGGCATGTTTGTGTCCATTTCATTAAGAAAAAAGGGTCCTCCGAACTTTTTTTATTTATCAAGTCGCGTACATTGTGTATTGTCGGCATGTACAAATCGTCTTTTAGTTAATTTATACATCAAGCAATGAATGGATCTTAACCTGCTTAGAAGTTCTTTTTGGTTATACATTCAAATTCAAACAAAGATAAAAATTCTCTAGCAGTTGTTCAGCTCATATATGATATAGGCTTAGGCAGTATATTTATTTTTTAAATAAGCATGATGTTATTATCTAGTTCACTGTGCTGATCGAACCCAAAGCTCATATGTTTTTGCCTGGTCCTGGTAATTCTGATGATTCTCTTTCAAGTGATTAATAGTCTTCATTAAAAAGTTTTTTCTTTTTTCATTCATGGTGATATTGATAAAGAGTTGCATCACACAGGCCTTTGCTATGGAAAGTTGGAAGCTGGTGTTCTAACATTTGTCATTCCAGGCCTCCTCCTTGGTCATCTGGTATATTTCTATACATTGTACATTTGCTTATGATAAATAGAAGTACTAAAGGTTATTGTAAGAAATTATTATATTGCCAAGTTGAAATTAGTATCATGTGAATAAACTTGTTCTATTTGCTTTCCTATTTGAACTTCACAAGATGAGCTCAATCATCTTTCCCTACCAGAGAAGGATACCTTAAATTTTGTTCCAAACAAAAAAAAGAATAGGAAAAGAAAAGAATTTCTTAAATTCGTGCCCACTGGAGATGTCAGTAGTAGAATAAAGCATAAACATTAAAGAATATTTTCAATTGCCTAGTTGCTAAAATAACATGTGGCACTGGATATGTTTTTGATCACAAGTACCTTCTCCAGCATTTTATCAACTTACCATTTGGATGTGCAGTCAGGATTGATGGATAATGGTGTAAAACATGGTTTATTGGGCGTTTGGGTGGCTCTCTTTGTGGTATTTGCAGCAAGGAAGTTTCAGCAGCCCATTAAGGTCCGTTTCCAAGATTTAGCCTATTGCTTATGTGATCTCATAGAATGTGGGGTATTATTGCGGAAATTTATAGAGATCTTTTGCTCATATTCTGCTTCTTTCTCTCTTGTCTTTCTTTCTTTCTTTCTTTTGTTCATTAAAGGATGATATTGGCGACAAATCGGTGTTCATGTTCAATGCTCTCCCGGAAGAAGAAAAGGAGGCCTTGGTTCGGAAACTCGAGCAGCAAAGCTCTCAGGAGCTTGATTGATGGCTTGGTACCGAGCAGTGTTGGTTGCCAATGGTCGTGATTCAAGAGGCACGCAGAGATGTTGGTCTCTCTAAAGATTAGCGCCACTGTATAGGCAAAATTTTTGTTTTTGTTTGTATAATATGCATGCAGAATTCCTTAAAATGTAGTTCCTGCCATTGTATAGTTTTTGAAGCAGACATTGCATTTGTTAAAAGATTTTATACATTTTCATATACCAACTCAAGTATCATGATTATTCGGATTGATCTGAAGAATGGGAAGGTGTTTGCTTGCGTGCTTTCTTCTTCTTGTTGGTGTCGTGCTCCATGTTTAGGCAACCCCTTTTGCAATGCCAACATGATTAAGAGACTGTAATTGCAGCTGATTGAAGAGTGCACTGTAATTGCGTTGCTGTTTTATGTAAAAAGTCCTGTGGCCTCGCTAGGCCTGACTGGGGCTTGGCCCAGGCTTGACAGGCCTGCTACAAGAAAGGGGGTGTAGCCGTTAGACAACGGGTAACTCAATTTGAGGCCAGTCAGCGGTGCAAGGCTGGCGCAAATCACTGTTATGATGAATAAAAATATCTGTAACGCTCTAAACACCGCCAAACAGATTGAAACACACGTAAAAGCAATGCAATAAAACTACAATAGGTTTGTAAGACATCTAAAATCAAGCAGAAAGTGGCTTTTCACTCAATTTCGTTTGCATTAGGTGCTTATATTTAACTAAAATACGCATACAATAAACAAGATGAAGCTATTCTCGTTTGATAAAGGCTGATTACATTAACACTACTCCTATCCGCTAAGTTGTTACACGCTGGAGCAAGATTATATCAAGACCAGTAAATGAAAGTAGTAAAACTGCAAGCTACAGCAACCTGGATGAAGAAGGCGAATAACAACAAATACAAGCAAATAAACTTTGGGTTTTGATTCAGAAGCATGTTCTAAATCGTTTTCATCACGCATTAGCGGTTACAACTGGTAATTTCCCATATTCTCCACTACTTCTGGCACATTCTGGCTATCTGGGCTTTTGTGTTGCTGGTAATTTGAATGGGCCTAGCCCATTTATTGCTGTCGCTAGCAGTTTCGGTGCAACCTTCTCTTCTTTGTCGTCAACCTTGGATTTAATCATTGGGAACCACTACATTACTGGAGTAGTCTCACCCTCTATCCGAGCCACTAATCCTGGCCATTATCTGCTTTATTAGAAGTCATAGCTATCCTACAAATTTTTGTGTAAACACATGTGCCCCCACACGTGTGCAACTTTCATTGCCATGTGTGACATCCATCACGTGCCAAGTGCGTGAGGTTTTTTTTCCTGCTCTTTTCAATCGTAAGAGATGTACCAAATATTTTTGGTTTGATTTCCTCAAACCAATAAGATTTCCTTCAGAATTTTCTCCACTTCTTTATTTAAAGACACTCTTAAAAAAAATCAGCTCCCTTTATCCAATTACTTCTCTTTTCCTCCTATGTTTTTTTTTGCCCCCTTTTTAGCTACACCCTAGCCTTCTTCCTCAAATTCCCAAATTCTCTTACCACGGTTGTTGGCATTCAACCTTCTCAAGCTTCCGTTGCTTTTAAGACAGTGGGGCCTGATTCTACTCCTTCAATTGAAGGCTCAAACCCTTTTACAACTTTGCCCCTTTATTAGTCTGCTTTGCGATGGTCACAGAAGCCCCTCCTATCACGGCAATGGCTACTGCTTCTCTTAATGTTGGCGGGCGCTCCCACGACAAGGATTTCACAATTCGCCCTCCCAATTTCAACGACTCCACTGATGTACGCCAAAAGTTTTTTGAGGACCCCGTTTGCAACAAAATAGACCCTATCATCGTCCGATATGATCTTGACCATGTAGAATTGGGCCCCTATCTCCCTGCTTTGCACTATTCTCTTTACTCTAATGAATTTCCTTATTTTGCTCAAGATTTAGTTCTCCTGGGTAGGTTTGCAAATAACTATTTTTTTGATAGTTATCCCGATCCTCAGCTGTGCAAATTCAGGCCTAAACCCATTAAAGACTTTGATAACTGGCATAATAGAGTTAGGGGAGTCTATTGTGAAACCCGGAAAGGTTTGGGCACAAATAATTTCATTTCTTCTACCATTAATTTTAACATCAGGACCACTTCAGCAACTTTGGTTGTCGCTATGTACTTTTGGTCACCGTCTGGCAATTGCTTTTCTTTTCATGGTGGTCCTGCCACCGCAATCCTTCTCGACCTATACGTTCTCTTTGGTGTTTCTCCATGCACCCGTCCTATTCGTTCTGACACTGTTCAACTCAAATCTGAAACATCCAAACTCTATCCTGTCATGAATAAAAACAACCTCAAAAAGTACATTTCCACCCATAGTAAACTTGATTTCGATGTATCTAAAGAGGAACACTGAGTGGCTTAAGTTTTGGATACATCACGAATGAATTCATCAACGTGGCAGTTTTCATCACTGAAGCTTTAACCAAATCAACCATTAACATTTGATCATGGTCTCGTGACCACTAAATTGTTGTTCCTTTTGGCCCTCTGTGGCTTCTTCAAGCTTGGCTGCATATGACTTATCCTTATCAACTCACTAGTCACAAACCATTTTCTTTTATTATTAAACTTTCTCCCACCAAGTTCTCATATATTCTTCATGTATCTAATTTTGCCCCTCTTCTCTTCAAAGACATTTTGTATAGTTTGAATTATGGCAAAGTTAACAGGGATCGTCTGGCCGCTTTCGACATCAATTCCTTGGATCTGATTAGTGAAAATCATGTGTCTTATTGGAGAAACTTGATTTGTCGGTCTACCGGTTCGACAATTTGGCTGGTGAAGGCAATTTAGAATGTTACATGAACTACTACAGGAATGAGTACTTCATGATGCTCTATGGTGATGTTAACCTTGCCGCCAACTTTCTCAATCGTCTCAATGATGGTTTGTGCCCATTTGCTTTCTTTATAAAAACTTTTAAGTCATTTTATTCTTTATTCTAATTGGTGTTTTTTCCTTAGCCATTGTACCAGGCTTTGCAAAAAAGATCACTGGGAAAGTGGATTCTGGTGACACCCAAGGTGAAACTCAATCGGCTACTCGTGGTCAAGGTAGTAGCCGATAGATGCGAAAGGCGCCTGAAACAACTTCTATAACAAATGAAGCTATTGCCGCTGGTGTAGTGGCGAAAAAGGGGAAGAAACAGGCTACCTCCCATGGTGGTAAGCACAACACTACCATTGAGGAGCCGCCTTCTCAAAAGCGCTTAAGGATTAGTGAAGGGACATTACAGACTCTGCTGCCAGCGTCTCAACCAGATGAGATCACTATTGCAGGAAAAATTTCTGTAAGCATCCCTATTTCTTCTACTTGCTCAGACATCTTCAATCTAAGAAGTTACTTCTGAAGGCAGACCTTGATGTTACGTTGAAGCAAAGAGGAAGTCTTCTCTCTGGTGTCAATTCTAATCTTCTTCCCTTTGCTTCACCGGAAGTTGCTACATCTGCATCTGAAGATGAACATGCCCCAAGAATGTATTCTTTTACCGCTCCAGTTAATGGAGGTAATCCTTTCTCTCTTTCATCTTATCCTTGAAATTCACTTGAATAGGTGAATACACTGTAACAATAGACAAATAAAATTAAAATATAAGAACCATCAATCTAAAACTCACTAACAAGAAATGAAGTTGAATACCCCGTGAAGGGTTCTGAACTTCTCTTGTTTGATTTCTCTTTAAAAAGAGTTGAGGTGCACAATTGCTTTCTTTAAGCAGCGAGAATAGATAAACACAATATATATATATATATATATATATATATATATATATATATATATATATATATATATATATATATATATAGTGAGTTGATCCCCTAAGAACGGTTCTCACGAATTCATGTGAGAACTTTCACATGGGTCGTCGGATCTGATAGAGATCTAGTTTTATTTGATTTGATCTATCAGATCCGACGACCCACGTGAAAGTTCTCACAGAAATCCGTGAGAACCATTCTAAGAGGATCAGCTCCCTATATATATATATATATATATATATATATATATATATATATATATATATATATATATTGAGAGAAAAGTTTAGAGAAAGCAAACTTAAAAAATCAGTCCAAACAAAAGAATTGCTTTCGAGGTTCGAGCCACTGCTCTATGTCCCCTCCTTCACTGCAATGAAGGTTTTATTATGTAACTGTGATTACACTTTACACAGATAGATCTCGCAAGATCTTGGAGCCGCAACTCCCAATCCTCTCTCACTAGAGGAGCACACAAGCAACTGAACAGCAGAGCGATGATCTTCTTCAGATCACCAAGCTTCTCACAAAGATCTTATAGTTTAGAGTAAAGAGGGATTGAAGCTCAAGGATACGGTATGTGAGAAATATAGTGGAGAAAGAAAATTTTGAACATTAAAATTCTTTCAGAGGATATTAATAATTTTCCACCTCAAAAACTGATTATAAAACTAAAGAAAATACTCATATATATATAGGTTTTGAGAAAATAGCCTTTTAAGATCTCTAATTATGGAATGAATCCATAAAATCACGTTTTAAATACACAGTCAAAAAGCTAAACGGTCATATATATTATCGACAGTCTAATAGGATTGTCGACAGTACCTAATGTATTGCTCTAAAAAATAAGAGACATGTCGACAGTTCAATGAGAACTGTCGACAGTCTAATACTGATATATCCAGTATCAGCTGTCGACAGTCCATTATAGCTGTCGACAGTCACCATGATAATTTTAAAAACCCACTTTCAGGGAAATCTTATCGACAGTTCCTCTGCATAAAGTCTGTCGACAGTTCTTGGGCTACCTGTCGACAGTCCAACAGGGAACTATCGACAGTCCAATCTGTCTTTTGAAAACTTAAAGTAAACACTATTTTGAAAATATTTTTAAGATATATTTGATAAGTATAAGAATGTGTGTGTATAATCCTTTGAGCTCTTCTCTTTATACTAAACTTTAACATTTTTAAAACATAAAATAAACTTATATAATATTATATCCATGCTCATCTTCATATTATCGAGAGTATCACATTTGATTCCGTAGCATGACTTCAATATGAACCGATATAGAAGATTGTAATCACCTAGAGGGGTGAATAGGTGATGTGTTAATCAAATGCGAAATTAAAAATTAAACTAACAATTCTACACTAAATGAAGCAAGTAAACAATATTAAACAATTAGGCAATCCCAAGCATGTATATCAGTTGAACACAAGTAGTATCAAGCATATAAAAATATGAACAATATGAGCATGCACGAATATGAACACAAGTGAGTAAAGAAAGAGAGAGATAAGCAATCGCAAATACGGGAGATTTATTTCGAGGTTCAAGCTACTTACTCTACGTCCCCGCTTTCACCGCAATGAAGGATTTTCACTATAACTCGATCCCGTAAGATCACCAACATTACAAGTTCTCCCAAGAACTCTTGGAGCCGCAAGTCCCTTAATTGTTCCCGCAAGAATAATAATACACACGAACCCGCAAGCTTGCCGAGGTCGCAACCTCCAACTCCTTCAAATACAAAGGTAGAACACTTGGTGATCACTTCTTGATCATAAACAAATACTTTCATATACAAGGATCCTATAGGATAGATTTAGCAATGAAAGGCTAAATCTTGTGTGAGAAAACTAGATAGATTTGAAAGTGAAAACTGAAGCAAATCCTTTTGAAAACTCAAGAGAAACACTCTTGAAAACTATCTTTTAATTTGTAAATGAAGCTCTAAAAACTTATTAAGAAACTCTGTTGAAGATGGAAAAATAGGCTCTTGAAAAAACTTCTTCAAAACTCACCCAAAATCTCATATTTATAGGCCAAGAAAAACTAGCTGTTGGGGTTCAAAAAATTTTCAGAAATGGCCTATCGGACGATTACCCAGTTGACCGACCAACGGTCATATTTCTGACCTTTGGAGTCTGCCGGTCGACCGGGGCAGTCGACCAACTAGAGACTCAGTCTGTGAAATAGGTCAACTTTGAGCACATATTTGAGGCCTAAAACGTTAGAATGTGAAAATAAAAAAAAATTGTAGATCTTTAAGTATTTTTCTACTGCAACTTAATCAAATTAATATGATATCGGAGTTAAAAATATGAGCAAAATACTAAAAATGTCAAACTAGAAAACTGTAAACTGTTTTCAAAACATGAACTGACTTCAATCCGATATTTGATATCTTTAACATTTGAATCAGAAAATGATCATTGAATAAGAAATGTAGCTTTGAAAGTAATCTTTGAAATGCAATTATTTCACATTGATTGAATATCAGAATAAAATATTATAGCCAAATACTGAAAGAATATTTGAGCAAATCAGCAGAACGGTCGGCCGCCCGGTCGGCCGAGAAAACCAGAGAGTTCTGCGACTCAGTCGGTCGACCGGTCGACCGATCGATCAGTCGATCTCTACTGCGGTCGACCGGTCGGTCGACCGAGCTCTCAGTCTCTTGGGCCGTGCACATCTGTGCACGTCGCTCGACCGAGCAGTCGACCTGCACTACTATCGGTCGATCGGCAATATCCCAAAAACTATATTTTAAAATATTTTAAACATTTTTTTAAACCCAATTAAATTTCAATAAATTTTAATAAA